>JBBBDQ010001286.1:227500-755000 GCA_037127315.1 Ascarosepion bandense | reverse complement strand
AAAATGTCGCTTATAATAAAAAACGTTACCGTTCAGCATACACCAAGACAGACAGGCGTCTCTACATATGACACTCATGCTTTGTCATACTGTCAGAGTGACAACCAGAAATAGGCTAACCTATTTCAGCATCATCTCAAATATGCCTATGTCGTTTGCAACAAGCCTTGGGACCTTTATCTGGACTAAGTAATGCATTTTGGGATTGTTCATTTAACATCGTCTGTCGTAAAATTTAAAATTAATATGTCAAAACGAAATGTTTGCTGATATATATTTATATAGATTTTATCTTTAGTGGGTGTTTGAATCCCTTTCTAATGTTTGTGAAAATCTTTGAAATTGTCGGTTTTTCTTCTTCTTTTTTTTAACTAATTCCTCCTCAGCAAGGCACAATAGGACAGTGAAATGAAAGGGAAGACAGAGTGTGAAAAGGAATGAAAAATACTAGAAGTAAACGGGAACAAAAAAGAAAATGAAAAAGGCTCTATATGAAACCAGAAAATATAAGATGAAAAGACACTACAAGTAACTAAGAACCCCAACACAAAAAATATTAAAATGACTGTAGATGTAATTGGGAACAAAAAAGAGAAAAATAAAAAAATCTGTAGAATTAACAGAGAATGTAAAAGACTCTAGAAATAACTAGGAACCCAAAAGAGATTGACAAACGCCGTAGAAGTAACCGGGAATCCAAAAGACGATGAAAAGACTCTAGAAGTAACTAGGAACACAAAAGAGAATGAAAACACTCTAAAAGTAAACAAAAACCGAAATGACTATAAAAAGACTCTAGATTTCACTGGAAACCTAAAAGAGAATAAAAATCTTTATGTGCAATTTGAAACCCGAAAACGATAAAAAGATTCTAGAATTAAAGGGAACCCAAAAGTAAAAAGAAAAAGATTCTAGAACAAACCGACAACCCAAAAGAGAATAAAAATCTGTAGGAGTAATCTGAAACCCAAAAGACGATAAAAAGATTCTAGAATTAAAGGGAACCCAAAAGTAAAAAGAAAAAGATTCTAGAACAAACCGACAACCCAAAAGAGAATAAAAATCTGTAGGAGTAATCTGAAAGTCAAAAGACGATAAAAAGATTCTAGAATTAAATGGAACCCAAAAGGAAAAAGAAAAAAATTCTAGAACAAACCGACAACCCAAAAGAGAATAAAAATCTGTAGGAGTAATCTGAAACCCAAAAGACGATAAAAAGATTCTAGAATTAAATGGAACCCAAAAGTAAAAAGAAAAAAATTCTAGAACAAACCGACAACCCAAAAGAGAATAAAAATCTGTAGGAGTAATCTGAAACCCAAAAGACGATAAAAAGATTCTAGAATTAAATGGAACCCAAAAGTAAAAAGAAAAAAATTCTAGAACAAACCGACAACCCAAAAGAGAATAAAAATCTGTAGGAGTAATCTGAAAGTCAAAAGACGATAAAAGGTTTCTAGAATTAAAGGGAACCCAAAAGTAAAAAAAAAGATTCTAAAAAACACCGGCAACCCAAATGAGAATAAAATTCTCTAGGAGTGTCGAAAACTCAAATGACGATGAACAGATTCTAAAATTAAAGGCAGCCCAAAAGTAAAACAAAAAAGATTCTAGAAAAAACAACTCAAAAGAGATTAAAAATCTCTAGGAATAATTGGAAAACCAAAAGACGATGAAAAGACGCTAGAATTAAAGGGAACCCGAAAGTAAATAGAAAAGATTCTAGGAAAAACCGGTAACTCAAAAAAGAATGAAAAGACTCTTGAAACTAGTGTGAACCCAGAAGATGAAACGACTCTAGAAGTAACAGGGAAATTAAAAGAGTATGAAAAATCTCTACACATAACTTGGAATCCAAAAGGCAATGAAAGGACTCTACAAATAACCAAAAGAAAATGAAAAAGCCTTTAGAAGTAACCCAGAACACAAAAGATAATCAAGAATACTTGCAAAATAACCGGTAATGGAAATTACTATGAAAAGATGTTACATGGAACCAGAAAAGTAAATGAAAAATATTCTTGAAGTAACTCGGAACATAAAAGACAAAGAAAAGATTCAAGAAGTAACCGGGAATCCATGAGAAAATGAATGCTCCAGATTTAACCGGGAGCCAAAAAGAGAATGAAAAAAAAACATTAGAAGTAACAGGTAACCTGAAAGAGAATGAAAATATTATAAAAATTACCCGAAACAGGAAAGAAATTAAAACCAAGAATCAGGAGTGGGAACAGGACGATGGGCAGCTCTATGAACTCCTATGAGTTATTATGAAAATAATAAATACCAAATCAAATTTTAGAGTTTAAGCGCAGACATATTTTATAAGTTGCATTAACAATTGATTAGGTTGCAATTTTCAAGTAAAGAGAATCACAAGGAAGCAACATTTAGTTTAGCATGTTTCATTGAAAACGACCGACAATAAAGATTTTTATTAGTTTTTATCTCAATTTTCCACTATTCTAATATGTTTCTTTTTTTTGCTGGAGATAAGGAATGTAAAAATGTTCCGTAATTATTTTTATTTTTTAGTCACTTCTATAGACATTCTCATATGTGTTATATATGAATAGGATAAATAGAAAAATATACACATGTAACACACATGAGAATAGTGATATATATATATATATATATATATATGTGCGTGTGTGTGTGTGTATGTGTATGTGTGTTTGTGTTTGTGTGAGTGTGTGTGTATGTTTGTGTTGCGTCTTCGTTTTATGTACATGTAAAATAAACGTAATATTGCTTTATCTATTGAAGTGTATATATTCATATGCATGTATTCTTAAATATTTGGAAGTTTTATATTCATATACATATGTGTGTACATACACACACACACACACACACACACACACATATATATATATATATATATATATATATATATAGTTTTCTTTATATATATATATGTATATTTCCATACACATATATAAACACACACGAGGTAGAATCGCAGACTGACGCCAATTCGGTCGGGTTTCAATCCTGGGTTAAAAACCAATCGGAGTCTAACCGTACTGATGAGCTGCGATACAGATCTGTCTGCGGATGACTATAGTATATACATACATACATACATCCATATATCTATATATCTATATATATATATATATATATATTAGAGCCTTAAAAATTTCTGGTTACTTATCAACAGATGGCTTTCTCAGACTTGAGTCCATATAGTTTCAGATGGTAACGCATCTAATGAAATGCTATATGGATGCTTGAAATTCAGTGTAAATCATTTCGCTCAAGTGTTAACCACTTCTTTTTCATAGAGTTAAACTTGTTAGATTTCGTGCCAAAGAAAGTGTATTTAAGGAGAATTTACCTGCAACTGCACTACATTATTCCAAAATAAATCTGCTGCCGAAGCACACAAAAATCTTGATGACATTTACGGCGACTACGCTCTGCTGGAAACAACATGCGGAAATTGGTTTAGACGTTTCAAAATAATGATTTGATGCTGAAGATAAAGAACAATCTTATGCGACGAAACTGTTTGGAGACGAATAAATTGGAGGCAGGTGCAATCTGAACATGCAGAATCATTAGGAGTTGATCGCACAGCAGTTTCGAAACGTTTAGAATGATTCAATAGCAAGGACATTGGGTGCTGTACGAGTGGAAGCCGAGAGACGTTGAACAGCGTCTTGCCATGAGTGAACAGCTGCTTCAACGACAGAAAAGAAAGGTTTTTTTTTGCATCGTATCTTGACCGGCGATAAAATGTGGATACACCACAATGACCCTATGCGTATAAGATCGTGGGAGAAGCGCGGCTATTCGTTAACATCAGCGGCAAAGCCGAATATGCATGGTTCGAAGATTCTGCTCTGCATTTCATGGGATTAGTTGGGTGATGTTTCTTATGGGCTGCTCAAATCGGCTGAAACTATCACAGAAATCGCTATCGATTACAACTGATACGCTTGAGCCGAGGATTAATTAAACAACAGCTTTATACGAGCATAATTACGACAGAGGGATTTTGCAAAATGACAATGCTAGGACATATGTTGTAAAACTGGCAAAAACCTATTGGAAACGCTTAAATGGGCAAGCTTACCCCACCCGACGTATTTAGTAGATATTTTTCCGTCTGATTATCACTTGTTCCAATCGATGGCACAAGGCCTGGCTGACACTTTTATTCTCATGAGAATGCGGAAAAATGAGCCTCAAAAGACGTGTCGTTTTTCCGACGTGAAATTCAAAAGCTACCTGAAACATAGGCAAATGTAATTACTAGCGTTGGACACTACTTTAGTTACATGTTTCTTGCTAATATTTTTAAATGAAACATTACTTTTCATTAAAAATTAGCGAGAACTTAATCAACTTCCTATCATATATATATGTGTGTGTGTTTGTGTGCGTTTTCTGTTTTTGTGTGTGTGAGTGTGTTTTGCGTGCGTGTGTGTGCGTGTGTGTGTGTGTGTGCGCGCGTGTGTGTGTTCGCGTGTGAAATATATATAAACAAAGAAATACCTACAGTGAAATGCAAAAGTAAAAAAGGAAAGGGATATGTTTCAACGGCCCCACTTCAGCAAGCTGTTAAATAATAATATCGGACAGTATTTTCTAAAGTTAATAAATATACCCTTTTAAAAAATAACCCTGTAAGTAAGATTTTCTACAGGAAAGTGATTAAAATTATCTACGCCTGTACCGACAACATGTACAAAATCATCAACTTCCATAATAAGCGCATTTAAAAAGATTATATGGAATAAACAACAAGCCTGGTATCAATCCCTCTTAAAATTGTAGATCGAAACAAAATTTTCCATTGGAAGGCAAATGCAGATCTACTGGGGTTATTTATCAGGATACTATTTCTCCCAAAAAAAAATAGAAAAAAAAATACGAATATAATGTTTACAATTGGAATTTCAGCGGCGGAACGGAAACAGAAATTTTATACCCATATACATACATTATTAACCCTGGATTGAAACACGAGACAGCACTTTCCAGAAAATTTTGGTAATTGAAAGAAGAAGGCCTAAATTCAAAGAAATTCGGAAGATTATTCTGAGAACCATAGAAGTTATGCTAAGATTCGTCATTGGCAGTCACAATCTGAACAACATAGGATACGCAGATGACACAATGCTGATATCCTACCATGAAAGAAAACCACCGGATCTCCATTAAACGTAGATAAATAAAGCCGAAAAAAGGGACTACAAATAAACTACAAAAAAAGAAAAAATTAAATTCATGTTCATCAGCAAAGAAAGAAGGCCAAAATGCCATTTACAGATTGGGGATTCTAAAATCAAGTAAGTAAAAAATTTAAGTAATTAGCAAGTATTCTAACGGAAAATAAAAAGGGCGACACTGAGATGCGAATTGACATTAAATACAGATCAAATATGGATCTGAGTCCGACATAATGATTACATAACAGGAAACATTTATCAGTCTAACATGTTTCAACTTTATTAAAGCTTCATCTAAGAATGAGTATGAAGAAAAATATCATAAATCATTTTTAGTTCATTTTCTCCATATCTCATTAAAGACAGATATTAATGAAATGATAGATAGATAGATAGATAGATATATAGATAGATAGATGTGAATAGTACGATAAAGAACAAATAGAAATCGTTTATCAATCAATGTGGTTGTCTGTCTTGTCAACCTCGTGTTGCAGACAGAGTCGTGTAGGAAGTAGATATTTCGGTCATACCAAGGGCAAGATATAATGGTTAATGTAAGATAAGATTTTGTCTTTAAGGGGAGAATATATATATATATATATATATATATATATATATATATGTGTGTGTGTGTGTGTGTGTGTGTGTGTGTGTGTGTGTGTGTGTGTACTATTATATATGGGTCTTCGGCATTAGAGGAATAAGAAAGGAGTTAAAGAATGTAAATGCAAAAGATAATTGGCAGAATTTCGAGTACTAGATTGTTTTGTGATATATGTGCTTTAATATGTTAGTAAATACTGGACAATATCATCAAAGTTGAAGGGAAATTCGAAAGAAAGAATTACAAATAAACTTCAAGAAAACTGAATGTATGGCCATTAGTAAACAGAGAAACCTAAAATGTTAAGTACAGTATGGGGATAGTAAAATCAACCAAGTACTGAAATGTAAGTACTTGGGACGTGTTTAAACAGAAGACGGAAAGTGCGATACTGAGATCCGAATAGGGAATTGGCATGGCCAAGGACACATTCCAGAAGCTGAGCAGAGTATTAAGAGACAGGAAAGTTTCGCTAGAAATGAAGAAGAGAGTAATGGATTTTGATGTGATGTCGGTTCTTAAATATGATAGTGAATGTTGCACAATATCATCAAAAATGAAGGAGAAACTTAAATAGATGCTGTGGATATCATGGCTCGAGCATGTGAGCAATGGTGAGGTTTTAGAAAGCATAGAAACGAAAACGAAATTATTACTGAGCATTAAAAAAGAAGTTTCTGGGATAAGTGATGTGGAAGGAAGACTTGGAGAATCTGCTACTCACAGAGGGAAAGAAAGCAGGGGAAAGCATAGTTAAAGAGCCTGATCAAGTGTATGACAGAGCAGAATTTAGGTTGGGTAACCGTAGAAAGCGCGCTAAGAGCTACCAGGGATGAGAAGACGTGGAAGCACATAACCGATTACGTCCTGAAAACGATATGGTACATAAAAGAAGATAGGTTGCGCACGTACTCCTTACAGACAGGTGTAACTTATGTTTATGAAAAAAAAATGAAAAATAAAATTCAATAATCAAAGCCAACTGTTAAATCAGAAGAATTCATTAGTGTCAAAATGTCGGCATATAAAAGTTAAACTTAGATAAAATAGATTTGTTCTTTATCGTACTATTCACATCTATCTATCTATCTATCTATCTATCTATCTATCTATCTATCTATCTATCATTTTATTAATATCTGTCTCACATTATTAAGATCTATCGTCTATGAGATACGGAGAAAATAAAGAAAGAAGAAATTCTAATTTCTCTCCATATCTCTTTCTCTGTTGAAGCTTTAATAAAAGTGAAATATGTTAGATTGATAAACGATTCCTGTTTGTTCTTTATATTATCATTCTTTCAGATTTCGATTAATATTTGATTAAAATTACTTATATATATATATATATATATATATATATATATATATATATATATCAGAAATCAGTCGAGAAGAAGATTGAAAATAATTCCACTGGATCATAGTCATATTTGTTCAAATATTAACCATGACCCAACAGAGAGTTCGATATAATTTAACTGAACTGAACGAGGGGAGCCTTATCCCACAGACAGACTGGAGTGTAATAGCCTCAGCACGTACTTCCAGTAGTCTGAGTGATAATTGCAATCTGTGCCTAGTAGAAAAAATACGATATTAAAATACCAATTTCACAATTTACTTTTTAATCAACTTAACGAATTAATTAGCAATTCTCGTCATCAAAAAAAATTTAAACTCCCTTAAAGAGGTTTAACTATTCCAATTTAATAATTATGTTTTACCCTAATTTTTATACTGGTTAGAAATTAAATTTGGATAAACTTTCGTTTATTTTTACCGGCTACCCTGCTTTTTACTACCAAAGAAGTTTACTACTATCGTCCACAATTCTCTTCTTCTGGGCCTTCTCCTGACCAACCTTCCTTACCCCTTTCTTTTCTTTACTAACATTTATTTCCAGTATACTAGAATTTTCCTCCGACTGGTGATGAACAATTCATGTTTCTAGCAGACATGTAGAAATAGCTATAATAATAATGCCTAGAGTAAGACACCGAATCAGGCCAGAGATAGGGCAAGAACAGTGCGGGTTCACCAAAAACACTGGTACAAGGAACGCCATATTTATCATTAGGAAGCTCTCCGAAAGAGCAATACAAAAGAAGGACTTGTAACTGTTTTATTAATTATGCAAAGGCGTTTCACTAAATACGCCACAAAGAAATGATGGAGATGATTAGCAACCTCGACATATTTAGGAAAAAACATAAGAGTAATCAAGAATCTCTACTGGCAGCAAACCGCCCGCATACGGACAAGTAACAAATTAAAAAGATTTACAAAGATAGAATGGCGCGTAAAACAAGGATGTGTCTTTTCACCGAAACTATTCAACTTGTACAGCGAGACTATTCTGAGGACCACAGATATTATGCCAGGATTTGTCATCGGAGGCCACAATTTGAACATCATAAGATACGCAGATGATACAGTACTGATTGCAGACACGGAAACGGAATTACAAAACCTCCTACAGAAGGTAGCTAAAGAGAGTGACAAAAAGAAAAAGAATACAAATAAATTGCATAAAAACTGAATGAATGTTCAGCAAAAAGTGCAAACCAAGATGACTAATATAGGTTGGGTATACTAAAATCAAGCATGTACAAAAATTTAAATACCTGGGAGGTGTTCTAACAGAAGACGGAAAGTACTACACAGAGATCTGAAGGCGAATTAGCATGGCGAAGGATACGTTCCAGAAGCTAAGTAAAGTATTAAGACACAGAAAGAGAGTACTAGATTGTTATGTTATGTCAGTTCTTCAATATGGCAGTGAATATTGGACAATATCATCAAAGTTGAAGGAAAAACTTGAAGCAGCTGAAATGAAACCCTAACACGTGCTACCACCAAGGAATAGACCTGGAAAAAAAGAAATTAAAGTGTGGTTCCACGATCCTCAAAAGCTCTTATTCAGAGTGCATGCAGCTGGCTGCAATATATATATATATATATATATATATATATATATATATGTGTTACTTTAAGCGGTATTGTAGCGAAACCAGCACATTTGAATTAGATGAAAGAACAATGTCTCATCAGGTAGTTAGTAAAGATAGATACCATCATTACTAAATACCTGATGAGACTTTGTATATATATATATATATATATATATATATATAGTTGTATTTATATAATGGTAGCGTAAGGGAAAGAATATGAATTATATTGATTTTGATTACGTTGATTTGGAGCGGGAAAACCTTTTTTCATAATCATATAAAATTCTGTTGTTCTTCGTTTCTCAAAAAAGACATGCTCCAGAATGATTGTAAGATCTCCCCAAACATGTTATATTACTCGATCAATGTTAATTATTTTCAGAATTTCGACGTGAGTTGTGTACAACGAATAAAATAATCGGGAAAAATGGAAAACAGAATAAAGAAATTTCAATACTTCATTAATATAATTGTGGTTTCGTAAGAAAATTCACATCCATAGATTCAGGCGCATTTAGAATATATATATATATATATATATATATATATATATATATATATATATATATATATATATCAACTAATAGTTTCAGGCCTTACTACTTCGCCGGTTATGCTGTCTTTCTCCTCTCTCTTCTTCGCCCACGATCTTTTACTTCCTTCTACTCTCTATGCATTTTCGTACTTCTTCCTCTTTGTTAAATCCAAACGCCGGGTCATCAAAGGTTGTATATGACTATATTTTACTTCCTACTTTTAAACCTGGAGTCTTCTTTGATCCAATCACCCTGTCTCGTTTAGTTATTTCTCTTTCTATCCTATTGTCCTCCTTTAGTTCTTTATTCCCTCAATGTCTCTTTTACGAACTCCCGTTTTGCGTTCTCATCTATTCTACCCACTTTACATCGAACACAAAAATATTACCAATATAAG
Source organism: Ascarosepion bandense (assembly GCA_037127315.1). Classification (NCBI taxonomy): domain Eukaryota; kingdom Metazoa; phylum Mollusca; class Cephalopoda; order Sepiida; family Sepiidae; genus Ascarosepion; species Ascarosepion bandense. The sequence continues at coordinate 745,318 of JBBBDQ010001286.1, read as the reverse complement.
GAAACAAATTTGCCATCTCCCTTCAAAAAATATCGTTTACTATCTTATGAGACAGTGCCCCTTCAATGTCGAAACAAAATGTTCACTTTTGTAGTGAATTGTAATTTGAACACGTTCTAAATTATAATTTATTATAAATATTCATAAATCTATTTTTATATTGAGCACTACTTTAAATTAATATTTTGAACATTGTTAATATTTTCCTCGTTCCTTATTCATTAGGGATTTTGGTTATGTATGGCACAAGACCGAATCAATAAACATTAAACATCTCCCTGTTGCTTCAATACTCTGTTTTTGTTTGTTTGTTTGTTTGTTTGTTTTTTAAACTAAACAGTGTATATATATATATATATATATATATATATATATACACTGTTTAGTTTAAAAAAACAAACAAACAAACATATAATAACAAACAAACATATAATATACTTATAATAAATTATAAGTATATATATATATATATATATATATATATATATATATATATATATATATACCTGGCTAAATATTCGAGATATATTTTTTAGGAAAATATGCATCCTCTGAAATGGGAAACTTTTAATTGTTCTGACGTGTCTTAACTACTCGAGCACGAAAGATTTTGTACATAGATAAGATCAATGTAAGCACTATAAATAACACAAATTCATGATTTTTCATGATATTTATAATTGCTCAGTTTTCTTATCTTAATGTAAACAAATGTAAACAAAGATAATTTTACGAAAACTTACGGAGATTTACGAAATGGAATAAACCGTGATATTTTAAATTTAATTGAACATTATTTATATTACATTATATATATATATATATATATATATATATATATATATATATATATATATATATATATATACGAGCCACATTCCCTGACGATCCGTAGTGTGAAACCGTGGTAGGTTGTGGCTCACTTTAGATTTTTTTGTGTTTTTGCTCTACTATTGTATTTTCGTACTTTCGTATTAAGCACTTTTTCTAGAGTTTAGGTTCCGTTTGGGGTTTTTTTCTTTACTGCGGATACTTGACATTTTGTTCTTGTTCCGCTCGTTTCTTTTTTTTCTTCCCCTTTATCCGAAGACTTAGTCCGTAGGATTGTAACGGATTTAGGTTCTGTTTGTTAACAGTTTTTCGAAGGTAAACTTACGGAGATTAGTGTAAACTTACGGAGATTAGTGTAAATTTACGGAGTCTAATTAGTTATTATTATTATTATTATTATTATTATATATATTACATTCCCGCTTTCATCAGCTAATATACCCAGGAATTTGAAACGAACCCTTCATTTATTCAACTGAGGTAGGCTGTTCTAGTTCAATATGCCATGCCTTTGCTTGATGTTTTAGTTTCAGTTAATTTCCTTTAATAAATCAATTGCCCACGTTTTTATTCCCCCTGCTGTGAGTAAGTATTGAACTCACAACCCTTTGGGCCAAGTCACTCTTTGGATTACTCTAAACATCACTTTTATCTACTGGTTCGCTCCGCAATGTATAAAAAAGTTATTTGAGTAAGTGACGTGCCGCAAAAGATGTTAACTGAACTTAGATTTTAGCTTGAAATAATCTATGGGGTTGATATACCACTATTTAATATTAAGCAGCTTACCAGCAATTTTTATATATATAATTATTGGAAAATATAAAATAATAGAGAGTCAGTCAGTAAAATACCATACGTGATATAGCACTTGGTAGTTAGTTAAACTATATACTTGCCTGTTTCTGATGTTTCGAATTTCTAGTTTGACTGTTGGATTGACGCTCCTTATTAAAGCCACACATTCTTCCGTTTTAGATTTGATACTCAGTTCAATTTTTAAAACACTGCATTAGGTGTGCTCTGGAAACGCTTTTTTAATTTTTTATTATCAACAATAAATATTAATTGCTTAAATATTCGATACGAGTGGGATCGTGACAACAAATATGGCAGCAAAATATTTATATTCATATGCAGTCTAAATTTGACGGAAACATCTGCATCTACTATATACTATAAAATATAAGACATAGGAAAAAGTTCCAAACCCCTGTCCGTGACAAGAAGAACACACACACACACACACACACACACACACACACACACACACACATATATATATATATATATATATATATATATATATATATATATAATTATTGGAAAATATAAAATAATAGAGAGTCAGTCAGTTAAATACCATACGTGATACACGCTTTGGGCGATCATGTTTTCGAAAGAGACATGACTGATTAGGCAGAAGATTATCCCGCAGTAGCTTGGGCGAAAGAGACATGACTGACTTGACAGATTTTTCTTCAGTAGTTTACTATTACTTCCTGCTGTATACTGGTTGCCAACCAAGGCTTTAGAACCCAATATATTCTGTTATTTAACCCATATCTAGATGGAAAAACGGATTATTACTTTCCCAAGGGTATTTTCGCGTAAGTGAATGCAATGAATATCTACAGGAATTCGAACTCAGCTCTCCTATTGCTCTTTCGGAGCAGATATCCACTCCACCACAACACATATTTTGTTTAAAAATAATCAACACTGTTATGTTTAAATTAAAACATTGGCTTCCGACCGCTCGTTTTTAAATCAGGATTAGACGAATGCGACGAATTGTTAATGCCCATGGAAATATGATGTATTAGATTCTTTTGTTCGAGTTGTATTTTTGAAGCGAACGCGATCATTTTCGAATTTCATTACCAGTTGACAGCTTTGCTCCTGAAAATCTGATACGATAATTCTTCATATAAATAATTCTAATCCAATGGAAACTAATTCCTTGCAGATGAAATATGAATTTTAGATGAATGCCTCCAGCCGAAGAAAGACTTTAGGGTTTTGACTTGGTCTGAGAATTGCTTTAATCCTTCTGAAATTCGTTTTCAAACACCTGTTTCCAAGTATTTTTCTGCAACATCATTCATCAGTCTTTATTGTCCGATTATGTTGTAAATCAATAACTCTCACGACACTTCATTATCTAAAATGATTAAATTGTTTCCTATTCCTGAAAAATAATCAAATGTTTATCGATCGGAGATTATTAAACAAGCCTTTGAATTTTATATAGTGATTTACTGAGTTGAGCTTTAACCGAGTACGAATGTATAGAAGACCCAGTGAGGATAGAACTCAATCAGTCAGTTGAATGCCATACGTGATGCATGCTTGTATGATCATGCCACCTTCAGATAATGACTGATTAGGCAGATTTCACCGCAGTAGTAGGTATTTCTTTCTGCGATAAACTCGTTGCGACCCATTTTGTCCTGCTGTTCAACTCACAGCTGAAGCGGTAAGAGTTGGATTCATACATTTCACAAGAGTATTTGCACGTAAGTAACTGCAATGAGCCCGATCTGAAATCGAATTCTAATCTCTGATGCTATTCATTAAACAACATTGCATACTGCTTCACTTTCCCTTCTTCTCTCTGAGTAATCTCTTCAGGACCTATGCGATCATTGCCTTCCACATGTCCCGGAAAGGTATATATATATATATATATATATATATATATATAAATGTATGCATGTATATATATATATATGTATATATATATATGTATGTCTATATATATATATATATATATATATATATATATATATATATATATATCATTCGAAGTAGTTAAGCGGTTAAGGACAAATGCAACCGGGTAGGACAATCTAGTACCTGGACGTAATGGACGGTACTCGTCGTATGCAATATTCTGAGACGTAGGGGTAGTCAATAGACTTACACCAATAATCATAGACCTGTAGTCGTAGACCTATAGACCTCGAGCGGTAGTCCTATGGACGAGACCTCTAGTAGCAGTAGACCTCTCTGCGTCCTTGCTTCGGCCTTTATTTATGGCTGACACCAGCCAATCACATTACTGTGAAGGAGAACCAAGGTGTATGCATATTCAATACATATTCATTACATTACCTTGCGAAATCCCATTATGCCATCTATTTTCACAAGCCTGTCAAGTATGTCACGCCTTGCTTTATCATATTTCATTTTCTTATTATTTTGCTTAGTATTTGAAAGATATTTTCGCTATCCCAATGTGCATTTCCGTGTCACATTTCCGTCCTATGTTAAAAAAACTTCTCAAATATTTATATTTTTCTATAAGTTTGATTTCGGTATCTTATTTCCTGTACTAAATTTGATGAAATTAGTCTATACAGCGATGTGTGGTCGGTCTGATATGAATGTAAAATCAAATTAATTTGCGATTTTTATCTTCTTTTTATCCATTCTGACGTTCCCTTCAGAATGTGAGCGATCATGGCTCTCTACAACTTCCCATCTTTTGTATATCTTAGAATCATTTTCTTTCACACTGTCTCCCACATAACTGTTTCTGACAACGTGCATATGAACTCGCTAGCGAGGATACATTCCGTGTCTCTCTAGTCCTGTTTAGATCGTCTTTCCCGATTATGTGTCCGATTAATTTCTTCTTAATCTTAAATATAAGTGTGCTCTTTGTTTATCTTTTTCCTAAAAATTCTTCGTCACGCACATATTCAGTCAATGATATTTTAAGCATCCATCTGTAGAACCATATTTTACAATTCATAAGATCCTCCGGAGAGACCAATTTCATCATTGTTATTTGAGACGCATTCTGGGCACCATTTTTTCCGTGTGGGTTATCAATGCCGTCGTTGTCACCCGAGCCCAGTTCAGTGAGTCAGTTAATTGCCATACGTGATACACGCTTGGGCGATCATGTCTCTTTTTAGACATGACTGACCGATTATCCTGCAGTATGTTGCCATTACTTTCTGCGATAGATTGGATGCCAGCCAAGATTGTAGAACACAATCTGTCCTGTTATTTAACCCATAACTGGAAGGAAGAGACGATTAATATATTTCCCAAGGGTATTCCCAAGTGAATGCAAAAAGTTCAACTAGAATTCGAACTCGTTCGGGGTTGATATCCATTGCACCACAAGGTACCCAACCTATAAAATATTCTGCAGTAGCTCCGTATGGTGGATGTGTAGATATTGAATATCTTTCCATACAGGTGACCTCATCTTCGCTTCAACGACGTTCGAAAAAGGTACATGTTGGGTGACGGAGAAGAAATACGAAGACGTCCCCAAGGATAGCTCCTGTTGGCGACGCGATTTATATCGATGTCTGAAGTAAGAAGAAAAGAAACGAAGTCCTGCCGCTGTGGAGATGCGTGCTTGACGGAAAGTAAACAATATAGTGACATCAGTAGAGATCGTCTTCACATTCATTCGTTGCAATCGAGATTATCACTCCCGTGCGGGCCAGTACAGTCATCACAGATGATGCACCATCATGAGCAGATGAGACACAACTATTTGAGCACAGATCTCGAGACCGACGGATAGGTACTGATTAATAAACGGATTTAAGATAATCTCCCTTTGAATATATTTAAATATATATCTTGCGTTGGAGTCATTTATCTAAAATGATCTTAGGAGTTTCAAATATTGTAAATACATCACGTGTTTTGGCGCAGTGGATATCGGCTAGGAACAAGAAATCGGAGAGCCGAGTTCGAATTCCAGTTGAATTCCTTGCATTCACTTACGCGCAAATACCCTTGGGAAAGGTATTAATCCGTCTATTCCTTCCAGTTATGGGTTAAATAACAGGATAGATTGGGTTCTATAGTCTTGGTCGGCAATCAGTCTACCGCAGAAAGCAATGGCAGGATAATCTTCTGCCCAGTCAGTCATGTCTGTTTCGAGACATGATCGCCCAAGCGTGTACCATGTAAGGCACTTAACTGACTGACTTAGGTATCAGTAATTACGTTTGAATCTATTATTTGGTCGGCCACGTAGAAAGTGTGTTTTATCTCGATCACACGTGTTTCAATTTTATAAAATGGGATGTGATCTTTTTAGATAGATCTTCATAGAGACGTCTGACGTGGAACGGGAGAGTCCTTGAGTAGATGAGGGTGTTTTTTTTTCAAGCGACAACACGCCAAGAAAGAATGATTTCAGTTGCTCGTCTTTATTAACGTTATAAGTTGGGATCCAGCACTTCAGTTCTGATCTTTTTTACCCTTGGCGGGGAAATGAACTGTCACTCGCGTAGTCCCAATGCTGCTCTTTAGTATAGGCAATAAATCATTGGGATGTGTAGATCAGCAGCGAGTTGTAGTCTGAGCCAGGTTGCTTTGGACGTCTGTTTGGAATCAAGTCAGTTACAGAAATTTTAACTCATATATAAGATCCATGACTGAAGATTTTTGGGAAATGCCGGCGTATTCCGCATTCGGAAGCGTCTGATAGGAAAATACGATGAGGTGTAAGAATCGATGATTGTTGATGGTAGATAACGATAAAAAGTTTTGAAGAGATAAATATTGTAGTGTTTAGGGACTGTTTATTACAGATGAAGCGACATGTCACTTTTGCAGCTGTGTCCCTGTTTATATCACATGTGTTCTGACAAGATACATTCCATAGTCTCACCAACCCTGATCTTTACAGTACTGCGCACGCAGGCCTAATACTATCCCCATTCAATTCATGTTCCATTGATAGAAAAGTAGGTACTGCTGGGACAGCCTATTCCCAAGAAATACTTTTTTGAGATCAGAACTCCCAAACATTACAATTTTGATTTCTCAGAGTTAACCGTTATTTTTCAGATTAAACCCAAAGAATTTCATTTCATGTTTTTCTTAAGCTCATAGAAAACTACACAGTAACCCTAGAGCATAGGTTCCAAACATTTTTGCTGCGATTACCCCAAAATACAAATTCACTTTATCCATTAACCAATGAACAAATACCTGTAATATATGAAAAGATTTAATTATATTTTCATACATCAAAAGCAGAAAAAGTTAATGAAAATTATTCAATACAATTGTACCAATTTATAATGATCAGAGGTATGTTAGCCGTAACCTAGCCATGAATCTTAATGTGAGTGTTGAGCTTGTAGTGCCTGTGTCAGTTTATTTATTCTTGGCTTTGTGACTGAAAGGGCTATTCGGGCGTCGTTTGCCACGTTGAGTTTGCTACGTTTCTTACTGTTCATTCCAAGGACAGTACAAAAAGCTACATCTATTACCCACAAAATATGGGCTCATTACCTCACTGAGGTAATTTATTCCAGGGTTGGGAACCTAGGCCGAAGGAGAGATTGGAGAAGCTGATGCTTCCAATACGACATACCTGAGAGACATGAGCGGATATATGGTAGAGCGGGGATTGAGTGGAATAACAATAAAAAAGTGTATTAAGAGCGAAAATGGATACTAATTGAAGGGACCATGACCAACTACGTCCTGAAGAAGCGCAGATGAGAATAAAAAAAAAAAGAAAATAATCTTAATCTTGAGTTGTTCATACTGCTTGTATTGTGAACATAAGTAATAAAATAGTACCTGATAATTTATGCCATAATTTACAAAAATCAGGTTAGACTATACAATACGGTATTGCTGTTCTAATTGGGCTGGAGCTGCGCAGTTCCGTTTTTGACTTTGACAGAGTTCATGGCAATTACGAAGGTTTTTGTATTGATGGCGATGCTATGCATTCATCTTTAAACAGGGCCTCACACTTAGCACGAATGCCTACATTTGCACGTTTTGGGAGTAGTGTTGCTCTTAGTCAATAAGGTGACTGCTGGAAGACTCTGTGTCTGATAATAGGACCCTGCACCATTCCAAAAAAGTAAGAGAACACAGTCATGGCAGTCGGAAAATTTCTCTGACTACATCATCCCTTAGAGTTAGCCATCTAACTCCCCAAACTGCAACCCAATTTATAATGTGTAGTGTGCAGTTGAGATAGAGAAAGACCAACAAAACCCCATGTAACATTTAAAATAAAATGAAAGCAAGGATTACAGCTGAATTTACAACCTAAAAAGGACACCTTCAAGAAGAGTTGCAGGAGATACCTAAATCGTCTGGTGATCATCGGTGAATCCACTGGTAATTTTATAAAAGGAATTTAATCATTAGTATTTGAAGTTATTTTGTGTAATGTTGGTAAATATACTGTTAAAATGAGATGTCGGTGTTTTTTTCCTTCTTGCGTAAATTAGACGACATATGTCTAAGGAGGGATGCATGATTGTCGTCTAAATTATGCAAAAAATAAAGCATATATATGTGTATATATGTATGTATGTATATTTCTATCAAATTCATCTATGAAGAACATTATAATGTTCTAACAATTTTTTTTACTGAGACATGTTTTAGTAAATCCCTTGTCACTTACAAATTATAAATATATGCATAAAAACGAATATTTTTCGGAAAACAATTATTCATCTGAAAATTCTGTTTTTTGCTATATGTTTTTTTTTCAAGAGGGTTAAATGACAGACAGTGAAAGAAGGAGAAGTGGAGAGACGGAGAGAAAACCTTTTCTTGAATTATTTTTTTTGTAAACGATTCTTGAAAAGCAAGCCGAGGATTTGATTGGCTTAATGAAATTATGCACATTCCAAACTCGTTGATTTCATTGAACGCTTATCACTGATTGGATGATTGCGTTGAGTGACGAAGTATATCCAAGTTATCATTTCATTTGTTTCCCATACCGTCACAAAGACATCGGCAAGAGGATTAAGACGTTTCGTGTCTGTTTTTCATAACGACTTCCCATGGAATTAAAAGGCTTGCTAAACGCAGGTTGAGCTAATCAAGACATGCTGAATGAATCGATGGTGATGGAAGTGATAATGAAAGCGAATGCTTGAAATAAAGGCATTAGAGAAGCAAGTGAAGAAATAAAATCAAATTTAACAAGAACAAGCTTAAAAATATTAATAAAAAAAAGAAGCACTCTAAATATTTCTTACGATATGGATAATATGGGAAAGATTACTGAAAAGTTCTCGGCCCGTATGATAACAAATACCATGTTTGTTCTCCTGTTGTGGCGAAATCTTCGTCGCCAAGATGATGTGGCCTGTTAGAGCCAGGAAGAAAGACACGGAAACAAGAAGCTAGTTTCAAAAAATGCATTACGATAACAGAACATATATATAAATAAGAGTGTTAGTAGTCATCGAATAGAAGTGTACGTCCGAACTGTATAGTTACATTGCGTCTTGACTACCTCAAGACTGTCACTTGACTACTTCATAGGTACCTTCCCGGAAGTCACGTATATTAGTATTTATTGAAGAAGGAAAAGCCAATTCCTATATGGTAACATAGCATTTCATTATTGAGAAATATATACATTTCTTAACTCATTTTCAGCCCTCATAATCAAATAATAATAATAAAACGAAAGCAAAAGCGAATGCAATGTACTAAATGCAGTAATGACGTCAAACTACGCCGCTTCATGGACATTAATTTACTCCTATCAAACAAGCTGATGTAGACAAACCCTGTGCCCATTAGTGGTGAAGTAATACATGATTAAAAGCTGAAACCGATTAGTTTTACCAATGGGAAAGGCATTGGTCTATCTCTTTCTTCAGGTTATGGGTGAAACAGCAGTACAGATTGGGTTCTATAGCCTTGGCAGGCAACCTGCCTACCGCAGAATGTAATGGTAACATAACATACTGCGGGATAATGTTCTGCCCAGTCAGTCATGTCTCGAAAGAGATATGATCGCCCAATCATGTATCACGTATACCACTTAACTGACTGACTGACACGATACTTGCATAATTAGGAAATTACATACTAACATACTAAAAAAATCTTTTAAACCGAAATGCAGATTCTGTAAAAAAATGTAAACTAATTGATCATTTGTAGCATGTTACACTGAGTTAGCACCAACTGGATACATAATTCGGAATGATAGAGTGGGCCTGTATCTGCATTGGAAATTATGCAATGTTTAAGGAAAGTAAATTCTGATATAATTATCACAAAAACCAGAGATAGGACCCGTAACTATTTCATGGAACTTCACAAAACAATCAAACGTAATAGGTTAGATATCGTGACCAAAGACTGTAAAAACAGAATGTGCTTTGTTATTGGCATGGTAGTTCATGCAGATTGTAATGTATCTTTGAAAATCTTCAAAAAGACTATAAAAATAAAAGGAACTCGAAGTGGAAGTTTAAAAGATGTGGCCCACGAAGACATCAATGATTACAAATGTAACTGGAAATCGTGTATTGGAAAAGTTCCGATAAACTCTTCGAAGTGATTTCCAGTAACCCTTACCTTAAAGGAATAAGAAAAGTTATACTCACTAGTACAACACACATATTACAAAGAGCATTATCTATGTCGAATGTGTGTGATCTTTGTTTTTTTATTACAAAGATTTTCTGTGGTAAATATTATGAAACAATTTCTGACATTAGGTCCTCAGTTAGGATACGGAAAGAAATAATTATACAACAGAAATCAAAGGAAATAATAATAATAATCTTAAAACATCTTAGTACTGCCTAGATAGATTATCGTAAGACATTCGATAATGTACCACATTCCTGGATCTTAAAAACTTTAAATATGTACAAGGTATTACCCGTCATCATCAATTTCATCAAACAGTGTATGTCGATATGGAAAACAACCCTTTGCCTCAATCATATAAATGGAACCTATAAGTCTAGTGAAATAAACATCAACAGAGGTATATTTCAAGGTGATTCTTTGTCTCCCTTACTATTTTGTATATAAGAAATAGCATTAACCAGTCAACTTAACAAGACAGAATGTAGTTAGATAAAAGCTAAAACAAATAAGCCTTCTGTTTTACATGGATGATTAAAGTTGAATGCTAAGAATGACAATGAGCTGGAAGGTCTTCTGCAAACTGCAAAATGCTTCAGTGAAGACCGCGGAATGAAATTCAATTTGAATAAATGTGCTAACGCTATTGTTTTACGAGGATCATTACAATAAACATCCCCAGTTAGCTCAGACCCTGCTGTAAAAATAAAAGACTTAGAGCAAGAAGAAACTTATCAGTACCTAGGTGTAAATGAGAGTGAAAGAATTCACCATAAAAATTGAAAAAAGATAGTGCATAAAGAGTACTATATAAGGCTACGAATGATATTAAAAACTGAATTGAATTCTCAGAAGAGAATTATGGGCATTAATAGCCTTGCAATCTCAGTTGTCCAATACAGTTTCAACATATTAAACTGGACTCTAAACGACACCAGGTGAATGGATTCTATAACATGAAAACTTCTTTCTAAGTATAAGATGCACCATCCAATGGCTGATGTAGGCCGTCTGTACATACCTCGTAAAGAAGGTGGAAGAGGTCTTGTAATATAACAATCTGGCCCCACCCGAGAAGAAGGCTGTTGCAAGCGGGGTTGTTTTCCGGTCGTTGAAAGGAACGGATGTTTGTTTGACCTTATTTCCGGCAGTAGCGGAAATGGCTACAAGAGGCAGACAGAACAGGTGTCTCTTAGAATTACGTGGGCGTGCGTGGGCGAGGCAAAATCCGGAAGTCCCGGTTTGGAGATTATAAAAAGACCTCGGCGCACGGATTTCAGACAGAGAGACAGAGAGACAGACGAGACCAGACAGAGATCGGCCGGTGAAGAGAGACACTCCCGTCAACCCGTCAACCCATTAGAAGCGCGCTCTCTCGCTCTCTGTTCCCTAGGCTACACGGTTCATTGTCATTAATAAAAATATCACTTGATATATTTTTATATATATGCGTGTTTGTTGTTATTGATATACAACAGTCTTATTTAGCTAGAACTGTCATACAAGACAACAACTATTGGCTTACTAACATACATAGAAATAACAAAGGTCTAGATGATAAAATTAGTCAAACAACATGAAAACAGAAAGAAAAAATATTCAATAATAAAAGAAGGCAGTAAATACAAACAAGATTTACAGTTAGTAAATTCTGTAGAAAAGCAAAACAAAAGCCAATAACCAACTATTGCGGCAAAAATATAAAAAAGAAAGACAAGGATAAAGCTCTTGAACAGATGAAACAACGCTGGCAAGACAAACCAATATTCAGAACGTGCCAATAAACCCAATGTTGAGAAAGTTAATACTCATCGATGGTCACGTGCATCTGGATTAAAGTCTGAAACTGAAGGTCTTATTCTTGCTGCGCAAGGCCAATATCTTTTCACTAGAAACTTTCAGGCAAATATTATACATAATAATATGGATCCAAAATGCAGGTTTTGAGATAAACACCAAGAAACAATAGATCATCTTATCTCAGGTTGTTCTGTACTTGCCCCAAATGAATATAAAACTGACCACGATAGAGTGGGGCAATATTTACATTGGAAAATGTGCAAACACTATGGAAAATATGTAAACAAACACTGGTATGAACATCACCCAACACCGGTTACAGAAATAGAAGATGTCACCATTCTATGGGATTACACCATTTACACAGACAGAAAAACTGAAGCAAATAGGCCGGACATTATTGTTAAAAACCAGAAAGAAAAAACTTGTCTATTAATTGATATGGCTTGTCCAGCGGATTGTAACATAGCAACCAAGGAATTTGATAAACTGTCAAAATATAAAGACCTGAAAAATGAAATAGAAAAAATGTGGAAATTGAAAACAAGTTTTGTGCCAGTGATAGTAGGTGCACTTGGAACGATAAAAAATGGAACAAAACAACACATTGAGAGAATCCCTGGAAATCCCAGCTTAAGAGATATACAAAAAATTGTCTTATTAAGTACAGCCTACACACTCAGGAGAACTTTGTCTATGTAATGCTGGGGATGATAGGGAAGATAGAAAAACATGAAATGGAGCCATAACAAAACGCTCCGACCTGCCTTACGTCTTCCCGCAGATTGGTTGGTAGTGTGAACATAGCAGAAATCGAAATATGATGAAAAATGACATAATAATAGTAATAATAATAATAATAATAATAAGAAGAAGAAGAATGTGGATCCGAAATGCAGGTTCTGTGACAAATACAAGGAAAGTAAAGATAATCTAATCTCTAGTATGTTCTTTATTTTGTGTTGGTGTAAAATTAATCCTATTAATGCTATATATATATCTCGATATCAAGCTCTTTACGACAAAAATCTATTTGCAACATTTTCTTTGGTATTAAACCACTGAAAAAACATCAGTCTTGGAAAAAACATTATCACAACTCAACTCTCTTTCTCTCTCTCCCCTTCCCTCTCTCTTTCTAACTCTCTCTTTCTCTTTATATATGTATTTTTAATTTTTATCATATTAAAAGATCGCTGACGAAGCGAACATACTTCGCCACATATAATACGACACATGTAATTTTCGAAATTTTATTTGAAAGGAATATATATATATAGCCCAGAGGTAGGATCGCCGACTGACACCAATTCCGTCGGGTTTCCATCCTGGATAAAAAGTAATCGGAGTCTAACCGTACTGATGAGCTGTGATACGGCGAAACAGATCTGTTTGCGGATGAAAAATATATATATATATAAAGAGAGAGAGAGAGATCTTTATTTCTTACTATGCGTTGTGGTACAGTGGATATAGGCGCGGAACGAGAAACCGGGAGCCGAGTTCGAATTCCAGTTGAATCCATTGTATTCACTTACGCGCAAATAACCTTGGGAAAGGTATTAATCCGTCTCTTCCTTCCAGTTATGGGTTAAATAACAGGACAGATTGGGTTCTATAGCCTTGGTCAGCAACCAGTCTACCGCAGAAAGCAATGGCAACCTACTGCGGGATAATCTTCTGCCCAGTCAGTCATGTCTCTTTCGAGACATGATCGCCCAAGCGTGTATCACGTATGGCACATTAACTGACATATGGTGATCTAATTAATGTTCTTTCATACTTTAGGTTTAAATTCTATCTTAACAATAATTTCTTTCTTTAATTTTAATTTTCAAATAATTTTTGATAATTCTTTCCGTTTTCCTACATATTTGAATACGTCTTATGTACGTGATGTCATCATCTTCTCAAAGAACGCTAAAAGATATTAGTTTTATCTTTTGCTACAACAAATATTTTTATCTAAAACCAATTCCAGGCCAGATTGTTAAAATTCCTATTCCTTTGTCGATCATGATATCTTCCCCACCTCTCTCTTCTTCGCCCATTTTCCTTCACTTTCTTCCACACATTTGTGCATTTTCTTACTTCTTTCTCTTTGTTAAGCTCAGACGCCGTTTCATCAAAGGTTGTATTTGACTATAATTTACTTCCTACCTAAACCTGGCAATTTTCTTTGAATCTTTTACCATGTATCGTTAGTTCTTTCCGCTTTATTATTTCCACTGTGTCCTATTTATGATTTCCCATTTTGTTTTCTCATTTTTCTACCCCCTTTACCTCGTACAAAAAAAAAACTTTGCCAATAAAAAGAAGTTAATTTCCATCTTTTTCAAAAATAGCTTTTACTACCTGATGAGATATTGTTTTTTTTAATGTTGAAACAAAATGTACACTTTTTAGTAGATTGTAGTTTGGACATTTTCTAAAACATAATTTATAATAAATATTTTTTATCAGCGTAAAAAATGATAATTCCTAGGAAAGTTTATTTTCATGATATTTATTTTGTTGCTATCTTGGTTGGTGATGAATCACTAACCACCATAGCAACAAAATCAATATCATAAAAATAATCTTCTCTAGGAATTTTTCTTTATTTTTTCGCTGAAAATTTTAAAAATAACTCTAAAAATCATGTAAGCAAATAAGCATGGAACTCATGCCTGAAATTTCCGATCCTGTAAAATTCTTGCATTCGCAGAAATCATGTTTGGAAAAAAGAGAGAAAAATGTATACCATTCTTGCTGGAAGTCAACCATTAAATAAACCAAAACTAGTTGTGTTCAACCTAAAATAATCAATTGTATAACAACTAAATATCGAAAAAATAATGTGAATTTTCGATTTATGTAAAATGTGGATCCTGTCTGAAATGCAGAATAGTTTGAATCAGTTTTCAGGACAAGGAAATATGTCTTGATTGAAAAAATTATTTTTCAGAGATGTCCATTTGACGGCTTCTTACGTTGGCGAACTGATAAAAAAATGGAAGGGCCTCGCGACAATGTCCGTAGAGAGAAAGAAAGAGAATTAATAGCGATAGCTTGTACTTTTTACACACACCTGCGAGCAAATCTCATTGGCTTTATGGTGATTTAACGCTCTGTATATTTTTGGCCACAGAAATAAGTGTGTCATGCAGGTATTACAATCCGTTACGCTACACGTCCTATAAATTATAAAAAAGGAAACCATATTATCTATGTAAAAATGGCTACAGATGATGCAACATTAGCAAAATACGACTCAGTTTAAAAAGAATCATGTAAAATATGTTTTAAAACTAATATGTAGTCAGGTAATATATAAATTAGACGATTTAGAGCGCACTGACTGGGCGTGTTTTCTTTTTGATAACAAACATAAATAGATAACAAAATATAAGAACCACCATGCGAAAGGGAAGCTGGACAAGCGCTAGCAGATATGCTATAAGTTATTACAGAAGAAAACTCCAGGAGAAATAAGCACTTGCCGTAAAGAGTTAGACTAGTTTCCTTGTAACTATGCATGCGAAAACTGCAGTCTGTATGTAAAATATTATTTAAATAGTATTTAGAGTGTGATGAGTCCATTTTTTTAAAACTAAGTTATTTAGATTTGTAGGTGATACAATTAATCCTCCAAGGAAAATTCATACCAATCATCAACAGAACAATCAACTCCTTAGGTAATTCTTCGTTATTTTTTGTTTGCCGTTTCGTCAGAATTTGAATGAGATGTACTGCAGATAAGGGCATATTTCTCTGTTTATATATAGTATGATTTAATTTAAGGAAATTACATGTGTGACATTAATCACGAGCAAAAGCACGCATGGCGTTAATCGAAGGTCATTTATCCGATGTCAGTTTGTAAACTGGTGCGTGGTTACCGCCTATGTTCGTGTAGTCCTACATTGAATGCATATTATTGTGATACAACGCGGAGAAAAACGAACTTTTAAACATTTTAGAGAATTTCCTCTGACGTGTGTCTTCTTAAAATAAAAACAAAGAGAAAAGAAATAAACGAACTTTTAAAATATTACATAATTTTCTTCTGACGTGTGTGTCCTTAAAAAAATAAATTTGAAAGAAAAGAACAAAAATATAATTACATAAAAATGCTTTCCCACTTTACTCTTCCTGTGCCTTGTGCGTTACTTTCTACTTTTTTTAAAAATTTTTATTAGTGGGATCAAAAATGAGTTAGATAATGCTGGGAAGTCGATAAAAACTTACACAAAAACGCAACTGGTAGCTGAAACAAATCAATCGTTTAGTTTCCAGGAGTGACGGTCAGTATGAGGCCCAGAGTGGATTGAGTTAGTTCTCGAATTATCGAAATAATAAGTGAAAAGCAAAAAGAAAAAATAAAGGAACAAAACAGAAAGATAAAAAGAGAAAATGTTTAAAGGGCTAAAATATCGCTGTTGTAAAAGCTGATATAAGGTAGTTATGGATATGATTATATTTTGAGACATTTTTTTAACCATATCCCTCCAAGCAAGGCGATACCGCCACTGATGCGCAAGGGGCTACGTAAGGGTAAAAAGAATGGAAAAGAGAAAAACGGATACCACATCCTAAACAGGGAACAAGGGATATGCATCTTCACCTGTTCAATAGACGTGGGTGGAGTGTGAACCGGGCGATAGTTTAGTCTATCTACTACAATTGAAAAAATGAAGAGAGAAAAGAGTAAAAAGATTGGAAAAGAGAAAACCGGAAACCGCATCCTAAACAGGAAACAAGGGATGAGCCTCTTCACCTGTTCAATAGATGTGGGTGGAGTGTGAACCGGGCGATCCAGAAAAAATTGTAAGTTGACAAAAATACGCGAGAAATAAATTCTCTAGTATTTATAAGCAATATAAACAGGCGCCTCGGAATAGATGTTTTGTAAAGTGTAGCTTAGATTTACTATAAGGCATTAGTTATGGAGCACCTAGTGAATATTGAGCTCACTGCGCAATCGGAGTTTTTTCCAGCGCAAACTATTACATCACTTATTTGTGCCCAACGCGTCCCCAGCATGTGTTGTTGGACGACATACTTAGTGGCAGTTAAAAAAGAAAAAGTATGTAAATCGCGTTCTAGCCTTATTCATTAATATGCCTAACTTAGGAGACAAAGTAAGAGTTTACATTTTGGAAAGTGTCTCTTTGTAAGAAATTAATAAGGAATAAAGTAGCCCCCAATTGAAGGAAGTAGAGAGATTGGGAAAGTTTCACCTTTAATATTCATATGTTTACTGTTTGCATGTATTTTCCGGTATTATTAATAGATTTTATGTCCTTGTGCAATATAGTAGCCAGAAAGAAAGAGGTGCGATGAACATGTTTTTAAAAATTTTTTAAAATGTTCTATTCATGTTAGTATAAGTATATTTTTCATACAAATGATCAGTTGTGTGAAATGATGAGGGTGGAGGGGAGATTCATTTAAAATGTTTGTAGTTAATTAAGGTGGCGTGAAGTGTAATATATTAAGCTGACTCGGCAAAAAATGATTGACACTAATGTTAGAAAGCACAGGCAATAGCTGACAAAGATATGATCGACTTCAAGTTCAGAAAACACAAGCAAAAACCAACAAAGATATGACTGAAATCGAAGGCAGAAAACACAAGGCAACGACAAAGTCTTAAAGGCTAATAGCCGACAATGATATGATTGACGTCAATTAAGGACAATTCTTGGGTGTTTTTGGTTATAAATGTCGAAGACGGAACAAGAAGAAATCAGAAGACAGAGAGAAGAGAGATCCCCACTGGCTGAAAAAGCAGAGACTGGCTCACGTCGGCTCCCTTGTATGTGCGCAATCTCTCTCTGGCCACACCTCTACTACGCAACCCTCTTCAATTTGGTCTGTCAAGACGATTGTTGTTTTCCAGCAACAACGGCAGTATATAACGTATGGAATTTGTAAAACCGAAGTAGTAATTTCCAAAGCAGAAGCCAAAGATAAAATATACTACGGATATACTGAAGCTAGTTTTAAAACATGATGGAGTAATTACACCGCAACAGCAAAACTAAAAAATTTTAAAACAGCACAAATCTAACCAACTACGTATGTAAATTAAAAACAGAAAATGACGGAAAAAACGACTTGGTAAGGAAAATACTTTTTAAAGCCAAACCTTGCGAGATTACTGATATCTGCAGATTGTACCAAGAAGAAAAGTTGACTATAGCATTATTTCCAGAACAGTAATAAATGAAACACTACGGATGAAAAGATTTGCAATAACAAACCACTGCCACATTTTCACTTCTGGTTATGGACTTATAAAAGTGTCAGCCGTTAACCAATCACTCAATACAAATCATCGGACAAAACCAAAAAGATAGAAACCTTGCTGGCGTAATCTGCTACTCTCCCCAAATTAAAATTTTAAAAGGTCTGCATGTTAAAGATTCATTTTCCTACAAAGATATTTTTTTTCTAATACAGCTGTTTACTGGTCTAATGTAAATTTAACTCAATCTGAACCATAACTCTTTAGTATATATATATATATATATATATATATATATATATATATATATATATATATACTATAAAAACAAGGAATATATTAACAGACTCAACAGCCATTTCCATCAACATCTCATCATGTGAAAATCGAAAAAGAAATTGAATTGAACGAAATAGCAACGAAAAACATTTTTCTCTTCATTTTCGTTGCTATTTTTTTCGTTCAATGCAACTAATTCGTCATTTAAACTGAGCAGGTTCATGCCGGCTTCGAATTTTCTTGAAGACACCGTTATGATAGCTTTGATCATCGGGGCTGTTTTTTGTGTCTCGTTCTTTTTTCTTATTTATGTCGAGCTTGGTTTGATTTTATATTTTATGTAAGTTGTTTATTTGAGATTGGTTGATTTTATTTTTATTTTTATTTATTTTTATTTTTATTGCGCAGGTATTTGATTTATTTCTATTGCTCTTATCAGTAAAACTGAAAAAAATCTTGGCATTAAACATTATCACAACTCAACACTATATATATATATATACATGTGTGTGTGAGTGTGTGTGTGTGTGTGTGTGTGTGCAAACACATAGACACGCACACACAACTATATATATATATTTATATATATATATATATATATATATATATATATATATATATATTCATATATACGACACGAATAACTGACGTGAGCTAAAGTAATTCATGAATAAGATTGGCATGACTTTTTACGGACGAGTGAAAACTTGACGCACAAAAAAAAAAGAACAAAAAAAACTATACATACATAAAGACCCAAACTTATTCTAACAAAAAAATACATATCTAATAATGGCTCGTGAAAGCCCAAAGCACCCAGAATACAATAGACAATTTATAATCAAATTTTTCACGAAATTCGTAAAAACCATTCCGAAGAGTAAGATATATATATATATAACTTCGATATATATATATATATATATATATATATATATATATATATATATGTGTGTGTGTGTGTGTGTGTGTGTGTGTGTGTGTGTGTGTGTGTATATATGAATGATTAAAAAATTATTTGTGCTTCAACATAACTTCCATAAAACTAAAGTTGATAGCTGAATCATTCAAACAAACAAATGCTCACTCACACACACTTATGTATGTATGTATGTATGTTACTTCAAATGCTGGTTTTAACGGATATTCGTATTTTAAAGAGACGTCTTTTTTTTTTCGTGTGTGCATTTATCTGTTCCAAATAAGTGTATCCCCTACTAATAACATATAAACTCATGAAGATGTCGGATTAAAACAAATATACTAACATTTTATATATATATATATATGCAGGGAAATTAATATAAACACAACCATTAGTTATAATTAGGCACAAAGAATACACAGTGAATATTTAGGCATGTTTAGTTTTAGATTATAACAATTCCGTTGCGTCTAGACGCACAAATCAGCTGATCTCATAAGGTTTCTTAATGTTAATATTTTGTGTTATATATATATATATATATATATATATATATATATATATATATAAATGAAAACTTATCACTATACTCGTTTTGAAAAACCCTACGCCTATATATGCGGAAAAAATGGGTGTAAAAAAAGAAAGAGCTAAGCACATGAACATCATCTAAAGCGGTTTGGACCGCGCCTGTACGTAGCCCAAACAAAAAACCCGAGACGAGTAATCAATAAAAAATCGCTTAATACGTAAGCTGAACAGAATAAGTAGATTAACCTAGTGAACCAACAAACCTACCAAGGTTTCACCTAAAAGTATCTTCAGGGAAGATCTTCCCTGAAGATCCGTTTAGGTGAAACCTTAGTAGGTTTTTTGGCTCACTAATTAATTTATATATATATATATATATATATATATATATATATTTGGTGAGTAACCTTTTTGTGAACATATTTTATTGAACATGACAGACAAGGAAATTTGAATTAATTCTTGATTTATATATATATATATATATTTTTTTTTTGTTACTTCTCTTTATCTTAACTGTTAAAGATGCATTTTTTGTCTTGTTTTGAATACTAGTTAAGTGCAGGAGAGGTTTTCGTCTAATCTATGCAAAAATGTTAATAACACTGACATGTTATTTTAACATATATATTTACCAATTTTACATAAAACTATCTTCAATCACTATGGAATAAATTTATTCAATAAAATTACAATTGTTTTTAACTACTGTCTCCAGACGACTCCGTAGACACTTGCATTTTTTATGGACGTTTTCCTTGTTTAAGGTGGGGATGGGTGCAACAATATTTGTCTTCAGTTCATCTTTGGTATTCTAAGGAGTTTTCTTGGTCTCTCACTCAACTGCGTCCCAAACATAACAATCAAGGTATTTGGAGTCTGCGAAGTTTGCTGCCTAGACTTAAGTAGTGATACCGTCGCAGAAATTGTCTGAGAGTCATGTCTTGTTACTCCTGTTTGCATGACATAGTTCAAAGTCATATTGATAGACACAGGTTTTTCCAGCAGCCTCCATTTTGGGCCAGGAGGGCACTACGTAGGCATTCGTGTTGAGTCCGATTTTCTTTTACAAGATGAATGGAGGTATAACGTCACTATCACTAGTGATTACTCTAAACATCTGCGAAATCAAGATTAAATTCCTCCAACTCTTAAATTTTCTGCACTATTCTCAGACTGGCACCAAAATTCTGTGAATTGTTCGTATTCGAGATTCCGGTGCAAATTCCAACAAGTCAAGCATGCAAAATTTCTGGCACAATGAATTTCTTTATCATGATCTTTTTATCCATGACCAACTGACCCTATAGTCAACAATCAAACAACAGACATGAGCTTAATTATAAACTATAAGATGGCGACAACTTGTCCATCATAACGTATATATATATATAAAAACTGTATATATATAATTGCAGTATAATTAATTTAATATTGTCGCGATAGAGAAATTTTCAGAATCATAACTTTACTATATCTCCATCATCAAGCGATCATTTTTGGGGTGACTAATATATATATATATATATATATATATATATATATATATATATATAAGAAGCTTATTTAAAGCATATTCTATCATATATATATATATATATATATATATATATATATATATATGATAGAATATGCTTTAAATAAGCTTCTTCCCAGTCAAAAAAGAAAAGATTAAAGACGCAACAAAGCGATAATATACTAGTATGTCTTGATTTTGTGTCAGATCACGACACGTATCTGACACAAAATCAAGACATACTAGTATATTATCGCTTTGTGATATTTAAATGTAGATGCGTGAAATATTTGGGAGGCTAAATATGTAACACTGATGTGTGTATTTCTGTGATTATATAGAAACGCACGTCAGTTTAGGTGTATGTTGGCCGGTAATGTTAGTTAATATATGAGTATCTGTGTGTACGAATATATACAAGTGGTATATTTTAGACTGTAAATTGTGTGATAGTGCATGTTTGTTTTTATGTAGAAACGCTTGCCTCTCTGGGTGTACACTGGACGGTAACGTTAGTTAATATAAGTTGCTTTTTCATTTTTCTCTCTGTGACGAAGCTTTAATAAAAGTAACACATGTTAGACTGAGATAAATCTTCTATGTGATTGTTTTGTTTTTTGTCATCTTGTATTCACATCCATTTAGTTGACTCATATATATATATATATATATATATATATATATATATATGTGTGTGTGTGTGTGTGTGTGTGTGTGTGTGTGTGTGTGGCTACCTAGTCATATCCCAGTGTGCTTCTTTTTCTGAGGTGTCTAATTATTTTTTTTTTTTGCTGACACCTGTCCTTCCAGCAACCACCAACCAGTGATATATCTTGCAAATATACTTGGCCAACCATACAGAGTTTCTGAGGGTGGTCACATAATCTGGCCTGATCCACAGTTTGAACAAAGCTCAAACGCTTGGTCACTATGAACTGCGACTTCCTACATGCATAGCCATTGACAACAGTTCTGTCTGCAATATCAGTCAAAACGTTTGGATCCAACGGTGATATGACCTGCAGGCACTTGCTAATGGTATTGAACACTAACAATATATATCCAGTCTGTTATTAACAAAAATCACTCTTCTGACAAAGCGAATGTTTTGAAATTTGAACATGGCACGCCGGATCAGTTCTAACGACTCTCCCGTTCCACGTCAGACGTCTCTATGAAGATCTATCTAAAAAGATCACATCCCCAGTTTATAAAATTGAAACACGTGTGATCGAGATAAAACACACTTTCTACGAGGCCGACCAAATAATAGATTCAAACGTAATTATTGATACCTAAGTCAGTCAGTTAAGTGACATACGTGAAACACGCTTGGGCGATCATGTCTCGAAAGAGACATGACTGACTGGGCAAAAGATTATCCCGCAGTAGGTTACCATTGCTTTCTGCGGTAGAATGGTTGCCAGCCAAGGCTAAAGAACCCAATCTGTTTCTGTTATTTAACCCATAACTGGAAGGAAGAGACGGATAAATACCTTTCCCAAAGGTATTTGCGCGTAAGTGAATGCAAGGAATTCAACTGGAATTTGAACTCGGCTCCCCGATTTCTTCTTCCGAGAACATTAATTAAGCTATAAAAAAAAGTAAAAAAAAAATATATGTGGTCGTTCGCCTGAGTAGTTTAAAATTTGCATGAAACTTTTAACGTTTTCTCGTAATTCTACTCAGATTTATACCTAGTTTTCTATTTCGGACTTGGTTTCTGTTTCCTTCTCCTAAAGAAGTAATGAGCAAAATGAGGCTCGCGGGTAACATATTAATTGTTTGGTCTGTTGAAATTCCTCGGTTAATTTCATATGGAGAATAATGTCTCTTAAAATTTTTATTTTGCTTCGTTCTCACTTGTTCCATTAACAAGCTCTCTCATACATAGCCACATGCATAAACAATGATTAAGTACGTTTCTTGAATTTTGTCAATGATTTGGGAAACGTTGTCACCATTTTAAACTATTGGCGATTCACATTACGGAAAACATATTTTGTTTTTGAAAGAGGGGACGTTCATACGATTGTTTTCTCTAAAGGATCAGTACCATACGTGATACACGCTTCGCTGATCATGTCTCGAAAGAGACATGACTGACTGAGCAGAATGTTATCCCGCAGTAGATTGCTATTATTTTCTGCGGTAGACTGGTTTCGAGCCAATGCTATAGAACCCAATCTGTCTTGTTATTTAATCCATAACTGTAGGGAAGAGACGGGTTAATACATTTTCCAAGGGTATTTGCGTGAAAGTGAATCCAAGGATTTCAAATGGAATTTGAAATCGGCTCACCGATTTCTCGTTCCGAGCCAATATCCTCGGCAACACATCGCACAACCCTTTAAAATTTAAGTCTTTAATTTCAAATAAATAAATCATAAATAAATCCGATGCAGCGACATGTAATAATCACGCTGACATAAATGATAATTTTATACAAAATCTTCAATATTTTAATTTTAAAAATATATTTTCTAAAAAAATTTAAACTTTTTCTACCATGTCTAAGGTTTATGCTTACACTTATGATCTTCTGTACTGAAAGTAGCTAAGGTACGTATTATGAAAATTCCGTTTTTATTAACGCGGCCTACCATAGATCATATTGTCCATACCTGTTCTAAAGTTTTTTTCATTCTCTTTCACAGCCTGTAACTCCTTACGTTTTAGTGTGACTATTATTTGGAGTGAAATGATTTAGAAATAAATTGGTCGGTTAACTTGAACATTTTCTTCGTGACAACTTTTATTGAACAGGTTAAGAGGCTCATCCCTTGTTCCCTGTTTAGGATATGGTTTCCGGCTTTAACTTTTCCAATCTTTTCACTATTACGTAGCTCTCTGCACATCAGTGGCGTTACCGCCTTGCTCGGTGTGATACGATTAAAAAAAATGCAAAAGAAGTGGAAATTAAACATTATCCACACAATTTTTAAATTAAAATTTAGCGAACTGAAGTTGTAAGAACAAAAGGGTACAAATACTATGTCTATATAATAAAAAACACGATAGCTCTCAACGACCAGAGATATCCCCACTGGGGAACGATTGTACATAATTTCTTTACAAAAACTAGTACTGGGCTTACGAAAAAGTGTCAGCTATTATCGAACATTTCATTTTGCTCATATAAACTGATATTTAACTCGTCTATTAAAATAACACATTGCGTTCGGAAAATTTAAAATCAATCCAAAGGCAAGAATAATTAAGATACCGAAGCTGTTAAAAGAAATTTGGATGCTAGACTATTTGACTAGTTTCCTACTAAACATTTTTTTTCTTTTATCCATTAGTAATGCTCAAGTTATTTTTCACTAAAATATCCTTTATCCTATTCGCCCTTGTTCGATGGGAGTTCAAATATATCTCTATGTTCTTCGTTCTTGGACATTTTGTATACTTTTTAATATTACTCTTATGTCGTGCTCTCAAAAAGATATTTTTGTATGTTGTATGATTACATATGTATTCCTCAATTTTTTTATATACATATGTACGTACCGTATCCATTGCCCTTTACGTATATCAATTTTTCGCCCTACCTTCTCCAAACACACATGAAATGACACTTTCGTTTTTGTTTTCTATGTTTTTTTTTAATTATATTTAAATAAGATATCTTTTTTATTATTCTAATATTTTATACTGAAAAACCTGTACTTAGCAATTCTATATATATGTGCTTGAATTTGCGTTTACAAGCTTTTGTGCGCATGCGTATACCGAATCAATTTTAGGGAATATTTAAATAGCCATGTTTGATTTTTGTGCGTTTTCTTTTCTAGTTTTCGCTGTTTATATCTGTGTATAGTTTGTTATTTCTTTTTAGATAGCTATTTTAACCGCGCTTATTTTTGCATAGAAGCTGCTCTCTGTCATTCTGCCACAACGCCGCAATGACTCGCTTTCTCATTATGACAATAAATATTTATATTTTGTAGCCCTCGAATACGCCAAGGCTGTTACAATTTCATAGAAACTGCTTTGGCTTGTCTTCATTATTTCCACCAATTTGCCTTGACCCTCAAGCTACACGAAACCCTCACCCAACGACCACCATTTTCTGTTTATCAAAATGAAAATAGATGCATTTGTAACATTTCTCACTATCTTTTCTCCATTTTTCTCGCTTACTCTCTTTTTAATCGCAATCGTTTTCATCATCTACTTCTTTTATTTCGTTATTATTTTTACTTTGCCTCTTTTTTTTGTTCTGTCATTGCTTTCTTTTTTCTCTTTGTCACCCCTTTTCATCCTTTATTTCTTCCTTCTTTACTGTTTTTGAATGAAATTCTTTTTATTTTCTGTTTTTTTATATACTTATTTCATTTATTTCTTGTGTCTTTCTTTTTCTTTTTCTCTTTGTTAGTTTAGTCTTACTTTACAGCTTTTCATTTTTTTGTTTTTCTTTTCCCCCACTCTTTCGTTCTGTCTCTCTCTATCTCTCTCACTCTTGCTTTTTTCTTGCTTAAACATATTACCTATCCATTTTTATTTAGATGTCATTCTCATTAGTTTTTCTTTCACACTTACTAATCTAATCTTTTTGCTTTTTCATTATTTTCCTTTTTTTATTTTTATTGTTAGTTTTTTTTCTTTATCTCTCTTTTCCTCGCACTCTCTCTTTCTCTACCTGTCTCTTCTTTAAAATGTCTCTCTTTTTCGTTTCTAATTTTCTTTACCTCGGTATTATTTTCTTCCTTGAATTTTTTAACCTCTTCTGGAATTATTTTTTTTCATTCACTCTCTCCTCTCTTACACTTTTCTCGTTCTCTTTGTTCTCTCTCTCTATTTCTACCTCTGTCTTTTCTTTTCTAAGTTTTTTTTACTTCGGGTATTATATTCTTCCTTGATTTTATTTGCCTCTTTTTAAATTTCTTTTTTTCATGCCCCCCTCTCCTTTCTTGCACCCTTCTCTTTCTCTCTTTATTCTCTCTCCTTCTCTGTCTCACTCTTTTTTTAAAATATCTCTCTTTTTCTTTTTATTAAGTTTCTTTACTTCGGGTATTATTTTATTTCTTTGCCTGTTTTTAAATTTCTTTTCTTTTTATTCATTTTCTTTTTACTCTTACAGTTTTCTTTATCTCTCTATTTCTCTCTCTTTCTTTGTCTTTCTTTTCTTTGAAATATCTCTCTTCTTCTTTTCTAATTTTCTTTACCTTGCTATTATGTTCTTCTTGTATTTTCTTTGCTTTCTAAATTTATTTTGGTCGTTCTTTTTCTTACACTCTTTTCTTTGTTTCTCTCTTTCTCTTTCTCTCCTTCTCTCTTTTAAATTTATCTCTTTTTCTTTTTAAGTTTCTTTACTTCGGGTATTATTTTTTCCTCGATTTTTTGCCTTTTTTAAAATTTATTTTCTCTTTTTTCGTTCTCTCTCCTCTCTTATTATTCTTCATTTCTCTTTCTTCTCTTTCTCTCTTTTTTCTTTCTCTTTCTTTGCCTCTCTCTTTTAAATATCTCTCTTTTTCTTTTCCAATTAACATTAATTCGTTAATATTTTCTTTCTTGACTTTTCATGGTCGATTTTTAAATTTCTTTTCTTTTCGTTTTTATATATTTCAATTCTCTCTCACTCTCTCGTCTCGTTCATTTATTTCCCACTTTTGTTGATAAAAATTCTTTTTTTATTTTTTAATATTCTTTACTTCGTTATTATTAGCTTCACTTTTCTTGACCGATTTAATTTTTTTTTCTCACGTTTTCTTTTTATTCTCTCTCTTCTCTTTCGTTCTCTTCTCTTTGTCTTCTTTTTCTCTTATTTTAAGTGTCATTCTTTATATTTTCTAATTTTCTTTATTTCCTTATTATTTTCTTGATTAACTTTTACTCTTTTTAAATTTATTTTTCTTCGTTTTATTTTTTTTCATTTTTTTATTGTTTTTCTCTCTTTTTCTATTGCTTTTTTTCTCTCTTTTGTTAAATATCTCCTCTTTTCTTTTCTAATTTTCATTACTTCGTCATTATTTTCATCCCTGAGTTGTCATTGTCTATTTTTAAATTTTTTTTCTTTTCGTTTTTTTTATATATTTTTAATTTTTGTCACTCTCTCCTCTTGTACATTTATTTCCCTCTTTATTTTTAAATATCTTTTTTCTAATATTTTTACTTCGTTATTATATTCATCCTTCAATTTTCAGGACCTATTTTTAAATTTTTTCTTTCATTTTTCATTCTCTTTTCCTCTTTCTCTCTCTTTTCTTTTTTCTCTTCTTTAATGTGTCTCTCTTTATATTTTCTAATTTTCTTTACTATTTTATTATTTTCTTCCTTGACTTTACCTTGCCTCTTTTTACAATGATTTTCTCTTCATTTTATTCGTATTTTTTTTCATTCTTTTTCTCCTCTCTCACACTCTTATCTCTCTCTTCTTTCTCTTTCTCTTTTTATGCTTCTGTCTTCTTTTAAATGTATTTATTTTTCTTTTCTAATTTCATTTAATTCGTTATTATGTTCTTCCTTGATTTTTATTACCTAATTTAAATTTTTTTTGTTTATTTTCATTCTTTCTCTTCTCTCTCGCCCACATTTTTTATCTTCTCTCTCTCTCTGTCTCTCTTTCTCTACTTTTAATTTTTCCTCTTTTTTATTTCAAATTTACTTTATTTCGTTATTATTTTCTTTCTTACCTTTACCTTATCTCTTTTTAAAATTATTTTCTCTTCATTTTATTCGTTTTTTGTTTTTTCATTCTCTTTCTCCCCTCTCACACTCCTATCTCTCTCTTCTTTCTCTTCTCTGCTTCTTCCTTCTTTTAAATGTCTCTCTTTTTCATTTCTAATTTTATTTAATTCGTTATTATGTTCTTTCTTGATTTTCATTACCTAATTTTAAATTTCTTTTCTTTTCGTTTTTTTTCATTCTCTCTCTTCTCACTCTCTCTCTCTTCTTTTTTATCTTCTCTGTCACTGGCTCCCTTTCTCTTCTTTTAAATTTTCCTCTTCTTTATTTCAAATTATCTTTATTTAGTTATTATTTTCTTCCATGATTTTATTTTGGTATATGTTACTATAATAATTTCTTTTTTGCCTTTTATTTCATTTTCTCTCGATATTCAAACATAGATCTTTCTGGTTTTCTGCGTATTTATTACTTAATTAATTTCTTTCTTTGTTTTCTTTTGCATTCTTTGTTTTCATATTTTCTTTATTTTTTCCCAATTTTACACTATTTTTCTCCGTCCCAGTTTTTAAACTTTGTTCTTTTCTCCTCTCCTTTTTTATTTCGCTATTATTTCTCTTACTTGGCTTTTCTCGATTCTATTTGTTGTTTCTCTCTTTCTTTTCGTTGCTTATTTATATTTTTATTTTCTTTCTTTCTCTTTTTCTCTCTCTCTCCCTCTTAGTGACTCTTACATTCCTTTTCTTTTTTCTCACTGCTTTCAAATGTAACTGTTTTTGCTTTTTGTTTTTCCTAATTCGTTATTATTTGCTTCCATGTCTTTTCTTTTGCTGTTTCTTTTTTCTTGATTATTTTCGTTTTTAATTCTTATTTTCATTCTCTGCCTTTAAAGATCATTCATTTTGTTTTATTATCAATTATTCATTGTTATTTTTCTTGATCACCTTTTATCTTTGATATTTATTTTCATTTTTTCGTACTTCATCCTTTTCTCTATTTCTCTCTCTCTCTCTCTCTCTCTCTCTCTCTCTTCTCACTCTCTCTCTCTCTCCAGTCCTTTCTTTCTCTGGTTCTCTCTTTTTTCTCATCTCTTGTTCTGTTTTTCTTCCTCGCTCTAGTTTTGTATTCTCTCACACATATTCTCTATTTCTCTATCTATTTGTAGTTCTCTCTTTCACTCTCAAGTTCTCATTTTCTCTTTAGTTTTTTTCTTCACTCTAGTTCTCTCTCTCTTTCTCTCTCTCTCTCTCTCTCTCTCTCTAGTTCTTTTTTTCTATATCTAATTCACACTTTATTTATCTCTCTAGTTCTATCTCTCTTTTCTGGAGAAGCCATGTTTAGGAATCCAGTTTCAGACGGATCAGATTCATCTATGTCCAAAGCGAGGACATATTCCACGACCGGGAAAGCTCGTATCTTATGTTTTCTCAAACTGAGGACTGCGAGCCGGAGTTTCTTTTTATAGTCTGGAAAAATATATTTATAAAGGGAAACAACACCATGAACATGTAAACTGCTCAGCAGTCAGTTTTAGCCTCTGCCAAAGCCATACAGACTGGTTAGTAGGTGTCACTATTTTACAGTTAAAATAGCGAGATGTAACCGTACGTTTTATTTTGATAGTTTTTTCCATCGCTCGTGTTTCTCGCTTGTCCAACTCTCTTCAGTTTTTCCACTTCCCTAATGCATACAACTTCAAAAGGTAAATGCGACATCATCTATCTTCTTCAGTCCTGTTTGTTTATCGTCCATTCATACCACTCGTTTCTTCTCCTTTTCTTTCAATTTCTGTAACCACTTCTTTTTAGTGGCTTTTTCGCCTTGCTTGAAACATTATAAAACATCTGTAATTTGACTGAGGATATCATGAAAAATGTTAATGTTCAGCTGTACCATCTTTTTTAAAAGGGAATATATTTATAATACTTTTTTTTTATTTTTAATCATTGTTTAATGTTTTATTATCTGACAGATGTGTATCAAAACGTGTTTGTCAAATTAGTATTATTGTTCCCTGTAACGCAAAGGGATATTTGAATGAATTTCAAAATGTGAGCTTTATGCGGTTTCGAATTAATAATTTGTTTTCATCGTTTTAACTCTAGTTATACTTCTTCTTCATGTGCCGTGTTCCTTCAAGACGTAGACGATCGTGGACTTCCACTTACCCATCTCCTTCGTCTCTCTAAACATTTTTCTTCTTGGTATCTCTCCCAAATCTCGCTCCCCCATCCCTTTGCTCAAGCCTATCAAATATATTGCGCTGGTTTCCACTGTCTTTTCATTTTATCCTTTCTGTGAGTATTAGATTCTCTAATCCCTCTTTCGTCATTACGTGTCAAAAACCTTAGCTGTCTATTCTTGATGATATGTTTATTTTATTTCTTTTGCATTCTCTCCAACACCTTTTTGTTGCTCACATGTTCGTTCCATTTTATCCTCAGCATCCTTCTGTTGAAACATATTTCTGTTGCTTTGAATCTCGCCATCACTCTTGAAGAGATCGTCCAACATCCGTTGCCATATAGAAGGACATTTATTACATAGCTGTCTAGTACTCTTTTCTTTGTTTCCAGTGAGATCTTTTTTCGATTTCGAGATGTACTAAATGTTTGACTTTCTTTTTACCATCAATTTAATAACATTTGTTTAGCGAGAAAGAATACAGGAAGATTTTGTTACGTCAGCCTTAAAAGTAAGGAGATTTTATCTATTGTTAAATTCAATTTTCAGTTCCTAGTATTTTACTTTGGCTCGAATATCGAGCTGTGAGGTCAGCAGACAAATATGGAAGTTTTCAGCTATGGGGAAGAAAATCTCTCAGTTTATTTTGTTTTGACCTCTCCTATATAATTTGGTGAGGGTGGTGACAATTCGGCCAGTAGAATTTTTTTCCGTTTTATATTTTTCTCTTTTTCCCAATATAAATCTTATTCAGGCCACCTCTTTTTCTGACCAGGTGGAATTTATTGATTGGATCCATCCATTTGCAGTCGTTCATCACACGACATCTTACGTTTTCATTCATTTATCACTTTCAATTTGTTTTCTTTCTTTCTTTCTTTCATATTTCCTTACTTCTTTCCTATCACGATCATTCTTTCTTTCTTTCATTCTTTCTTTCTTTCTTCTTTGTTAAATTATAGAAAGAATTTTAGAAAATGGAGAAAATAGATAAAAGTTGTTTGTTTTTTTCCTTTTCAGTTATTCTTTATTTTTCTTTCTTTCTTTTTCATTTGTTCTTTTCTTTTTATTTTCTTCTTTATTTTGCGCTTTTCTCCAGTTTTCTTCTTTCTTAATTTCTTTTTTCTCTCTTTCCTTTTTCTGCTTTTTCATTTTACTTGTTTTTTTCTAAACATTTTTATTTTTTATCAATCCCTCTTTCTTGTTTTTTCTACTTTCCCACTTTTTTATTTAATATATGTTTTTACTTCCTCTATTTTTTATTTTATTCTTTTTTATTTTTTATTTAAATAAGACTTTCTTAATTCTTTCTTTCCTTTTAATTAATTCTTTCTTAGTTTCTTTGTTCTATTTTCTAATTTCATTATTTCTTTATGTTTCAATTTGTCTCTAAATTACTTCTGTGTACTCTTTCTTTCTTTCTTTCTTTCTTTATATCATTCTGTCTTTCGTTCTTGCTTTCTTTCTTATTCTTTGCTTTCTTAGTTATCTTCTTTTGTATTTCATTTATTTTTTCTTTCTCGTTTGCTCTTTTTCCTAATTATTTATTCTTATATTTGTTCTTTCTTTAATTTTATTTAATTCACCTTTGTCTTTTCTTTCCTTCTTTTTGCATTTAACTGTTTCCTCTTTCTGTTTATAGTGAGAAACTAACAATAGTTGTTGATAATAGGAGTTCCGTTCATCAGCCCTCACATTAACGTATCACTGAACAGAATTCATGCTAAGCGCAACTCTAATACACACTGCAAAATTCTGAATATTTTACAGCAACTTACTTACCAAGTACTAAAGTTAAATTTTGTGTAAAAGATGTTTTTTTTATAATTTAACATCAAATAAGGTGATAATTCCTCTAAGATACAAAGTATTACAGAGAATGAGAAGACATTAGTAAAGAGAAGGGACAACGGAATAACGGTTATTGAGAATTCACCACTGACGTTACCCTTTCATTTTTTTTAAACACAAGTTGACAGCAAAACGCATCTACCTCCCATTAGCATGGGACAGGCTAGCCTACCAGAGAGTAAAATACTACGCTTCCTTGGCCTTACACTTTCGGCGGACCTCAAATGGAATGACTCTATCGAATCCATTGACAAAACTGCTGCTATGAAAGTCGGCTCCCTGTGCAGGGCCCGGAAGTTTTTCCCACCTGAATCTATTCTGCACTTATACAAATCTACCATCCGCCCGTGTATTGAATATTGCTGCCATATCTGGTTGGGTGCCCCTGCTGCTCTCCTTGGGCTTCTTGACAAAATACAAAGGAGGATCTGTAACGTGGTTGATACTGACTTGGCAGACCGGCTGCAACCACTCTCTCACCAGCGTGATGTGGCTTCCCTGTGCCTCTTCTACAAGTATTTTCATGGCTTCTGCTCCGATGAACTTAGAGCACTGGTGCCGCCTAATCACGAATTTACACGAGATACTAGATTAGTAACTAGGCCCTACACTTTTACAGTTAAACAGATAAGATGTAACCGTAAATTTTACTCCAACAGCTTCTTTTCTCGCGCTTCCCGCCTGTGGAACTCCCTTCCACAAGTCTGCTTTCCCGACAGCTCCAATTCAGGTGTTTAAATATAGGGTCTTAGACACCTCCTATCACCCTAACTCCCAATTATTCTCAAAACACTCTCATCTACCCAACCCTCATTCTCGGTATCCTTACTCGCCTATCACCCACCCTCTGACATTTCCTATATTTAATCATCCTTTCTCCACTCTATGTAGCCCCCTGCGCAGTAGTGGCAGTGAGATGCCTTGCTCGAGGTGAAACGCTTATAAAAAAAAATCAAGGAACTGGAAAAGAATTTCACAGTCGAAAAAAATTACTAGTATAGAACTTACGGTAACATCAAGCTAATTCTACCATAAAACATTGATACCTAGTTTTCAATGTAATAATATGCATTAATTCGTGGAGTCGCGGTACCAAAAATAAAAGAGATTTGATTAAAACAATTTCCATAAAAAATATTTATAGAAAAGACAGTGGGGCCATATTTTTAATGTAATAGTCGGAAAGATGCCCCTATAAATTTCTTGATGAGTTCTAACTTGTCTTTTTGTACCAATGTTTAAATTTACAGCTTTTAATGCTGAAAGTCTATCAGATGATATGTTTGAGATACATTTGATAAAATGCTAAATGGTTATTTTTCTACTTCTGTTAAACATGATGGGATGGTAGGTGCAACCATTTTTTTTTAATACTTGATGATGAAATAAAATGCGATAAAATAGAAAGCGTGTGCACAGAAGAATATGCTGCTTCTATATAAAATCGAGTTCATCCTATTTGTAAGCGTCATTGCGACACCGAGATCCAAACACGCATTAGACTAGAGAAATAAAGATTCCAAAAACTAAACAGGATGCTAATAAGCGAAAAATCATTGTTAGTAATAAAGAAAAGAATGCTGGATTAGTATGTGATCTCCATTCTTTTATATGGCAGTGAATGTTGGACAATCTTCTCACGGATGATCAGAAAAATAAAGACAACAAAAATTTGCTTCTACACAAGGATAATGAGAATTCCACGGATTGAGGACATAAGAAACATGAAAGTATTAAAAAGAATAGCAACAGAAAAAGAAAAAGAAACAGTTATACTCAGAATCAGGAAAAGAAAACTTAAATTTCTTCAAAAGTTTAACCCTCACGGGACGTATTAAGAGCAAGAGAGAGAGATAGAGAGAGAGAGAAAGGGGGAAATATCAAGCGACTTAGCTAAAGATTTTATGGGAATGGATGGGGGAACGGTGGCGCCAAAACCTTAACTAATGACGAAAAACTGCTATGAGAAATACCAGGTAGAAAAATTTGGAGAGACATGATGACTTAAGTCTTGAAGGGAATCAGGACCTATAAGAACAATTATTAAACAAATCACAATAAAAATATGGATGGCAATTATTCTATGTACCATATTTCTTTCAAGATGCTGGTGATCATGTCTCTCTACAATTTTCATTACTGTAGTTTATAATGTTATCTTTTCGGTATTTCTCTTAAACATTGTTACACAAACCATTTAATTAAGCGAGCTAAAAAGGTAATGGACTGCTTTTTTTTATCCATTTTGCCTTCAATCTCATTATATGTCCTAGAAATTTCAACTGTCTCTTTCTTGATGATAATATAAGTCTCTGTTTTTCTTTCCATTTCCTCTAAAACCTCGGCATTGCTTAAATGTTTGGTCCATGCTTTTCTCAGCATCCTTCTGTAGAACCACATTTCTGTTGCTTCAGGTATATTCCTCTGTTGTGAGGAGAACTGATATTATGTAACAGTTCCGTGCTTTTTAATTGTTTCAAACAATTAATTGTTTCTAAATCTATCCTGCACGTTTACAAATCTACCATCCGCTCGTGCATTGAATACTGCTGCCATATCTGGTCGGGTGCCCCTGCTGTTCTCCTCGGGCTTCTCGATAAGGTTCAGAGAAGGGTCTGTAATGTGATAGATACCGACTTGGCAGACCGCCTGCAGTCTCTCTCCCACCGGCGAGACGTGGCTTCCCTGTGTCTCTTCTATAAATACCTTCACGGCTTCTGCTCCGATGAACTTAGATCACTGGTACCCCCTAAATACGAATTTGCACGAGATACTAGATTAGCAACTAGATCCCACCCTTTTACAGTGAAACCGATAAAATGCAGCCGTAACTTCTACTCCAACAGTTTCTTTCCTCGCACTTCCTGACTGTGGAATTCTCTTCCAAACGATTACTTCCCCGACGGCTACAATCTCCAGGAGTTTAAATGTAAGGTCAATACACACCTCCTAACACACTAACCTGCTCCCATTCTATCAAGCACTCTTCCCATCTGCCCGACCCTCATCCTCGCTATCCTTACTCATCTGTCACCTTTCTCCTGACATTCCCTATGTCTATCCACTCCTTCTCTTTACCTTCCCCTATGTAGCCCCATGCGCAATAGTGGCAGTGGAATGCCTTGCTTGGGGTGAGATGATTAAAAAAAAAATATATATATTTTTCTTGTTTTATCACTTAACTTATCTTTTGGAAGGCGTTCATAGCTATCCCAATATGCATTCAAACTTCATTCGTCTGATAAAACACCTCCTAGAAATTTCAGTCTTTGTACTTATTTTATTCTTTAATCACTAGATTGTAATTTACATTTACATGTTAGGCTGTTTCTTTTAGTCACAACCACATATTATGTCTTTTTTTAATTGATGTTTAGTCCTTTCTTATTGCTTACCTTTAATAACTCGCGACCAGAAAAAAGATCGTCCGTTATATATCGCATTTATGAGTATGTAAAATAAATTATTTTTCTGTAACAGTTTGACCAAATTAGTTAATTTTTCTTTTATTCTCCTTTTTTTATTAATTTAATTTATATGTTTTCATTCCTGTTTTCGCTACATATCTCATTACATCAATATTTCGTTCGTTTCAACTCAGTAGCAATTAGGTCTGTTTTTTCTCAACTTACATTCGACCTTCTCTGAATCTGTTTTATTTTTATGACATAGTAATAAATATCTTCATTTTTCATTGCTCCGAATTCATGACCTTGAATTCAACCTTTTTATAAAGATAAATTAGCGTTTGTTTAAACCGGACTTTTTTTTATCTCCCTAAACTGTTTGATTTATTGTTCTTCAATTTTCTTTCTTTTGTTAGCTTTGTAAATTTGTTTACTTTGTTTTTTTTTCAAACGTTTTTGTTTTTATTTCTGAATTTTTCATCTTTTAAAAGTATTCCGACTCTACTTCATCAGTTTTTTTTTTCATAATTACGCTCTTTATTTTAGATTTTCTTTATTTCTATGTCTTTTTTCTTTTCTTTAATGCGAAAGCTCATTGGACTATCGAAAGATGACGTTCATATGCTAAGAAACGTATAAAGAAACAAGAAACTTTCCTTAGAAACAAAGAAAAAGTGAATATAACGAAAGCCAAAATGTAAAGTTAGTCCTCCACTGTGTCCCTGAATGCTAGGCCTTTTTCTACAGATAGAGAGGAGACATGAGATAGCAAGTATTTGGTTCAACAGAAGTATAGCGAGAATCGATGTAATAATGATGTGTGTAACGAGAATGCATTAAACAAAATGAAACCAAGGAGAATAATCTACCTAGAATCAGAAAGAAACAGGTGAAATTACTATGACACATTATGAGTAATAATGGAATGAAGAATTTAAAACGCACAAAACAAGGTATGAGCGCCAGAGAGAAGCAGAGAATAATGTGTTTGTGTATGTAGGTGGTAGCTGAGGGACTGGAAAAACAAATGATAATTAACACTACAATGATAGGAAGCTGTGGAAAGGTATGGTCACTCTCGTCCTGAAGAAGCAAATCCTAAAATAGAATTATTTCAACTTTCATTCGTTAGTTTAGTCTTTCTTTTTATCTTTCTTTCTTTCTTTCTTTCTTTCTTTCTTTCTACTTTTTTGTCGTCTTGCAAATTAATCTAAAATTCACAACCTTTCTTTTCCCCTCTCTATTTATTAGTTATCATTCTTGTTTCTTTTGTGCTTTTCCCAGTTATCTCCCTTTCTTCTTTCCCAATCTTCCTATTAGTTTTTTTTCTTTCTTTATTTATTTTCGAAATTCTTATTTGAAAAACTCCTCAGAATAGTGACGATATCCTTTAAGCTTGACTGAACGGGACCCGCAAGACGCCGGCAGGCCGACCAGCCGACTCCCAATGCTTGTGTAGCTTACCAAGCCGAACCGATGAACCACGCATTGAACCGTGATTTCCGATTACAAAGACGTCTGCTTGGACTAGCGACAACCTATGCACGACCTCCATATTGACTTCGTCTTCAGGCAATGTCTTGAACAAGAGGAAACAGCCCGCTTAATCGATTGATGCATTAATACCACGTGATCCCCTGTCCCTTCCGTGTGATTCTCTATTTCGTAAAAATAAGAAAAGAAAAGAGAGCGTGAGAGAGCGAGAGAGAGAGAGAGAGAGAGAGGCAGTATCTTCATATATTATCTATATGCCATCAATAATGCTTCTCACTCACCACATGTCTACGTAGATTTATGCTATGTCTCATGGAGCCGGACTGTGCGAATGAAGGTCATCTCGTATGCACATGAGATGATTGGTTATTAACTGGAAAAAAAGGGTTCGAGTTGCCCTGTTGAGAAATAATAGAGTTCTTTTTGGTTTGCTATTCTATTCTTGTTTATTTGGTGTTCTTTTTTCTTTGTTTTTTTTGCTTTTGTATAAAATAAAAGTAATTTGCCTTAGCTTGAAAAACACTTTTGACTACTGAAGGACGAACGAGAAGTTGTGTATATATATATATATATATATATATATATATATATATATATATATATATATATACACAATCATGGTCTCTCCCGTCGATTTCAACATATGAGGATCCGACAATCTTATTAATTTTTCTGTTTGTATTGTATGTGTCCCTTCAGTCCCACTAATGTCCTGCATAGAAGTCCACATATAGTGTAATAGCGAGGATCTCGGAACATAGCAACTGAACTCTTTTCTGACGGTTTTTATTGTTTAATTTTGTCTTATCCGATCAACACGACTGACTTCCAAAATTTTATTGCCACTATCGCACAAATATCTCTAGTTATTTCTATCTATGGCAACTCGCTTAAAGTTAGCATGAGGCACATTATCATAGGTCACTCTTCAGCTTGTATTTAGTCACAGTCGTTCAACAGTCATGTGCCCACTGTCAAGCTAGCTTATAGATGAGAATCTGAGGTATTCTGTCGTCACTCATTCTTGCAACGGGACCACCCCAGCAAAGTTGTGACAGCACCAGGAAATGTTGCAGTTTGCAAGAAGATCAACATTAGACACGCTATCGTCAAAGTATAGCCTGAGTTTGCACGGAAATAGAACTTATGCACTTTATCCAGCTGGTTAATATGTTGAGATGCAGTGGATATCGGCTCGGAAAGAGAAATCGAGGAGCCGAATTCGAATTCCAGTTGAATTAGTTGCATTCACTGACAAGCAATTACGCTTGGGAAAGGTATTAAACCGTTTCCACCCTAAGCGTGAATTACGTATGACACTTAACTGACTGATATAGAATCCACGAACGGTACAATAGTCTGGTCAAAATAGCCGCTCTATAAACTTTTTCTATTTAAATTTAAAATATAAATAACTCTATTATCTTATTCGTTTAATCCTAATATATATATTATTTTTTTCTTTTTGAAGGTCATATGTATTTCTTATGACAAATGGAAATATTTATATATCCTAAATGAACAATATAATATGAAATCCATTTTTGCGCATCTATCGTTTGTGTAATGAATGCTGGCGACGAGGGTAAAATAGAATAACCAAGTTTCATTTTCGGTAAGAAATTGCAGTCCCTTAACAAGGGGTTAATTCTTAGATTAATTGATTACTTTTTTACGGTTTATCAACGCTTCGAATGATATTTAAAGCCAGATAAATTATTTTGGATTGCAGTAAATTTTTTATGACTTAGTAATGAAAGTATTTCAAATTATTTCATAGGTGAGGTAGAAGAGGTAGGTCTGTACTTTTCCCATGGAAATTGTTGCGTAAGTGAATAAATAGAATTGCAATCAACTTGTCTATTAATTAGTCCGAGTCATTATCCTTTACACCACTCACACACCAACTAGTCACCCATTTAAGTATTGACAAGGCATGACACTGGTTAACTTTATTGATTGCACGGGAACTAGTGTTTTAACGTCATACAGGCGTAAGCCTGAGTTTATTCGTCATAGTGTAAAAAATACATATGTGCGTTATTGAACAGAAGACTAATGATGAAAAAAGAGTTACTTCACATTATATATATATATACATATATATAATATTTTTTATGTACATGTACTATTTTTTTGTTTAAATTTTACTCTACGAACAGCGATTGAACTTAAATTTAAATTAAAATCTGTTAAACTGTCAGTTTGAAAAATACATCTGATGTTTGCATAACGTATAAAATTTTGAGTCTTGCCATCGAGGTAGGACAATATTTAATTTTCCAGAATATCCGTGAAAGGGTTGTCTGGTATTTTTGACCTGGGTTAGAAAACGAATACCTGTGATTGTAATATCTCTGCTTAAAAGGTCCTGCGGACATACCAATTTAGGTCCGGAAGAAGGGCTGAACCCTGTAATTCGCTGAAGACTGATAGGTCACAGCCTGAATTCCGACTAATTTTCGTAATAGGTGCGATCTGTGTCTGCAAGAAGAAATTCAAATATTAAAGTATCCAAAGCAGCACTTACTCCTGAATTTTAGAAAAGAATACATTAGTAAGTGCCGCTATAGAGCAAAATTTGTGAACATTTAAATTTTAAATTCTAATTTTAGTTTTTAAGAGAGTAAATATAAATTTAATTGTTTTTGATAAATGAATTTAATTTTACATAGTAATTTTAGCGCTTCTACCTTCCTCTTCCTGTCTCCTTTGATTATCTACCTTTATAAAATATGGATACTTTTACTAATTTAACCCCCGATTTCTTCTGCAAGTATATATATCTTTTTCACAATATAAATTTTTATGAAAAAGTTTTAAAATAATTTTTTAGATAATTCTTTTAAATTTTATTTTTTTACTTTTATTTGTATTCTTTTATTTTTTTATTTTATTTATATCTAGATTTATCATTAATTAGATTAGCTTAATTAAATTTAATTAAATCATACATCAGCGTTTTTCCCTAAATATGTTTTTTCAAAAAAATATTTTTTCTAATACTTTAACCCTTTTATAGTTTTGTTTGACACGTATCGAGCGTGTATAAAATATGGAAATTTTTCTTTTTTTTCTCTTTTCTTTTTGCTTTATCTTTCTTACCCCTTCCCTCCTTTTCCTGCTTTTTTGCTTAACCCAATTCTCAATTTAACACCACTTCCTATTCAATCTTTTAACCCCTTTCCATTTGTAAAGCTAGAAAAAGCCAAAATTTCCAATTTTTCACTTACCACTCTATCTAAAAGTAAATTTGTCCAAAATCTAAAAATAGATGTTGATTGCTAACCGATTGTTTTTTGTGACGTAAATTTTTAATTCTTAAACTTCATTTTTTATTTCTTTTTTATTTCATTTTGAAATGTGGCAATTGCCGATGAGATGTGAAATCAGGCTTAGGGATTTCATGTTGAAATGATCATTCAGCAGTTTTGAACATCGAAATTTATTTTATATATATATATATATATATATATATATATATATATATATATAATTATTTGGTTTTTGGACATAATTAAAATAGATGAGTATACAGTTATATTAAAAAGTGTTCAATATAATTATATTGTAGATCTTTTGAATATTTTTATTTAAAATATAAATATGTGTTATATATAACTTGTTTATAAATTATCTATCTATCTATCTATCTATCTATCTCTCTCTCTCTCTCTCTTTCTCTCTCTCTCTCTCTCTCTCTATATATATATATATATATATAGCTCTGTTCATACTACATAAAGCATTTATTAACACCTGAATGATAATTATATACATGCGTATACCCTCATATATATATTTATTACTTTACGCAACTGCACACACACACTCACACATACATATATGTATGTAAGTATGTATGTATATGTCTTTGTGCGTGTATGTGTGATTCTAAAAAATATGAGTAATTTTTTTTTTATTATCATAATCCTTCAACCATCATCGATAGTGTAATTCTTCAGTTGTTAGCAAGATAATGGTCGAGTCGATTAAGAGGTTTTGGGGAAATTGGAAACACAGTAATTGTGTGTTCATTCTATGGTTCAGATAGTACCAACTTTTATTCGTTGGCAATTATTGTAAAAAAAAGTACGGTGAGTTATTCATCAATATATGGAACAGAATTGCAATAATCTACTTCCATAGACTAAATAAATAGTTTGGTTTTAAATTCTCTGAAGGTTAACTCTATGAAGAAATATTGTGATAATAACAATGAAAATGGGTGCATTAGTCCAGATGTAAATAACGATAACTCTTTCAAAAAATATACACGGAAACAAATCATATTTAATTGATGTATTCGATTCTATTAAAGAACACCTAATTCAACGTATAAATCTAATATTACTGTGGCAATGTTCAGGTTTGTAA
Source organism: Ascarosepion bandense (assembly GCA_037127315.1). Lineage (NCBI taxonomy): Eukaryota > Metazoa > Mollusca > Cephalopoda > Sepiida > Sepiidae > Ascarosepion > Ascarosepion bandense. The sequence goes on along the minus strand of JBBBDQ010001286.1, from coordinate 703,895 downwards.
TTCATCAGAATATTGAATTAGACTTCAGGTGCATTCTATTTCAGCGTTAATCGTTTGTCTTAATTTTTTAAACGGCCATAATACATTGAATATCGGTTCTCGTTAAAAGAGATAGAGGGAAGGTACATCCCGTCGGTCAGAAAGTGGCTGGAGTCATGCTGCCAGGTCGGGATCGATTACATTGCAGATTCTCCATTGGAACATCTCTAGGGCCCCGAGATGAATAGCAGGGGCGCCCAACCACATATGACAACAGTATTCGGTGCATGGGCGGAATTTCCTGGGCAGACACGATGACTCAACCTTCCTAGCAGTAGATTAAGCTATTAATTTAATGTAATTGTTGTACATGAGGTCAGAAAGGAGATTTGTGTCGGTTAAATATGTAGAGGGTTTGTGGAAATCTTATCTGTGGAAATGGTATTCTTTGTGCATGCTTAAATTCTTGCTTAAACCTAAAATGTGTAAAAATATTTTAAATATACATTTTAACTCAGATTTTTGGCGGTCTTCTTCAATTTTAAAACAGGAGGCTAAAATGGTGCAACTAACAGCATTAATTAAGTGTCACGGTTTGGATGGTTGAAATGCTACAGTGAAATAGATGTTATTGTCGTTGATAGATTTTTATGGTTATTAAAACGAAGACTGAATTCTTAATGACTCACTGATATATATATATATATATATATATATATATATATATATATGTGTGTGTGTGTGTGTGTGTGTGAAAGGGAGAGTGAGAGAGAGTGTATGCGAATGAAAAAACTGAGCAAACCAGACAGGTTCCATGAGAGCGTGTATATTTGAATTGGTTGTTTGGAAAAATGTTTATGACAAGTCTATCACGGCTAAGTTGATATATATATATATATATATATATATATATATATATATATATATATATATAGTAGCCTTTACAAGATAAGTATAATTTTCCGGCTGAGTAGATAAGAAAAGTTTCAAGACGAAGCAAACAATGACAAGAATTCAATTAAAGTATTGATTATTATTATTATTATTATTATTATTATTATTATTATTATTATTATTATTATTATTTTCTCATTAGTCGTAATAGTATTTTCCCGATTTATTATCTTGATTTAATAAAAGTAAAAACTTGCTTTTTAATATAAGGACACGACACATATCTCTGACTTTAATCAAGTGGACATGATAATAACGAAATAGCTAATTTGGTCAACAAGATTAAATGTTTCTTTTTTATTCTTTTTAATTCAAGAAAGCAATCTCTGCAAAAAAGAAGTAATTACTTACAGTAGGAAATAGAAAGTCTAAACGTGACTAGAATAAAATATTCGAAATATTTAATTCACCCAAACGCTTTTCTTATTCTTTTGTAATGCCAATTTAGCAAAAATTATGATTCACTGAACTAATCACCCATAAAGGTTAAAAGTAAAACACGCACTCACACACACACACACACACACACACACACACACATATATATATATATATATATTACGAAACGAAAATTAAGTTAGCAGTCGTCTTTTGTCTTCTGTTATTGTTAAAAAGTTTATTCATGACAGTTCCTAAACGTAGCAAAACAATATGAAAATCACATTCTTGGCCTTGTATATAAACACTTTCATCTGCCTTCATAAATCTCTCAGACGACGAATCGCCTCGGATAAGATAAGTGTTTCTTTTGTCTTTACTCATATACACTCTCTGAAATTTACACTAACACAAACACACGCACACACACATATATATTAATAAACTGAACATTTACGATGCGTTTTGTCGTCTGGGTGATTTTAACAATGAAAATGCCAGGATTTTATTTTTTTGTTTTTATATCAGTCAGTCTGTTAAATGTCATACGTGATACGGGCTTAGGTGATCATGTCTGTCTGGGCAGATGATTTTCCCGCAGAAGTTTGCCAGTACTTTCTTCAGTAGAATGATTGACAACCAAAGCTATAGAACCCAATGTGTTCTGCTACTTAACCAATATCTGAAGGGAGAAGCGATGGATTCATACCTCTTACAAGGGCATTTGCGTTTAAGTAAAGGTAACGATTTCATCTGGAATGTGAACTCGGCTCATATTTCTCGTTCCGAGCGGAACTCCACCACAACACACATACATAGAGTCCAAAAATATTTCTGTTTTTTTTAAATAAAAATTTATGTTTATTTATGGGCGGTCCTAATTTAAAACAAAAAAGTGACATTTTTGCTTTTGAATTTAACTTTTACTTAACTATTAATTTTTTTTTTCGTTGCCTTACCTTTGCATCACCTCATCATTGCTCACATGCTCGGTTCATAATATACGCAGCATCCTTCTGTAGAACCACATTTCCGCTGCTTCAAGTTTTTTGTTCATCTTCGATGATATTGTTCAATATTCACTACCATATTGAAGAACTGACAGAGAAGAGAGCAACTTCGTGCTCTCTTCTCTGTTTCTAGTGAAATTTTCCTGCGCCTTAGTATTTACTCAGTTTCTGGAACGCGTCCTTAGTCATGCCAATTCGCCTTCGGATCTTTGTGATGCACTTTCCGTTTCCTGTAAGAACATTTTCTAGATATTTAAATTTTTGCACTTACTTGATTCTAGTAGCCTCCACCTGTATTTGGCAATTTGGGTTGCTCTTTTTGCTAATGACCATGCATTCAGTTACTTGCGGTTTATTTGTAGTTCGTTTTTGTCACTCTCTTTAGCTATCATCTGCAGGAGGTCTTGTAGTGTCTGCAGTCAGCACTGTATCATCTGCTTATCTTATGTTGTTCAAATTGTGGCCTCCGGTTACAAATCATGGCATAGCATCTTGGGTTCTCAAAATATTTTCGCTGTACAAGTTGGGCAAATCCGGTAAAAAGACACATCCTTATCTTACGCCACTTTCTACCTTTGTAAATCTGCTGAAATCGTTACCTGTCGGTATGCAGAAAGTTTGCTGCTAGTATAGATTCTTAATTATTTTGATGTCTTCCCAAAAATGTCGAGGCTGCTGAGCATCTCCATCAATTCTTTGTGGCGTATTTTGTCAAATTCCTTCGCATAATCAATGAAACATAGTTACAAGTCCTTCTTCATTTGTATTGCCATTTCGGAGAGCATCCTAATCATATATATGGCGTCCCTTGTTCTAGTGTCTTTGACGAACCCGCACTGTTCCTGTCCTATCTCTAGCCTGATTCTGCTTCTCGCTCTATTCATCAGGATTCTGACAATCAGTTTTTTAATGTGATTCATTAAGCTGATAGTTCTCTGGAGTTCGCACTCATTTGCATCTGGCTTCTTATGAAGTGCTATGAAAATCGACTTGCATAATTCGTCTGGTATTATACCACTATTATAAATTTCTCTTATTATTACTATAATTCTTTCTATGTAACTACTTGAGGAAAATAAAATCCTTGCATCAAGCCTTGATAATGTCAGAGGACGTAACGAGTCGGCTAAGAAAAGTGGTAATTTAGATCTTATTTATGTTGTACTTTCACATATATAATCTAGCTGAAACCTTACACATATACACGCGCACATATATATATATGAACACATGCACACATACATATAATTGTCAAAGGACTCTTTACTTCAAAGCTCTATTATGAATATTGCCGAACGGTATCAGTTAGTAACACGCATCACTGTTTTATTACATTTTTGCCCAGTATGAATTGAATGATGGATTAGTAAGGATATATTTGGCATTACAGCTATAATCAAATTGGTACTGCTCGGTTTAACTACCTGTAGCCATTAATTTGGGACGATAATTATTAATTTCTATTATTATTACGGTGTCATTTTTCATCATAACTTGATTTCTACTTTGATCGCACTACCCACCAAATCTGCGAAAAGACATAAGGTAGGTCGTGGTGTGTTGCTATGGCTCTATTTCATGTTTTTTTCCTATTTCCCATAACATCCCTAGCGATACATAGACAAAGTTCTCCTTAGTGTGTGGGCTTTACCTAAACAAAACAATTTTTTGTATATTTCTTAATCTGTGGTCCCCATAGGATTCTTTCAATGTGTTGTTTTGTTCCACTTTTTATGATTACAGGTGCACCTACTCTTTCTGATGCTATTCTTGTATTCAATTTCCACATTTTTTCTTTTTCAATTTCAAAGTCTTTATATTTTGATAGTTTTTCGTATTCTATGATTGCTATGTTACAATCTGCTGGGCAAGCCATTTTAAATAATAGTCAAGTTTTTTCTTTTTGGTTTTTAACAATAATGTCCGGTTTATTTTCTTCGATATTCTTTGTCTATGTAGATGGTGTAATAACATAGAATGGGACATTTTCTATTTCTGTAACCGGTGTTGAGTGATGTTCATACCCTGTGTTTGTTTACATATTTTCTATAATTTTTGCTACACTTCTTGTGACTATTATTACTATTATTATTACCACTCTTCTTATTACAACTATTATTATTATTATTATTATTGTTATTATTATTATTATTATTATTATTATTATTATTATTATATTTGTTATCAATATCATCATATTTAGATTACTGCTATGGTCAGACTACATACAAAGTCTGCAGGAAGATCAGAAGCAGGTTGTTATGGCTACATTTCATGATTTTTTTCTACCTCGCATAACATCTCAAATGTTACTTGAAAAATGTTCTTTTTAGAGTTTGAGCTGTAAATATCAAGACAATGTTTTGTATTTCGCTTAAGCTGGAATCTTCGGAGTTTTTCAGTGTGTTGTTGTGTACCTTTTTTTTACCATTCCAAGTGCACGGACTATCACTGGTACTATACTTGTTTTTTATTTCCACATTTTTTTTTCTGTTTCAATTTCCAGGTCTTTATACTTTGATAGGATTTCAAATTCTTGGTTATGTTACAATTTGCTGGGATAGACAGATCAATTAGTAGGCATTTTTTCCATTTCGGTTTTAAACAATATTCTCCGGCCTATTTGCTTCATTTTTTTTTTTTTTGTGAAGATGGTTTAATCCCATAGAATAGTGACATCTACTATTTCTGTAACCGGTGCTAGCTGCTGAGTGATCTTCATATTATTATCATTAATATTATTACTGATATTATAACTACTATTATTAATTTTATTATTATTATTATTATTGTGTCATTTTTTCATCATATTTCGATTTCTGCTTTCGTCTCACTACCAACCAAGTCTGCGGGGAGACCTAAGGCAGGTAGTGGCGTGGTGTTATGGCTCCATTTCATGTTTTTCTATCTTCCCTATCATCCCCAGCATTACATAGATAAAGTTTTCCTTAGTGTGTGGGCTGTACTTAATAAGACAATTTTTTGTATATCTCTTAAGCTGGGGTTTCCAGGGATTCTTTCAATGTGTTGTTTTGTTCCATTTTTTATCATTCCAAGTGCACCTACTATCACTGGCACAACTCTTGTTTTCAATTTCCACACTTTTTCTATTTCAATTTCCAGGTCTTTATATTTTGACAGTTTTTCAAATTCCTTGATTGCTATGTTACAATCCGCTGGACAAGCCATATCAATTAATAGACAAGTTTTCTCCTTCTGGTTTTTAACAATAATGTCTGGCCTGTTTGCTTCAATTTTTCTGTCTGTGTAGATGGTGTAATCCCATAGAATGGTTACATCTTCTATTTCTGTAACCGGTGCTGGGTGATGTTCGTACCAGTGTTTGTTTACCGCTTTTCCATAATGTTTGCACATTGCCCAATGTAAATATTGACCAACTCTATCGTGGCGATTTTTATATTCATTTGGGGCAAGCACAAAACAGCCTGAGATTAGGTGGTCTATTGTTTCTTGGTGTTTATCACAAAATCTGCATTTTGGATCCATATTATTATGCATAATATTTGCCTGGAAGTTTCTAGTGAAAAGACTTTGGTCTTGTGCTGCAATAATAAAGCCTTCAGTTTCAGACTTTAATCCAGATGCACGTAACAATCGATGAGTATTAACTTTGTCAACATTAGATTTATTGGCACGTTCTGGATATTGGCCATGCAGAGGTTTGTCTTGCCAGCGCTGTTTCATCTGTTGAAGAGCTTTATCTTTGGCTTTCATTTTCATATTTTTTGCCGCAATAGTTGGTTCTTGGCTTCTGTTTTGCTTTTCTACAGAATCTACTAACTGTAAATCTTGTTTGTATTTACTGCCTTCTTTTATTATTGAATATTTTTCTTTCTTTCTTCATGTAGCCTTACTAATTGTATCATCCAATTCTTTTTTGTTTCTATGTAAGTTAGTAAGCCAATAGTTGTTGTCTTGTATGACAATTCCAGCTGAATAAGACCTCTTCCACCTTCTTTACGGGGTATGTATAGACGGTCTACGTCAGCCTTTGGATGATGCATCTTATGCTTAGAAAGAAGCTTTCTTGTTTTAGCATCCATTCGCCTGATGTCGTTTAGAGTCCAGTTTAAGATGTTAAAGCTATATTGGACAACTAGGATTGCAAGGCTATTAATGGCCATAACTCTGTTCTGAGAATTCAATTTAGTTTTTAATATCATTCGTAGCCTTCTATAGTACTCTTTACGCACTATTTCTTTCATTTTTTTATGGTGAATGTTTTCGCTCTCATTTACACCTAGGTATTTATAAGCTTCTTCTGGTTTCAATTCTTTTATTGTTACAGCATGGTCTAGGCTAATTGAGGATGTTTCTTGTATTGATCCGCGTAAAACTGTAGCTTTCGCACATTTATTCAAATTGAATTTCAGTCCAATGTCTTCGTTGAAGCATTTTACAGTTTGCAGAAGACCTTCCAGCTCATTATCATTCTTAGCATATAACTTTAAGTCATCCATGTAAAATAGATGGCTTATATTCTTTTGGCCTATTTTATAACCACATTCTGTCTTATTAAGTTGACTGGTTAGTGCTATTAATGATATGTAGAATAGTAAGGGAGATAAAGAATCACCTTGAAATATACCTCTTTTGATGTTTATTTCATCAGACTTATAGGTTCCATTTATATGATTGAGGTAAAGGGTTGTTTTCCATATAGACATGCACTGTTTGATGAAATTGATGATGACGGGCGATATCTTGTAAATATTTAAAGTCTTTAAAATCCAGGAATGTGGCCACTATCGAATGTCTTTCGATAATCTATCCAGGCAGTACCAAGGTTTTTCTTTGTACTGTAGCAGTTTTCCAGGATCATTTTGTTAATTAGCAATTGGTCTTTACAACCATAACAGCCACGTTTGCACCCTTTTTGTTCAAGCGGTATCATGTCATTTCTTTCTAAGAATAAATATGTCTGTTTTGTTAAAATAGAGGTTAATAATTTATATGTTGTCGGAAGACATGTAATTGGTCTGTAGTTTTTCGGGTTGTTTGTGTCACCATTCTTGGGTAGAAGAAATGTAATTCCTTTGGTCATCCATGCAGGAATCTTAGTGGGATCGTCAACCATTTCTTGAAGTTCTTTGGCTAGATTTTTATGTGCTGCATTTAAATAATATAGCCAAAAGTTAGGAATTTTATCTATACCTGGGAATTTCCAATTGTGTGCTTTTTTTAGTGCAAATTTAACATCATCTTCTGTAATTCCAGACCATGTCTGTTCTGGTTTATTTTTCTTTCGTTCTATCCTTTGCGCAATCCAGTGTACTTCCTTGCTATGTTCTTTAGGGCAAGCCCATATCTTTTCCCAGAACTGTGTGACTTCTTCCATTCTGGGGAGAACTGTCACTTCAATTCTTTTTTTACCTATTTCCCTGTAAAATCTCTTTGTATCAGTCTGAAAAATCTTGTTTTGTCTGTAAAATCTTGCTCTTTTTTCATAGCGTCTTATTCTTTGAGCCTTTAGTTGGATTTTTTCCTTTATTTTTTCTTTATTTGATAAGACTTCATTTTCATTCCTAATGTTATATTTTCTTTCGGCTCTTCTGCTTTTCCTAGTTCTTACATTTATTCTTCTACTCAGTTCATCCAGTACTGATATTATTATTATTATTATTATTATTATTATTATTATTATTATTAACATTATTATAACAATTATTTTTAATATTATCATTACTGATATTATTATTATTATGTCTATTATTATCATGATTATAATTTTATTATTATTTAGCCGGTTGATATTTTTCTACTTAAATGTTGTTAGACAATGAGCACATTTTTCTGTGATATTTTTTCACGCTGAATCAGAAAATCCTGTCCATTTTTGCATTACGCTTACTCAGTAAAGACAGATTATATTTTGCTTAAAATAGGCCAAGATGCCTAATCAACGGAGATAAGCCATTACTTAAATATGCACGTGACAATTCAGTTCATGTTAAAATTATTTATCATTAAAGAAAACCTATACAAATAACTTTCAAAATGATTTCTAAGCTATTTCAGTTGAGATATGCTAATCTGAAATTGCTTGATTTTATGAGAGATATCTCACTGGAAAATGTTTTTTGTGTCCTCAATGTTCTTAGTTTGTTAAAACTTTATGATTTATTTTTCTTATCTATTTTTTATGTAAGAAACTAGTAACTATAGTGATGAACAGGGAGTGAGGTTTAATCAGGATCTTAATGTAATGGAAGAAAGATACAAAAGCAGAGAGGATGTTCACATGATGGCTGATTTCGGCTATAGCATCAAAAGAGATCAATCTTTTCAAAAAGACAGTAGAGTCTCCAAGAAGAGAAGATTTATACCTGTGAATGACACATGTTTGCTTGAATTTTAGGTGAGATTTTACTGAAAATGTTTTTTCTGAACAGACAATGCTGGAAATGCTTTCTTTAAATCATTGAGATACTTTTTTATTATCATAAGTGATTCTATCCTGAAAACGTTTAAAGTTGCTCTTACTTGACCTTAGCATATCACTGATTATTTTGGTCAATTTTAAGCAAAAAAGAAATTATCGCTACTGAGAAAACGTGATGTGATGGTAAAAATCGATTTCACATTCACATTCAGCGAAAAAAAAATTGTCCACAAACGTGTTCATTGCAATTCAACGGTGTTATTATTATTATTATTATTATTATTATTATTATTGTTATTATTATTATTAGCAACTTCTTTTTTACCTTCATTTGTTTTTGAATCATAAACCTTGTTGTAATCAATGATTTAAGGCAAACGAAAGAAGTGATTTTTGTTAATTCTAGTTAAACATATAAAAACAAAAAATTGTCAAAAAATAATTAAATGCTAGAAGCTTTGCGTAAGATATCTACTCTACTTATAAGAACTTATTTATTTCCGGAGAGATGATGCAACATGTGTTTTGTTGACTTGTTTTTGAGTTCCTTTCTTTATCAAACCCCAAGATCCACCTACATAGACAGTTATAATTATTTTAAGTACCACATTCAAGTGCCAAAATACTTTGACTTTCTGTTGCTAACATCAAGAAAGAAAGCACCGTGAGTGAAGAAAATAACTTGAGATCATCTGAATAAGTAGGAATCACAAGTCAAATTAATAATGTTAGCTTCTTATCTCCTGAAAAAGTTCAGACATAAAGAATATCTATCCACCTCTGTGACAATTTTATTGTAAATTTAAAATATTTTACATTTCTTATATGTAAAATTATACTTTATTTTGGTTATTACGTTTCAATTTTTTCAACAATTAGATATATTTTCCTGTTTGAACATATTGGTTTACAAACAAATGAGCGAAGTAGATGATAATGCTCATCGTAACACATCTGTATAGAACAAAAAATTGTTAAAAGTTTTTAAATACCCTAGCAATAAATTGGGTTAGTAAATAACTGAAGAAAACCAGAGGTCATAACGCCCGAAACTTGATAAAAATAAAACAAAGCTGAAAACAATAGATCAGAAAGTGTTTGATGTATTTTCAATTATTGTTTCCAGCTATACTAATTCTGTCTCTGTTCTTCTAAAAGTTCACTTTTCTAATTCAAAAATTCAGAACACTAGTTATCAATGATTTACTAACTCCCAACTCTAATTTTTTTATAGTCATTTCACCCCTAATAAAACAAGACTGCCGCTGGTGCGCAGAAGCGTACAGTGAGAGACAAAAAGAAAGCATATTTGATGTCGAAGAAAGAATACGAGAAGTTTGGAAATCAAGGAAATTGAAGATGGCAATAGATGTCGAATTTAAATCTTTAGTGATTGCAGCTATCAAGGCCGAATGCAAACAAAAGAGAGTTGCAGAAAAGAAACAATTAGAGTAGAAGATGCGATTATATTTAACTGTTTCGACGATAAAAGGGTGAGACTTAAATGCCAATTTAGTAGCACGCGTAAATATATGAGATCGTTACACCAGGGAAAGTAGCTCACCAGAGAAGTAGCCATGAAAATACTTGTAGAAAAGACAGAGGGAAGCCACATGAGGTCGGTGAGAAAGTGACTGAAAGTGGAAGGCCAATTCAAGATCACTTATATTGCAGATCCTTCATTAGATTTTATTGAGAATCTAGAGATGAATTACAGGAGTACCCGACCAGATATGGCAACAATATTCAATGATCAATATACGATTCACCGAACTTGTTGATCCAAGGACTTAATTTAACGTCCGCTAGAAGAAGTTGTAAAATGTCGGATAAAATAAAAGAACATAAACCTCTTTCGCCTTTTCACGCATACACACACACACACACACACACACACACACACACACACTAACGCACACACGCGCGCGCACACACACACTTTCTCTCTTTTTCTTTATTTCAATTTAGGGTACTTGTCATTCAAGCAAACCATGTGTAGCATGCAACACAGGTTCATTGTTCTCTTAACACTAATAAAAAAATGCATGAATCCGGTAAAATATCTCTATTGCAACAAATACTTAGCTACAACCTGCACAAAGAAATGCACCTATAAAAAGTTTCTTCCCCGCTGGCCAAAATAGTAATCTAAAGCCATTATGCATGTCTACATCCTCATATTCATAATATTTTTTTCTCCCATTCATAAACCTTGATCCCAATAAATTGCATTTAAATTTAATTTCCGCTTCTTTAACACTGCCCTTGAAATCGTAAATTAAAAGTAACAAAATGAAAAGTGGTAGGGTTAAAAATCCATTTTCATCTCGAATGATCAATTCTGAGCTTACTGTAACCGGCGACAAATGTTCCCTTTCATTTAGAATTATAGTCAGTCAATTAAGTTCCATATATGATACACGATTGGACGATCATGTCTTGAAAAGGTCATGACTGACTAGGCAGAAGATTTTCTAGTAGTAGGTTGCTATTACTTGCTGCAAGAGACCTGTTGCCAAACGAGACTACAGAAATCAATCAATCTTTCTTGCTATTAAATTCTTTCAACCACATTAGTCAGCTAAGTTTCATGCTTGATACACGCCTGCGCGATTATGTCTCTGAAGAAACATGACTGACTGGGCTGAAGACATTTCGGCTTTAGGTTGGCATTACTTCCTGCGTTAGACTGTTTGCTAACCAACGCTGTAGAAACCAATCTGTCTTGCTATTTAACTCATAACTGGATAGAGTTGTAATAAGGAGTTTAAATTTTGTGTACCTTATCACCAAGGATGAGCAAGCAAGTAATTCAGAGGGACATAGTAAGGCTTACGTATATATATATATATATATATATATATATATGTATGTATGTATTAGTGTATATATATATTTACGGAAATTAATAAATATATATATATGAATATGGGTGCACATATGATGTATAGTATTATTATTCAGGTGTTAATAAAACAGTGCTCATTGTATGAACAGTGCAATATATATATATATATATATATATATATATTATCCAACGTCTATGGCACTCAGTGAGTTTCATGCGTTTTGTAATCATCAGGTGCATATTTCAAACTGACAGTTTAATAGATTTGAATTTAAGTTCACTGGATGTTAATGGGAATTAAATCGTATAAAGTTAAGATACTGCATTTTAATAACAAGATTACAAATTTAAATACTCTAAGGTAACACATAGATAAAAAATTATTTAATTCCTCCGCAATATTTTTAACAAATAAAACCCTTTAACTTTTGTTCCCTACATTGTAATTTTTTTTATTTTTTACTTTAAAACTAAAATTTAGTTTTTAATTCTTAATTTTTATTTTCATTTTTATTGTATTTTATTTTATTCTTATTAAAAATTTTAATATTTTATCTAAAATGTGTCCTTGACTTGATTCAAAGAGTTGTGACTTCAGTTCCAGGCTAAAACAGTGGTAATCAAGTAACTCACAAGGTTTGAGGGAGATAACTCATGATTACCAAAAAGAAGCTCTACGCAAAAGGGATGAGAATGATATACTCCAGTGAGTGTAATAAAGGGTGCTGTTTGAAATTTCTAGCACCTGAAGAAGACCAGAGCGTACAATGGCCGAAACTTCGTTCAAATTGCAACAAAGATGAGGACAATAGTCCGAATAATGTAAATACTGAAACTATATATATATATATATATGTGTGTGTGTGTGTGTGTGTGTGTGTGTGTGTGTGTGTGTGTGTGAATTTTATATACCACAATTTGATTAGCAGATATTGGATTGGTACCGTGAATCATTGTTCAGTTACAGCAAAGTATTTGAAAATTAATTTTTTTATAGTTACCGATTAATTAAAAGATTTCTGAAATTTAAAATGGGTATCCAATTTGTTTGTGAAGTATTACGCAATATAAGTAAATACAGCAGTGTTAAAAATGGACAGGTATAAATAGATAAATTTTATAATAAATGTCGATAATAAAAATAAATAGTTGAATATTTGTTTGTATTACATACTTGAACACTGTGAATATTTTGTTTTTTAGAAGTTCTTAAAAAGAAATTTCTGACTTTTTCAAGACAGAAATTTGCATCACTTAAAAAATATTGAACTATAAAAGATGTATGCATTTACTATGGAAATATTATAAATAGAAGTTTCAGGTTAAAATATTAATGATTAATTTGCAGGAGCAATATTTCAGTACTGCCAATTATATAAAAAACATGCGGGAAACAACTCTAAATAAGATTTTGATTAAAAATATCAAATTAATAAACATTAATTAATATAATGTTCATTGTATCTTCTTTATTTTTTAAAAAAAGTTGAAATTATTTGTGAATAAGACTAAAATTTAAGGTACAAATTTCATTATTTTTAATAAATCATTAGATTAAAGGAATACGTTTTCGATTAGTGCGTATCTTTTAATAATGTACACATTAGCTGCACTAATGAATGGACTATATATATATATATATATATATATATATATATATATATATATATATAAGTATGTATGTATATATATATATAATGTTAAATTTGATATTTAGCGCCAAGCTTATTATTTTTCAGTATTTTTACTGATAAATTTAATTTTAGCATTAGTTTATTTTATCGTAATAGGCTCGATATCATGATGTAGAAGTCGGCATGAATCTGATCTATCTCACTCTCTCTCTCTCTCTCTCTCTCTCTCTCTCTCTATCACTCACTCATTCACACACACACTTTCTCTCTGTCTTTCTTTATATATATATATATATATATATATATGTTGAAAACAGAACGGCAAAATTGAACATTTATTACCGCAATATAAAACGAGTGTCAGAATGACTGACACCGATTTTATTTCCTCCACTTTTGAGCGGAGGTGTGTATTCGATCGGTCTTGTCTCTTTGTTTGTCTGTCTGTATGTCTGTCTGTTGTGTTCAATATAACTCAAGTCTCTCTGGATAGATTTTTATAAAACTTTCTGGGGTGATTAGGCTTATTCCTGGCACGATTTTGGGTTAGATTCGGTAAGGGATAGATTTTCTTGATATTTTTTCTGATTTTCCTAATAAAATTTAATTTTTGTCTTTCAAATGCCAAATACTGAATTGTCTCCTCGAGATCATTTTAAATACTAAATTACCTGACGTATTTCATTTCAAGTGGGCACTTAATTTTGAGAAAGACTAATTAATTTTTTTTATTTTCATTTTTCATATGTGTCAAGTTCATTGCAGTAGTTCTTTCTCATTTTAATAAACACTTTTTGTTAATTGCTGGATTATATCGGCATTTTCTTGGCGGAGGTTTGCGGTATTTGATTGTTCTTTCTAGCTTTGACTACTTTCATTCTATCACGGAATAAGCCAATAGTATTTGCTATTTGATTTATAGTCAATCGCCCTATCACCATGTGGTAATAACGGTTAATGTTTTTTTTTTCTGTAGTAGCTGCTTAAGGGCGTTCAAGCATTGGAATATCTTAAAGTCTTTCCTTTGCGCTCCCATTTTGTACTGTTGATAAAACTGAAGCATCATCATCTAATATAACATACATGTCAGCATGAATATTCTTTGGGGCCTAAATATTTTTCTGCAGCCACCACAGTTTAATCTGGTGTGGGCGACAAAGCGAACCTCGCTGCTGAGCTTGTAAAGGACCTCCCATCGGTAGTGGACTGGAGCTCGTAAATTTTAATACTTCCAAAACAAAGCCGCTATCAATTAACCATCATAGACAATCGCACCTACCTCCCATTAGCATGGAACAGGCTTGCCTCCCAGAGAGTAAAACACTACGCTTTCTTGGCCTCACACTCTTAGCGGACATCAGGTGGAATGACTATATCAAATGGATTGCTAAATCCGCAGCTATGAAAGTCGGTTCTCTGTGCAGGACCCGGAAGTTTTCCCGTCTTAATCTCTCCTGCACATATATAAATTTACCATCCACCCGTGTATTGAATTCTGCTGCCACATCAGGTCGAGTGCCCCTGCTATTCTCCTCGGGGTTCTTGACAAAATACAACGGAGAATCTGTAATGTAATCGATACCGACTTTGCAGCCAGGCTGCAATCACTCTCTCGCCGGCGTGACGTGGCTTCCCTGTGTCTCTTCTATAAATACTTTCACGGCTTCTACTCCGATGAACTTAGATCACTGGTGCCCCTAGGTAGGAATTTGCACGAGATACTAGATTAGCAACTACGTCCCAACCTTTTACAGTGAAACCGATAAAATGTAACCGCAATTTCTACTCCAACAGCTTCTTTTCTCGTACTTCCTGCCTGTGGAATTCCCTTCCTCATGCTGGCTTCCCCGAGAGCTACAATCTCCAGGAGTTTAACTGTAAGGTCAATAGACACCTCCTAACGCACCCATTCTCTCAAACACTCTTCCCATCTACCCAACCCTCATCCTCGGTATCCTTACCCGTCTATCACCCTCCTTCTGATATTTCCTGTATCTAACCACGCTTTCTCATCCCTTTCCCGTATGTAATCCCCTACGCAATAGTGGCAGTTGAATGCCTTGCTTGGGGGGAAATGATTAAAAAAAATACTTGATAAACCTCGATGCCATATTTTGTTTAATTTTAGGAATTCTCGGTACTTGTTACATTGAAAGTTCTTTTTGACCTCTCTGTTTCAGTTGACCTGGAAAGAAACAATGAAGTTATTGATAAGCGTTTAACTTAAGGCATTCAGTATTCCATAGCTCTAACGTCACTCATTCGTAGTTAGCCTATTAACATTTTAATCCACCCTCGTACCTGAAAAGAAACAATGCAGTCATTAATAAGAAGTGTTTAAATTAATACATTGAAGAAAGAGCCTCACTCTTTCAGAATTAGCCTATAAAATTTTCAGACGACAATCGTATAGTTAAATCAACCATGATGTTAAAGGCCCTGGACTTTACTAACTATAAATGTTGCTCAAAACGTTCCAGATGTGTATATATTATACATGTTATAACTGATTAGTGAATTTAATGACTCAGGTTCTAAACGGTAGTATTTCACTTTACGTAAATCACTCAAGAATCATTAAACTCGATAGGATATTATAGGTATAATATTAAGCTCAATAGGATACTTTAAATATATTAACCTCTATAATAGTAACATCGATAAGATCTTTTCGTTCTAAGAATACACTCAATATGATATTATAGACTTAATAGTAAAATCGGTAGGATATTATATTTAATAGTAAATTCAATAGGATATTATATATCTAATATGAAACTCACTGAGATATATTTCATATTAAACGCAATAATATATTACAAATATTAAAATCAATAGGATATGATAAATCTATTATGAAATTCAATAGGATATTATGTATCTAGTATTAGAATCGATAGAATATTAAAGATCTAATTTTTATCCACAAAAATAAACTCAATAGGACATTACAAATCTGACAGGATATTATAGATTTGATTTTAAACTCGATAGTATATCATAGAGCTAATGTTATACTCAATATGATATTATAAATCTAATATTAATCTTGACAGGACACCACAGATCTAATATTAAACTCAATAAGATATTGTAAATCTAATGTTGTTTTAAAAAATCTCCCATAATTTCACAAAGCAAATAATTATTAAATTAATAAAAATATATCCTAAATTTCACATAATGAATACTTACCAAATTAAAAATATTTCCAAAGATTTTACACAGAAAATAATATTTAAAATAATAAAAATCTCCTAAACTTCACATAGAGAATGATTATTAAATTAATAAAAAATCTCCTAAAATATCTAATAGAGAATTCTTTTTTTATCATATCACCCCGAGCAAGGCGGTAAGGCCACTGAAGAGTAGGGGGTTACGAAAGAATGAAAAGGTTGGAAAGGAGAAAATCCAGGAACCACATCCTAAAGAGGGAACAAGTTATGAGCCTTTTTTTTTTTTTTTTTTTATAAGCGTTTCACCCCGAGCAAGGCATGTCACTGTCACTACTGTGCAGGGGGCTACGTAGAGTGGAGAAAGGCTGATTAAATATAGGAAATGACAGAGGGTAGGTGATAGGCGGGTAAGGATACCGAGAATGAGGGTTGGGTAGATGAAAGTGTTGTGAGAATAGTTGGGAGTTAGTGTGATAGGAGGTGTCTATTGACCCTACATTTAAACACCTGGAGATTGTAACTGTCGGGAAAGCAGACTTGTAGAGGGGAGTTCCACAGGCGGGAAGCGCGAGAAAAGAAGCTGTTGGAGTAGAATTTTGGTTACATCTTATTTGTTTAACTGTAAAAGGGTGGGACGTAGTTGCTAATCTAGTATCTCGTGTAAATTCGTGCTTAGGCGGCACCAATGATCTAAGCTCATCGGAGCAGAAGCCATGAAAGTACTTGTAGAAGAGGCACAGGGAAGCCACATCACGCCGGTGTGAGAGCAGCTGCAGCCGGTCTGCCAAGTCAGTATCAACCACGTTACAGATCCTCCTTTGTATTTTGTCAAGAAGCCCAAGGAGAGCAGCAGGGGCACCCGACCAGATATGGCAGCAATATTCAATACACGGGCGGATGGTAGATTTGTATATGTGCAGGATAGATTCAGGTGGGAAAAACTTCCGGGCCCTGCACAGGGAGCCCACTTTCATAGCAGCAGATTTGGCAATGGATTCAATATAGTCATTCCATTTGAGGTCCGCCGAGAGTGTAAGTCCAAGGAGGCGTAGTATTTTACTCTCTGGGAGGCTAGCCTGTCCCATGATAATGGGAGGTAGATGCGATTGTCTATGGTGATTAGTTGATAACAGCTTTGTTTTAGAGGCATTGAAATTTACCAACCATTTCCTACCCCAGGTCACTACGGATTGGAGGTCCCTTTCAAGTACGGCAGCGAGGTTCACTTTGTCGTCCAGACCTGGTTTCTGATCGATGCGGGCGTAGATTGTTGTGTCGTCGGCATACATGCCAACTTGGGATCTAATGGTGTCGGGGAGATCATTAATGTAGATCAGAAGGAGCGTGGGACCTAGGATAGAACCTTGAGGGATTTCCCGCGTTCGTCTGGTAGTTTTGGGAGGCATGCCCATTTAATACCACCTTCAATGTGCGGTTAGAGAGGAAAGACTGGATGAGGTCAAACAGTTGTCCAGTTATCCCATAGCTCCGCAGTTTGCACAAGAGGCCAGCATGACGGACCCTGTCGAATGCTTTGGAGATATCCAAGGCAACGTTTCGGGCTTCACCACTCTT
Organism: Ascarosepion bandense; assembly: GCA_037127315.1. Lineage (NCBI taxonomy): Eukaryota > Metazoa > Mollusca > Cephalopoda > Sepiida > Sepiidae > Ascarosepion > Ascarosepion bandense. The sequence goes on along the minus strand of JBBBDQ010001286.1, from coordinate 685,935 downwards.
GTTCAATAGACGTGGGTGGAGTGTGAACCGGGCGATAGTTTAGTCTATGTATTTCAATTAAATATTGAATCAATCAAATATCTCCAAAAATTTTACATTGACAATAATTATTAAATTAATAAAAAAATCTCTTAAACTTTCACATAGAGAATAATTATTGCATTAATAAAAAATCGTAAATTTCACAAAAAAGGACGCCTCTCTTTGGGTGATGTTCGATTTCCCTTTTCATTGAAAAATGAACATTTTGCTTTTCATTTCACAAAGATAGCAATGCGAGTATGTAATTAAACTTCTTGCTTTAAGCTTAGATATTTACCATATAAAATATGCATTTCAAACGAAGATATTGGGAAATAGAATTCATAAACAAAATTAAATAACTCTAGAGATTTTAGAAGTATTAAATAACCGATAGTCACACTTTCAAAAATCTGACATAATCAGATTTCTTTCTTCTTTTATGTGCCCTGTCTTGAAAGGACCATTACTTTCCACACACCCCTATCCCTGGTGGGTCTTTGCACGCTTTCTTCTGTTACGCCATGCAACACTCATCCCGTCATCCACCTGATCAAGTCCTGCAAAAATGTTTTCCTCTGCTTTCCCCTGTTTTTTTCCTTCTGTCTGTCCTGTTAGTATCAGTTTCTCCAAGCTCTCCTTCCTCATTGCATGTCCAAGGAATTTTAGCTGTCTCTTCCTGATACTCAGTCTTAATTTAATTTTTGTTTCCATTTTTTCCAAAACATCATCATTGCTCACATGCTCAATCCATGATATTCGCAACATCCTTCAGAAAAATCACATTTCAGTTCCTTCAAGTTTTTCCTTCATAATGATATTGTCCAGAATTCATCAACGCATTGAAGTACTGACATCATATAGCAACTCAGTACTCTCTTCTTTGTTTCTAGCGAAATTATCCTGTTACAAAATACTTTATTCAACTTTTGTAATGCTTCATTCGCCATGCCAGTTCGCCTTCGGATCTCTGTAATTAGATTACCATACAAGTGAAATATAACAAAATGTGAGTGTTAAAATTGCCTCTAGGTAGGAAGAATATGTTGCATATCACATGCATATGCAGGAAAGAAAATGATTTCACCCCCGAAATGAGGAGGTTAAAATTTAAGTAACCAAGGAAGTGTTTTGTGGTACAGTGGATATCGGTTGCAGGGTTGTGATGCAGTGGATATAGGCTGTAGGATGTGTGTTGCGGTGCAGTGGATAACGGTTGTAAGATGTGCGTTGTGATGCAGTGGATATCGGCAGAAGGATCTGCGTTTTGGTGCAGTGGACATCGGATATAGGATGTGCGTTGTGGTGCAGTGGATCTCGGCTGTAGGACGTCCATTGTGGTGCAATGGATAACGGCTGTAGGATGTGCGTTTTGGTGCAGTGGATATCAGTTGTAGGACGTACGTTCTAGTGGAGTGGATATTGATTGTATGATGTGCATTGTGGTGCAGTGGATATTGGTTGTAGGATGTGAGCTGTGGTGCAGTGAATAACGGAAGGTAGGATGTGCGTTGTGGTGAAATTATTGGTTGTAGGATGAGTGTTGTGGTGCAGTGGATATCAGTTGTAGGTTGTGTGTTGTGGTGCAGTGGATATCGTTTGTAGGACGTACGTTGAAGTGCAGTGGGTATTAGTTGTAGGATGTGTGTTGTGGTGAAGTTGATATTGGTTGTAGGATGTGTGTTGTGGTGCAAATGTATCTAAGTAATACAAAACTATTCTTGTACGTATGCATGTATTTTGCTGAGATATCACTTAAACATTACATAATTCTCCAACCAAGTTAGAAGCATGTTGCACCTTGATCTCCTGAAGATTTTAGCGCCAAATATTAGAATTAGACAAGATATTCTTTATTTGGGATCGTATTTATGTTTTAACAGTATTTTTAAGGCATTTAAAAAAATCACTATTTTTTCCGATACACATTCTTATATCAATTCGCATATTTGAACGAAATCTTGCATTTTATATTCCAACATGAAATAATAAACATACATATAAATAAAACTCATTATTAAATAAATTTGAATGAGCATAACACAATATAGATTTACACAATTTTCTACTTTCTTATGAAAATATATTGGCAAGTAATTTTTTAAACGAAGAAGCTATGTGATTGTGTCAATGTAAAGCCTAATCTGAAAGGCTATATCATAGTGTCATATGACTAGATGGTAAATCATTATATTCATACTGGTTTATATTTTGAAGTATTTTCGTATTTTGTATGTGAATGTGCCAATGTAAAACCTAATCTGTGGGGCTATATCATAGTGTCATATGACTAGATGGTAAATCATTATATTCATACTGGTTTATATTTTGAAGTATTTTCGTATTTTGTATGTGAATGTGCCAATGTAAAAACTAATCTGTGGGGGTATATCATAGTGTCATATGACTAGATGGTAAATCATTATATTCATATTGGTTTGTATTTTGAAGTATTTTTGTATTTTGTATGTGAATGTGCTTAACAAACCTGGGGCTATATCATAGTGTCATATGACTAGGCTTGCAAATCATTATATTCATACTGGTTTATATTTTGGAAGTATTTTCGTATTTTTGTATGTGAATGTGCCAATGTAAAATCAATTCAGCTATATCATAGTGTCATATGACTAGATGGTAAATCATTATATTCATACTGGTTTATATTTTGAAGTATTTTTGTATTTTGTATGTGAATGTGCCACAAACCTAATCTGTGGGGGCTATATCATAGTGTCATATGACTAGATGGTAAATCATTATATTCATACTGCTTATATTTCTGGAAGTATTTTCGTATTTTGTATGTGAATGTGCCACAAAACTAATCTGTGGGGTATATCATAGTGTCATAGACTAGATGGTAACTCATTATATTCATACTGGTTTGTATTTTCAAAGTGTTTTTGTATTTTGAAGTGTGAATGCCAATGTAAAACCTAATCTAGGGCTACATCACAGTGTCATATGACTAGATGGTAAATCATTATATTCATACTGGTTTATATTTTGAAGTATTTTCATATTTTGTATGTGAAAATGTGCCAATGTCAAACCTAATCTGTAGGGCTGGCATCATAGTGTCATATGACTAGATGGCAAATCATTATATTCATACTGGCTTGTATTTTGAAGTATTTTCGTATTTTGTATGAATGTGCCAATGTAAAACCTAATCTGTGGGGCTATATCATAGTGTCATATGACTAGATGGTAAATCATTATATTCATACTGGTTTATATTTCAGTATTTTCGTATTTTGTATGTGAATGTGCCAATGTAAAAACTAATCTGTGGGGGTATATCATAGTGTCATATGACTAGATGGTAAATCATTATATTCATACTGGTTTGTATTTTGAAGTATTTTTGTATTTTTGTATGTGAATGTACATGTAAAACCTAATCTGTGGGGCTATATCATAGTGTCATATGACTAGATGGCAAACTATATCCATACTGGTTTGTATTTTAAAGTATTTTCGTATTTTGTATGTGAATGTGCCAATGTCAAACCTAATCTGTAGGGCTATATCATAGTGTCATATGACTAGATGGTAAATCATTATATTCATACTGGTTTGTATTTTGAAGTATTTTTGTATTTTGTATGTGAATGTGCCAATGTAAAACCTAATCTGTGGGGCTATATCATAGTGTCATATGACTAGATGGTAAATCATTATATTCATACTGGTTTGTATTTTGGAAGTATTTTTGTATTTTGTATGTGAATGTGCTAATGTCAAATCCTTAATCTGTAGGGCTATATCATAGTGTCATATGACTAGATGGTAAATCATTATATTCATACTGGTTTGTATTTTGAAGTATTTTTGTATTTTGTATGTCAATGTGCCAATGTAAAACCTAATCTGTAGGGCTATATCATAGTGTCATATGACTAGATGGCAAATCATTATATTCATATTGGTTTGTATTTTGAAGTATTTTGTATTTTGGTATGTGAATGTGCCAATGTCAAACCTATAATCTGTAGTGCTGGAGATTGCAGTGTCATGACTAGATGGTAAATCATTATATTCATATTGGTTTGTATTTTGAAGTATTTTGCATGGTATGTGAATGTGCCACGTCAAACCTAACTTTGTAGGGCTATATCATAGTGTCATATGACTAGATGGTAAATCATTATATTCATATTGGTTTGTATTTTGAAGTATTTTTGTATTTTGTATGTGAATGTGCTAATGTAAACCTAATCTGTAAGGCTATACCAGTGTCATATGATCAGATGGTAAATCATTATATTCATACTGGTTTGTATTTTGAAGTATTTTTTGTATTTTGTATGTGAATGTGCCAATGTAAACCTAATTCACAGGGGTTGTATCATAGTGTCATATGACTAGATGGTAAATCATTATATTCATACTGATTGTATTTTGAAGTATTTTTGTATTTTGTATGTGAATGTGCCAATGTCAAACCTAATCTGTGGGGTTATATCATAGTGTCATATGACTAGATGGTAAATCATTATATTCATATTGGTTTGTATTTTGAAGTGTTTTTATTTTGTGTGTAAATGTGCCAATGTAAACTCTAATCTGTAGGGCTATATCATAGTGTCATATGACTAGATGGTAACTCATTATATTCATACTGGTTTGTATTTTGAAGTATTTTTGTATTTTGTATGAATGTGCCAATGTCAAACCTAATCTGGGGCTATATCATAGTGTCATATGACTAGATGGTAAATCATTATATTCATACTGGTTTGTATTTTGAAGTATTTTTGTATTTTGTATGAATGTGCCAATGTCAAACCTAATCTGAAATATATCATATGTCATATGACTAGATGGTAAATCATTATATTCATACTGGTTTGTATTTTGCTATTTTTGTATTTGTATGCCACTGTACAATGTAAAACCTAATCTGGGCTATATCATAGTGTCATATGACTAGATGGTAAATCATTATATTCCATACTTGGATTGATGAAGTATTTTTGTACGTATGTGAATGTACAATGTCAAACCTAATCTGTGGGGCTATATCATAGTGTCATATGACTAGATGGTAAATCATTATATTCATATTGGTTTGTATTTTGAAGTATTTTTGTATTTTGTATGTGAATGTGCCAATGTAAACCTAATCTGTAGGGCTATATCATAGTGTCATATGACTAGATGGTAAATCATTATATTCATACTGGTTTGTATTTTGAAGTATTTTTGTATTTTGTATGTGAATGTGCCAATGTCAAACCTAATCTGTAGGGCTATATCATAGTGTCATATGACTAGATGGTAAATCATTATATTCATACTGGTTTGTATTTTGAAGTATTTTTGTATTTTGTATGTCAATGTGCCAATGTAAAACCTAATCTGTAGGGCTATATCATAGTGTCATATGACTAGATGGTAAATCATTATATTCATACTGGTTTGTATTTTGAAGTATTTTTGTATTTTGTATGTGAATGTGCCAATGTCAAACCTAATCTGTGGTGCTATATCATAGTGTCATATGACTAGATGGTAAATCATTATATTCATATTGGTTTGTATTTTGAAGTATTTTTGTATTTTGTATGTGAATGTGCCAATGTCAAACCTAATCTGTAGGGCTATATCATAGTGTCATATGACTAGATGGTAAATCATTATATTCATATTGGTTTGTATTTTGAAGTATTTTTGTATTTTGTATGTGAATGTGCCAATGTAAACCTAATCTGTAAGGCTATATCATAGTGTCATATGACTAGATGGTAAATCATTATATTCATACTGGTTGGTATTTTGAAGTATTTTTGTATTTTGTATGTGAATGTGCCAATGTAAAACCTAATCTGTGGGGCTATATCATAGTGTCATATGACTAGATGGTAAATCATTATATTCATACTGGTTTGTATTTTGAAGTATTTTTGTATTTTGTATGTGAATGTGCCAATGTCAAACCTAATCTGTGGGGCTATATCATAGTGTCATATGACTAGATGGTAAATCATTATATTCATATTGGTTTGTATTTTGAAGTATTTTTGTATTTTGTATGTGAATGTGCCAATGTAAACCTAATCTGTAGGGCTATATCATAGTGTCATATGACTAGATGGTAAATCATTATATTCATACTGGTTTGTATTTTGAAGTATTTTTGTATTTTGTATGTGAATGTGCCAATGTCAAACCTAATCTGTAGGGCTATATCATAGTGTCATATGACTAGATGGTAAATCATTATATTCATACTGGTTTGTATTTTGAAGTATTTTTGTATTTTGTATGTGAATGTGCCAATGTCAAACCTAATCTGTAGGGCTATATCATAGTGTCATATGACTAGATGGTAAATCATTATATTCATACTGGTTTATATTTTGAAGTATTTTTGTATTTTGTATGTGAATGTGCCAATGTAAAACCTAATCTGTGGGGCTATATCATAGTGTCATATGACTAGATGGTAAATCATTATATTCATATTGGTTTGTATTTTGAAGTATTTTTGTATTTTGTATGTGAATGTGCCAATGTCAAACCTAATCTGTAGGGCTATATCATAGTGTCATATGACTAGATGGTAAATCATTATATTCATACTGGTTTGTATTTTGAAGTAAATGTGAGGAAGAAACAAGTCTGTTGAATAAAGATAATACAATTACTTTTTAAATTACGTAGAGAAAATGATTCACAAGAGCTCAAAAAGGATGCATCAATACAAATTTCCTTTGGAAGACGATTTTTGTTTTAGATGACTTTTAAAAAATTATAATATAGTAAATACTACAGTTATTATAAACTGTCACTTCTGTGTTATCACTTGATTTAAAAAAATCTTTAGTATGATATAAGTTTGCTTCCTTTTGTCTTTTCAACAAATATTTTAATGACAAGTGCTGTGATGAGCTTTTTCATTTCCTTAAATTGTAAAAATCTTTTATTAACTTCTAATTGTCTTTGATTTAAGTAAAATTGTGTAATGTGAGTAATAATTAATATTTAAATAATTTTTATTGGAAATACAAATAATATATATGTAATTAATATTAAAATTAAACATACTAATTTTAAGCTGGGAAAATTTCAATGTTTTCTTTTTTTAATATTCTGATGAATCTTAATTCATCATTTAATGATTGAATAAATACATGGCAAATTCTATGACAATAAAATATCCGTAGAAATTTGTATATTGCATCATTGAATATTTGAACTTAACAACTTTAACTAAATATTGCAATACCAATCATAAATATAAAGTTCTTCGTTCATATCATTCCTCTTTGCTTTCGTTCTCTATTATGTTTACGGAGTGCTTGTCTTTCTTCCTCTTCTAATCGTTCTCGTCTTCTTTTTTGTTGTTCTCTTGTTGCCTCTCTTTGGTGTCTCATTCTTTATTTCATTACAAGAATTTGCTCCGAAAATATGATGCATTTACAAAATACATTTAATTTCATTCAATACAGCAAAGCCATGTAACAGGTAGGTGCCTCGGTAAGTATTACTGTATAATAATACACAGGCTACGACTTGTTATTTTGTTCACAGCAGGAAACAATTTTTTTAGTTGAAGACGAATCAAGATGAAGACAGCAAATTCTTATTTAAAACACAAAAACTTCAATAATAAGTTCAATAATACTCTCTCTCTCTCTCTCTCACTCTCTCTTTTTTATAATAGATTATATATATATTTTACAGTAATATTTTTTTATATTTCCTGTCCGACATTTTCTTTTTTTATTATGGCTGTTTGTGTGTACGACGTCCGGTGTTCCTATGTTTCATCTGTTGTGTCTGTGTAAGCATTCATATCTCTTTCTAGAGCGTGACAGACGTAGGTACTACGGTATTAATATATAGATTCTTACTTCATTATTTAGTGTCAAGAACTGCTTTTCAAAGGGATCTAACAGGTTTATGGGGATCTGGTATGGAGTAAATTGAAAGTAATTACTATTTAGCAGTGCATTTTCTGTTTTACATACACAAACACAAAGACACACAGAAACACGTTTACATACCCACATTGTCAGACTGTAATATACTCCTCGATGCTTTTGTAATAAAACTATTAACAAACCGACGTAAGTATTTCAGTATATATTTATACATTTAAAAGAATTTTATGAAACCTATTTATGGAGAAAATTATACGGGAACGCCTCCATGACCACAGCATTTCTATCGGTGGCAGACTTGTCTACAAATTGCGTTTCGCAGTCGATATTTAGCTTATGGCTAGCAGACACAGCCAGCTGCAAAATCTGACCAACAAAACCTTTGAAAGTGGCGGTGTATATGGAATGGAAATCAACACAGAGAAATCCAAAAAGAAAGGTGAATAGCAAAAGTAACACAAATACTAGCATCATCAAAGACGGTAGACCCCTGGAGGAAGTATCCAGTTTCAAATACTTGGTAGCAACCCTTTCAGAAGATGGTAAAACAGAAATCCGCACACGGATCGCCACAGAAACAGCAGCGACAATCATACTAGAAAGGATACGGATGTGGAACATCGGCTTAGATACGTTCAAGCTCTACAAATTGCTGGTCGTATTCATCCTCCTTTATGAGTGTAAAACTTGGGCACTCCTGGTTGAGATAGGAAAAATATATCCAGCCGCTCGTGAAAAAAGGCTTGAGAAAGCTCCTCTGCATCTTTTGTCAATCAGTTAAGTGCCGTACGTAATAACCGCTTCGGTGAAAGTGATATGACTGACTGGGCAGAAAAATTTCCCACGGTAGGTTGACATTACATTCTGCAGATTACTGGTTGTCAAAGAATCCAATTTGTTAACCCATAGCTGGAGAAAGAAAAGACGGATAAATACCTTTCACAAGGGTATCTGCACGTAAGTGAATGCAACAAATTCAACTGGAATTTGAACTCGCCTCTCCAATTTCTCGTTCGAGCCGCTATCTGCTGCACCACAATGCACACACGGATGCCTCTTCTATAGGGAGCACAAAACCAATGACTATGAATAAAGCAAGGTCAAAAGTCAGGTAGGCCGACAGGAATGCTCCTCGCTGCTACTAAGCGTCGGAAGATGGTATGGTTTCGTCACGTCTTGCAGAGACCATCAAGGTAATGTTGACAGCAGACGCAAGCGGGGAAGGCAAAGTAAAAGTTATTCAGACAACAAGAAATAGATTGATATGACAAGGCTGAAACTCCTGAGAGACACACCCAAAAGATTATGCTAGAGAATGTTGTATGTTTCTTGTAACCCCACGTTCCTGCAGACGATTCAAATAGTAAAGAGATTGATGATGATGCTGATGGGTGAAATTTAGTGTGAAATATCTATACTTTTAAAGAAAGATGATAATTGTTTTTTAATTGTATTAGTTATTTTTCTATTACGAAACAAACCTCGCAGAATTTGTTTTCCTTTTCAATTTAGAAATCTCTTAAAAACATTAAAACAATATCACATTTAGCTGCGACTTATGGCCGTAATACGTTGAAACATTGGTTCTCGTTCGACCAACGAATTTAAGCAATTACGACCCTGTTTTCGTGTAGTTTCTGCGGATTTACAATGTTGTCTTGCTGACGTCAATTTAAATGTTGTCGTTTGCAGGTTGTCATGCCAATACTCAATTTTTCCCTGTTTATGCACACGACGAGAGCTCCTTCATAAAGAGCCTTGAGGGTTAGTTCTATTTTATCGCTTATTATGTTTTTGTTTTTATTTCAGATCACATTCAGTGACATATTTAATGCAAATAGTAAAACTTGGAACAATACATTCTGGAGTAAAGATAACAATTGCAAGGATGAGAAGAAACAATTTAAATTAGACCAAACAGCATTATCCTAGATATGTTGACAGACTTAGATTCCCCGTGGACAGATAAGGCTGAGGAAGTAAAATTATCTGTTGAAATTATCAATTGCTCAATCACTTGACATTGATTTTGTATTTGCAAGAGATTCTTGTCTTAAAACCCCTCATATTAGTAATTAATTTGGCCTATTGTTTTCTTTTAATTTCACTTTGAAATTCAATAGTCATCTTATTATTTTCAAACGCCGTTTTCGCTTATCATGGTTTAATGTTTTTCTTTATTTGTTATTCCAAATTTATTTTAATACAAGTGGTAAAATAATAGAAGATCTAAGTAGATTTTAAATCATGTAACTAAGAAACTTCTCGAAAGATTCAGAAAGATTAAAAACATAATATAATAATTAAGATTTTAATAACTGAGTTTGTTGGATAATAAGACGTAAAACTCAAGAAGAAAGATTTTTCCTTGTACAAAACACATGGACAAGAAATACTATATCTTTGATCTGATTTGCTGTTCAATAAAATTCTTTATCAAGTTTTTACATGATAACTGAAGGAAAGCATCATTTTTGTTATAAAGATTTTGAGGACATTACGCTGGATGTTGTGGTGCAGTGGATATCGACTCGGAACGACAAATCGGGGAAGCCGAGTTCGAATTCCAGCTGAATTCCTTGCATTCACTTACCTTCAAAACTTTTGAGAAAGGTATTAATCAATGTCTTCCCTCCAGTTATGGGTTAAATAATAGGACAGATTGGGTTCTATAGTTTTGGCAGCAAACCAATCTACCGTAGAAATCAATGGCAACCAACTGCTAGAAAATATTCTGCCCAGTCAGTCATGATCGCTCAAAGAGTGTATCACGTATGTCACTCAACTGACTGACTCCCGTTGAATGATATTTGCTTAGTACGTGAGTGTTTCTTATGTGTCAGGCTTACGGCAACATCACTCAGGTGTTGTAAGGTATGATGTGTGGTGGTTTAATGGATAATGGCTAGGAATTGTTAATAAAAAAAACCGTGATGAAATCCCGCTGGTTTCGTTATATTCACTTTCACTCAAACGACATTAACCCACAAATGGGTTAATTAGTAAGACTTGTATCACTAAACCAATTATTGTCTTCAAAAATCATTTGCTGGCTATAAATAACCTTTAAATATTTGACAAACCGTAGAAAACGAACCAATCAATCAATATATCTCAGTCATGTATCTTCATCTTCTTCTCTAATTCTTACCAGTTTTCTTCTTTTATTATTTTCTTCTTCTCTAATTCTTACGAGTCTTCTTCTTCCCTTATTATTACGAGTTTTCTTCTTCTTTACGTCTCCTTTTTCTCTATTTCTTCCTCCTATTTTTCTCTACTTCTTCCTCTCTACATCTTTTCTATTGCTTCTCTACTTCTTTTTCTTCTTCTTTAAATCTTTCCTACTTTTTCTTCCCTATTCCTTCTTCTTGTTCTCTACTTCCCTTTTCTTCTTTACTTCTTCTGTACTACTTTTCTACTTATTCTTCTTTAATTCTTTATTTATTTTACTGTACTCTTTTTTCTTCTGTATCCAATATTCTTTCCTCTATATCTGTTCTATTTCTTTTCTAATTCTTCTGCTTTATTTCTTTTCTATTTCTCCTTCTCTACTTATTTTTCTTCTTTACTTCTCCGTTTATACTTTTCTCTATTTCTTCTTTTTCTTCTCTACTTCTTTTTCTCTGCTTTTTCTCATCTTCTTACTATTACTTCTATATTTCTTCTTCTTCTTCTCTACAACTTCTCTTTCTCCTCTTCTACTTCTTCTTCTCTTATTCTTGTTCTTTTTCTTCCTATTTACATCTACTTCTGTGCTTTTTCCATACTTCTTTTTATTGTTCTTTGCTTTTTTTTCTTTCCATCTCTCTCTTTCTTCTTCTTTTTCTTTTTCCTCTTTTCTTGTCTCTACTCCTGTTGTCTCTTCTCTCTAATTCTTTTTCTTTGCTACTTTTTCTCTTTTATTTTATTTCTATTTTTTCTTTACATTTAATTTTCTACTTCTTTTCTTACTTCCTTTTTTCTGTTTTTCTCTACTTCTTAATCTGCTCTTCTTCCTTTTTTGCTTCTTTCTTCTTCTTGCCTGAGTACGCATGAAACATTATATGCATAATTTTTTGGTTTTTGATAGTATTTTTTAAAATTTATTTATATCTATTTGTCTATATTTTTCTCTGATAAACCAAAGTCCGTTAAAACATTGAGGAAATACGATTGATTCTTCAGGTCTACTGAATTTCCTACACTTAAAAAATTTATTACCCATTACAAAAAAGTCCAGTGGTCTGCAATCTGTTATGGCTTACAAATTTTGTTGGATTTTACGCACGGTAAACCGAGGTAAATATTTTACTTTACTTTCCATTTTTAATATATTTTTCTTCCATTTATTTTGTTTTTTGTTTCCGTTTCTTTGGCCTCACATTTTATTTCCTTTCTTTAACGTCTCCACGCATTTGAAATTTCTTTCTTAGAATTATAAATACGCGCTCACAAAAAGAACGGAAGTTTTTACAATTTAAGTGATTGATATATAAATAACATTTATAATAAACTGAAAAACATTATAAATTATTGTTAAAATATTTTATTCTACAATAAATGTTTTTAACCAGATCTTTTTCTTGTGATCGTATGTTTATGAAAGTAAATATTTTTCTTCCACTTTTATTTTGATTAGTTGTTCGTTTTTGTTTTTGATTATTATTTAACACTATAACATAAATAAAAGACTTTTATTTCTCTTTACAAATGTATTTTAAATAATTGAAGAAAAATACCAACCGTCATCTACTGTCTTAATTTATGTTCTTTTATTGTTCGTGCTTTAAAACGTTTTCGTTTGCTGATATGCTTTCTCAAGCAGTAACCACTTGTGACTCGACGGCCTTAGAGCCTTGTTTAGGTTGAGGTGGTTAAAGCTAACGTAAGCAATCAAAGGAAAAAAATTTACTCATCAGCAAAAGAAAAAGCACAAAAGGCAAAGTGTAGTAAATGAAAGGGAGAAAAAAAGGAGTAATGAATAATTATAAGAAGGAAACATGTATAGTCTCCAGGGAAATGAAACAGGATGCAAACCACGAATTGGAGCAACAAAGGAAAACAAAAAGGAGCAACCATCAATTCTAAGAAGACAGACTGTATTGTACCTAGACACGTGAAGAACACTAGATACGAAGGACGAATGAAGTAACAAAGGAAACCAAGAAAAAAAGATTAATTATAAGAAAACAGAATGTATTATACCCAACCAAATGAAGAACACGAGATACGAACGGCGAATTGGAGGAACAAAGGAAAGCAAGAAGAAAGGAGTAACCATCAATTATAAAAAGACTGAATGTATTGTACCTTGACGCATAAAGAACACTAGATAGGAACGACGAATTAGAGGAACAAAGGATTGCGAGAAGATGGGAGTAACCATCAATTATAAGAATACAAAATGTATTGCATCTAGGCAATTGGAGAACACTAGATACGAACTACGAATTGGAGAAAAAAAGAAAGCGAAAAAAAAAGGAGTAACCATCAAATATAAGAAAACAGAATATATTGTGCCCAGCCAAATTGAGAACACTAGATACGAACAATGAATTATAGGAACAAAGAAAAACAAGAAGAAAGGAGTAACCATCAATAATAAGAAGTCACAATGTATAATACCCAACCAAATGGCGAACACCAGATACGAACTACGAATTGAAGGAACAAAGGAAAGCGAAAAAAAGGAGTAACCATCAATTATAAGAAGGCAGAATGTATAGTTTTCTGTAAAATGGAAAAGCCAAGATGTAAGCTACAAATTGAGATATTTAATGAATGTGAGTAGAAAGCACTAAACATAAATTATAAAAAACAAAATGCATTTTCTTCAGCAACAGACAGTTTAAGATGTGAACTACAAATTGTAGTAATGAAAAGCGTACAAATCAGCGCAATGGACAGCCCAAGCTAAAAACTACGAATTGTAGTACTTAATAAACGCGAGAAGAAAGGACTAACTATACATTATTCAAACACAAAATGTATGGTCCTCAGCAAAATATACAACCAATATTGATAACTACTAATTGGAGTAGAAAAGAAAGTGACAAGAAAATACTATCAATTATAAGAAGACAGAATATATGGTCGTCATCTTAGGAACATCACCAAATGCGAATTACGTACTGGAGTAACAAAGGTACCAATTATTACAAAACAGAATGTATTATCCTCAGCGAAATGGACAGCACAAAATGCGGACTAAAAATTGGAGTATTAATTGAAAGCGAAAAAATGAGTAACCATCATTTATAAAAAGACAGTTTATATGGTCCCCAGCAAAACGTGACAATGCAAGATGTAAAATACTGATTGGAGTAGTGAATGAAAGCAAGAACAATGTAGCAAACATCAGTTATAAGAAAAATGTATGGTCCTCAGTAAAATACATTGCCGAAGACGCGAAATACAAAATGAAGTTGAAATGGGAGGCGAAAAGAAAGTACTAACCTTAAATTATAAGATGACACAATGTAGGGTCCTTCAGCAAAAGGGGCAGCTAAAGATGCAAACTACAAATGGAAAACATCGAAATCAAGCAAGGACAAGATTTTTGTTTTAACAAACGACGAAAAAATTCCAAATCGTATCAGAATAGCAAAACATGCCTTCTATATGCCAAACAAATCATTACGAATTAGAAAATAGCATTAATAGAAAGAAAAGTGCCAAACTGAGTTCATGAATTATATTTATATGTTTATGCACTGGAATATGACTGTGTTTGTCTTAACATCTATATAAATCTCTCTCAGGCCCACCTTATTATCCGAATTCAGACTTATATGTATGTAATATATGTAGCGTCTACCGACAGTTCTTACAACAGCATTGAATTAAACTGATAATTTGGCACGTCACAAAAACAATAGTTAAAAAAACATGTGTGTATATATATATATATATATATATATATATATATATATATATATATGTATGTATGTATGCTCATATATGTGGGTATGTGTATGTGTGTATGTATTTGTTTATATATGTGTGTTTATCTCTCTCACTCGTTTATCTTTGAATACCTTTAAAATGCTTTCAACAAGCAAATTATCTCATAATCAACATCATCACGTGACAAGACACAAAAAGTGTTCAAACAAAATAGCTACTTTGTAGTGATGCTTTAACATAATATATTATAAAATGTAATTAAATAATATATATATATATATATATATATATATATATATATATATATATTCTTGACAGAAGGAATTTATTAGAGAAGAGAAACGAAAACAAATATGCTTCCCAAAATTTGATTCAGATAATAAGACATCACTCAATATGTCCCGGGCCTATAATACAGAGGGCGCAACAAATAAAATATCGATATGGTTTTTATAAAGTAGTAATCTTTAAATTGCACGTGACAAAATTTGGGCCCAAGCGGATTATCAGTTTACAAATTACCGTTATTTAAGTGAAGCTACTGTAGCAAATTTAAAAAACAATTGAAAACTCTTAATTTTATGTGTTGACAAAAAATTGCTTTCTGATGGAAAAAAATACTGTTCAAGTAATGACCTATTAAGATTTATTCGGACTCGGCTCTGTCAGAAACAATGGTTAAGAGGTGGTATGCTGAGTTCAAACGCGATCGTACTGACACAAATATTGCTGATCGCTCAGGTCGCTCAAAATGGGTAGGTCTTCCGGAAAATAAGAAAAAAACTGGACAAACTCCTTTCGACCGATTGTAAATTGAAGTTTCACAAGATAGCAGAAGAGCTGGACATATCAGAATGCAGTGTATTCACCAGTTTTTCATGAACATTTGTCAAGGAGAACGCTGTGTACAAAGTGGGTGTCTCGCTTGCTCACAGTCCATCAAAAACAACACTGCGTCGGAGATTCAGAGTGTTGTTTGCAACTGTTTCAACGCAACAAGGAGTGGCCGCGTAAATATGTAACAATGGATGAAACATGGACCCACCGCTTCACTCCGGAGGCAAATCAGCAGTCAACTGAGTGGACAGCAGCAGGTGAAACTGTTCCAAATGACCAAAGACACAAACATCCTCCCGATCGGTTGCTTTGCTGACAGATGCATTTTATCATAATACCCAGGATACCGTGTATATTAAATTATTCACTCTTCTGTTTTCATGGAAGTTTTCTTCTTTGTAGGTACTTCTTTTTTATTATTATTAAATATAACTTCTTTTAATATATTTCTTTTACACATAGTTTTAAATAATCAATATTTATTAGCAATTTACTTGGCTTTTCACCCTGTATTTGAATTTCAGTGAGGTTTTTAAAAAATCACCCCTGTTCTAATGCTTTTGCACACAACCGGTAGTGTGCAAAAGTTTTAGGATACATGATTGCTTCTCACGGATAGCAACCCAAAGGAATAAAGTATGTATTGGTGGTTTTTGGTTGCATGGTAATTAAGTACAGTTAATGAATACTTTTAATACAGACTCAGATGCAAAGAAAAAAAGCGACAGTAATGAGGACAAAACTGGAAGCGGCCGAAATGTGGTTCTACAGAAGGATGCTACGAATATCGTGGACTGAGCATACAAGCAACGACGAAGTGTTAGAAAGAATGGCAACAAAAAGGAAATTGATGCTGAGCATCAGGAAGAGACAACTAAAGTTCCTGGAACATGCAATGAGGAAGGAGATCCTGGAGAACCTGATACTGACTGGACAGATAGAAGGAAGGAGAGACAGAGGAAGGCAGCGGATAACATATTTGCAGGGTCTGATCAGGTGGATGACGGAACGGGGGTTGCCAGGAGCAACAGGAACAAACATACTAAGAGCCACAAGGGATAGGGAGACGTGGAGATCCATGATCGCCTATGTCCTGAAGGGACAGGGCACATAGAAGAAGAATAATCACTGAGACATATTAAAAATAAAAACATGAAATATGCGGATAAACGAACAGCAAAATTTGATAGAATAAAGTGTTAAGTTTCAAATTCTTGATGATTAACCTGATCAGCAAACACCTGACGAATTTCGGTGACTACAATTGTTGAAATACTGTGATAATATCGAAAAAACGAAGAGATCAGACCACGTATAATTAACGATAGCTTCTCGTCCCTGTAATGTAGAGAGAAAGTATTTATTCCTGATTGCAACATAGAAATATTATTTTATATGCAGTGTTTCTTCAGAACGTAGGCAATCATGGACCTCTAAATCATCCTGTCCCTTGTAGCTTTTAATATGTTTTTTAATCATTTCACCCCAAGCAAGGCATTTCACTGCCACTGTTGTGCAGTGGGCTACATAAGGAAAAGGTAATGAGAAAGAGTGGTTAGGGGGTTACATAGGGGAAAGTGATGTGAAAGAGTGGTTATGGGGTTACATAGGGGAAAGGGATGTGAAAGAGTGGTTAGATATAAGAAATGCCAGAAGGAGGGTGATAGACGGGTAATGATACCGAGAATGAGGGTTGCGTGGATGGGAAGAGTGTTTGAGAGAATGGGTGCGAGTTAGTGTGTTAGAAGGTGTCTAGAGACCTTACATTTAAACTCCTGGAGATTGTAGCTGTCGGGGAACCAAATATACGGAAGGGAATTCCACAAGCGGGAAGTGCGAGAAAATAAGCTGTTGGAGTAGAAATTGCTGTTATATCTTATCTGTTTCAGTGTAAAAGTGTGCGAACTAGTTGCTAATCTAGTATCTCGTGCAAATTCATACTTAGGGGGCACCAGCGATCTAAGTACATCGGAGCAGAAGCCGAGAAAGTATTTATAGTAGAAGCTACGTCACGCCGGTGAGAGAGTGACTGCAGCCGGTCTGCCAAGTCGGTATCGATCACATTACAGATTCTCCGTTGTATTTTGTCAAGAACCCCGAGGAGAATAGCAGGGGCACCTGACCAGATGTGGCACCGGCGGATGGTAGATTTATAAATGTGCAGGAATTTTGCTATTTCTCCCAAACCCTGATCTACCATCCGATTGCTCCACCTCCTCCTGTATGTTACACGTTGTTTTCATCTATCCCTCTTTCCCCGAATCATTCTTTCCTTATGTAGTCAGTTAAGTTGCATACGTGATATACGCTTGGACAATCATGTCTCGAAAAAGACATGACTGACCTGGCATAATATTATCCTTTATAGGTTGCCATTGTTTTCTGTGGTAAATATGTAGCCAGACAATGCTATAGAACTCAGTCTGTTCTCTTATTTAACCCATAATTGGAGGAAAGAGACGGATTAATACCATTCCGAAGGGTATTTGCGTTTAAGTGAATGCAAGGAATTCAACTGGAATTTGAACTCGGCTACAAGATTTGTCGTTCCGAGTCGTTATCTACTGCACCACAATGCACATCTTTTCTTATTAAATACTCCAAAAAATTAAACAATCTATCCTGATGTTAAGTAAATTTTCTTTTTTGTTTCCATTCTCTACAAATCCTCGTTGTTGCTCACATAGTAGGCTTATGGTATCCGCAACATCTTTCCATTCAACCATATAAAGCAATTATCAAACAAAATAACAAACCTATCAATATGCTCAATCGAATATCCATGCAAAATTGAAGAAAAAAATATAACCAAGAAAAAGAACATTAAGTATGAGAATTTAAGTTGGCAAAAAATGGGATCTGTTTTTTTGGAACGAATTAAATTCTTTTATGATTGATATAAAAATGCTACAAATAGCAGCTTCACTATGGTAGTGGAAATACGAAAAGTAATCGATCGTCAGATCGAAGTATAACATATCTTTGTGGAAGTGCAAACTCATAGGGTTAAAAACGGAGGTGGCATTTTCGGATTAAAATAATTTTCCCATTCCCGATAATCTTTTTCACAGTATTACTAGGAGGAATCAGGAGACTTGCTTAAAAGACAACAAGAGTTTCTCCCAGGGGACGCATAATATCGACAAAGTAGCCTCGAACCCATATTAATTTTCCTTCCGAGCCGATACCTCAACGTTCGCAGCTCTGTGTGTTTTTCCATCTACATAGTCCCATCGACGATACAATCGTTTTAGCGCAGTTCCGAGTATAATGGCTTTTTTCTGAGGGACGGCCGTGTTGCGCTCTGCGACGATGTACGTCCGCCGTTTTGTTTGATTAATAACGATATCCCCGTCGCTTGCCTCCCAATCCGCCCTTGTCTGACAGCGGCCGGGTTGAGGGTAGAGCTGCTTTTCAATATAAATAACATTATCCGACGGTGAACTAACGAGCTAAGATCACGAAGCCCGATCCGAGTGATGTTTTCCCCCAAACGACACGCTTAACGCTTTTTGCCGTGCGGTTTGTATCAGTAAACGAGGTGTGAGCGCTGGGAATGTCGTTCGTTCGATTGACCTGAGATGCTATAACCGCAAACAACCCAGTTCCACTTCCCCACGCTGTTCCCTTCACCCATGTTTCTCGTTCCAGTCATCCATCTATCAATTCATCCTATCCATACGTCCATCCATTCTCATTCCGTTACTGGTAACCTTATATTGTGTCAATTTTTCTCGCGTCAAACGCATCGTAAAATGAACGGGATGGCGGGAAAAGACAAGAAAGAAGGAGAGTCAAAATTTACGTTGTATAGAATAACCGGCTTTTCTTTGTCTTCTGTTAAAAGTCGTTTGGTTCTTACGTCATAATCATTCTCTTTCTTTAATGTACCGAATAGTTCCAAGTAATAACTTTCTTCATACTATGCCATCCAGACCTACGCGCAAGAATCACTAGGTGTTACTCGCTCTCCAACCTTTTTTTCAGCATGTTCTTTCCGTGTTTTTCTACTATTATTCAAATAATACCAGACTCAAGAGCCGCTCATAGCAGGGTACTTCTAAATAATGTTGGTGTAAAATGTCAAAAATGAGAAAGAATTTTAAATTATCAGAATATGAAGGCAATCATATAGTTGATCATAGATTTTTAATAAGTTACTTTATTAAAAAACAGGTAAGTCGCTCGGAAGTCTGTCCCATTGCATGGGGAAGAAGGTATCTGAATATTAAGTATATTTTCGTCAGTGAAAAAAGGGGTTGTAGAGTAGGAAATCATGCACTGCCCACAAATCCGTGTCGACGCTTTTGAAATCTGTCAAGGCTGTAAAATGAAGATTGGGCACCTCACATCGGATATGGTAGTAATAACTCTTTTTAGTCTGATGTGACTCTCTGTAAAGATACAGCCCATCAAGAGGAGTCAGGTACTTGCTAGAGGAGAACTAGGAACTTTTAACAATTAAGTATAGTAGGAAACAAGAAAAACCCTCTGGAATTTGTCTTACATTGCTTTAGTTCTGGGGAAGGAAGTGTCTGATTAGAAATTTCTCCTTACCAGTAGAATATGAAGGGAATGGTGATGAGTCGACTCGGTTAACATGGTAAGTTGTTTTTTTTTCCTGGGAAATCGATTTTTTTATAATTATATCACACCAATCAAGGCAGTTTACTGCCACTGGTGCGCAGGGGGTTACATTGGAGGAAAGTTATAAGAAAGAGTGACCGGTAACAGAGGTGTCATGAAATGTGTAAGTGAAGGATGAGAATACTGATGAGAGTGGTGTGGACGAAGAAAAGAGCATGAGAGAGAGGATGCAAGTTTGTGATATAAGAGATGACTATTGACTTTACATTTAAATGCTTGGAGATTGTAGCTGTTGGGGAAGCAAGTAAACGAAAAGGAATTCCACCGGCGGGAAGTCCGAAAAAAAGCTACTGGAGTAGAATTTGAATTTATATTTTATTGGTTTCACAGTAAAGGGGTGGGACCTTGTAGCTAGTCTTGTGGCTCGAGTAAATTCATATATAGGGGGCACCAGAGAACGAAGTTGATCGGAGCTACTATGAAACTAGCGATGAAGTAGCTTCTCGTCTGTGGGCAAAGGGCCGTAGAGTAGAAAATCATTCACTACCCACAAATCCGAGTTGACGCTTTTGTTGAGGCTGTAAAATGTGGATTGTGCATCTCACGCCCTTTTTTTGATTTGATCTGACTCTCTGTAACCATAAAACTTATGAATAGGATTTAGACTCTTGCTGGAACAAGGATCCGACCATTTTCCAGTATCTCTATACTTTATAAATGTATTCAACGTGATCTATAGGGTGAACTCGTGTCCCAATAGTCGTTACAAACATGGGGCCTGTACTGTTCATCATCTCTTCTCTCAGCACACCGCTCCCAGTGGATCACAAACCGTCGACGAATCTTCGCCATCGCACCCTGGTCTGAACTGGTTTTTTGTCAACGAGGTTTCGGTAACTGTCTTATTTTACAGACAGGGAAGTTGAAACAGCGCAAATCTCCTGGGTTTTAATACAGAATTCTTTTTTTCCAAGAAGAACATAGTCAGTATTGCTATTTACCCAGAGCTGGGAGAAAAAGTGATGGATTCATACTTATTCCAATGGTAATAACACGTAAGTAAATGTAATGAACTCAACTGGAATTCGAACTTTGCTCCCCGACCCTCCATTTATTACTCCACCGTGTCTACAGCTGTTCATCATGAGAAAAAAAAACTTAGTGTATGTTCCTTTCTGGGTTTTCATTATATATCATTTCCTGCCATATTGCAATGGGTGAACTTTTGAAAATGTCCCAATAATTTGTGGCATCCTCTGTATATATATTTGCTAATGGTCTGAAAATATTCCTGTAAAGATCCGTAATATAAATCAGAAAGATCATATACCAAAAAAAAAATCATTGGGGAACGCTTATATTGATATTAGTAACTTCAGGAAATTGACCATTATCAATAAATTTCACGAACCAACAAGATATATAAGAACTTGTACTTGAGAAAACTCTTCCAGAGATACAAAAGCTTTGGATTTTGTGAAGAATTTTTAAAAATTCAATGCCGTGCAAAAGTCTTCAAGATATTTAAGCTGATCGCTTTCACTATAGATTTATCAAGCGATTTACTAATTCTATGAGTAATGACAATTAATACATCATCAGTGGAATTTCGTCTTCTTTTCTGTGAGGCGTTGCTTCAGGAAATATGCGATTATGGCTCCCAAAAACTATGTATCCCTTGTAGATTCCAGCAGTTTTTCCTTTTTGCTAAACCTCTCACCACATATTCCATGACCCATTCACACAAGCTCATCAACAAAGTAGCTCACAGTATCCTTCTATGAACACTCATTTCTAATGCTTCTAGTTTTCTGTTGATCCGTTGGGAGATTTTCCAGAATTCACTGCCGTATGAGGATTAATATCACACAGCAATCCAGCACTCTTTTCTCTACGGATATTTTCGTTTCTTGGTACATTGCTTAATGTTTTGAATATTTGTTTCTCTCGTTTAATCCATGTTAGAACTTCGGTGTCGCGTAAACGCTTACTAATACGGCAAACGGAACTGGCGATCTCTGTTCGATTTCTAACAAAAACAGCTTATTCTCTACTCATATGCATTCATTTGACTTGAATTTTATCTCATTGTCAAGTATTTTGATAAGGCATCTTTTCGCTTTCATCTTACGGTGTTTAACAGCTATAAGAATAATAATTTAGCATTTCGGCAAACAGTTACCCCCCCCCCAAAAAAAAAGAAAAAAAAACATATGAAACTAGTGGAGTGAAGTCTACACTGTTTACTGGAGATTGTTTATGCCGAGGTGATCAACAAATGCTCGGTTGGTGACAATCCAAAATTTATTTCCCGATTTATATCATAAAAAATTAATTATCGCAGTCAGATTATAAATATGTGTGTTATTCATTACTATTTTCTTAAAACATAATCGCTGATTATAAGCTTTGACCATTGTATTCTCAGCATGCTTCTGTAGAATCAGATCTTTTTTTTAGCGTTAATTATCCTCTTCTGTAGGAGAATTTGTCAGCACTCACTGCCATATTTGAAGATTGATATATATCATGTCAAACCTCTTTAATCTGTTTCTAACAAATTTTATAAAATTATGAAGAATGACAATTCCTTGCTCGCTAAAGATAGACATGAGCGATAGATATCATCGGACCGTTATCCACTGATTGTCTGCAACAAAAAAAACTAGGAACTGGAACAGCAATGTTCAAGTCCCTACAGATATTTTGCAATTTTAGTCAAACATGAATTAGATTCAATTTTTGCAATCTATTTCCTGACGTGTTGCGTTTTTTTTTTATCTTGAGTTGTTCCATTACGAAGACAGATTCTCACACAACATTAATAGTAACTTTATTCCATCCACTCGTAGATAGTAGTAAAACAAAAAGTGTCTACTCTTTCTTAAAAAATCTTACATCCCAACATAAGAAATTGTGACAGTAGAAATTTACATTTTATTCCTTTCACTGTAAAATGGTGGGACTTACTTGCCAGTCTAGAAGCTCATGCAGATGGGGTACCAGCGAGCTAACCTCGTCGGTGAAGAAGCCGTGAAAAAGTTATGGAAGAATCAGGTCGGTGAAAAAATAACTAGAGTCAGGCTGCTAAGTCGGAATCGATTACATTGCAGGTCCTTCTTTTGGGTTTTGTCGGGAACTCCGAGATGAATATTACGAGACGCACCTCCTTAAGTTATATGAATTCTGTTACTTAGCAGATTTCTTTTTGATTTTGTAGTGCCCTACATGCAAATTACAAATTAGAGAGACCAAAATCGATCAAGTGAAACTATTTAAATAACTGGGGAATACTTTATAAACAACGGAAAGTGTGATACTGAAACCTGAAGGTGTACTGGAATAGGCAAAATACCTTCTAAAAGCTAAGCAGAATATTAAGAAACGGATAAAAGTCGTACAAAATAAAGGAAAGAGTACTGACCTGCTAGATAAATTTAGTCCTCTAGTGATTGCTAAATAATCTCCTCAAAATGGTCGAAGAAACCCGTCTCAACTAAATATGACTCTGCAGGAGACTGGCAATGATATGAACCTAAAATTTGAGCAACGATGAAGTTTTAGAGAAAACGTGAAAGAAAGGAAACTTATACTTAAAATTAGGAAGTGACATTTGAAGATTCTAGGATATATAATAAAGAAGGAGATTTAAAAAAAGAGGGATTGAAGACAAGCTGGACGGAGGAAAACAACACATTTTTGACTTAGCGTGCTTGTATAAACGATTGATGTACAAAGTTTTGGTGAAATAACAGGAGAAACATTATTATGACTTACGAAGGATGAAAAATGCGGAGAGACATGATCGCCTATATCACTTGGAAGAAGAAGAAGCTCCAGTATAAAGGTTATAAAAAGGATGAGTTTTGCCAAGACACACAACATTAACACGTTCAAAGCCATTTTAACCATTCATCTCAGGAAGCGGACATTTTTAAATTTCTAGGTAGGTTTGCAGCCATACACGATATGCATTTTGAAAGACTCAATCTGCTGAGGGTCTTTGCAACTATTTAGCTAGAGTTTTATATGATTCGGGTGAGCATTGTGCACTTTACATACTTTACATTAAAAAATTAAATTATATATATATTAATCGTATCACCACGAGCAGGGCGGTAACTCCACTGATGTGCATGGGGGTACATAAATTTGTGACACGTAGACCGTAATATTCAGTAAAGTTTCTCTAACAACAACAATGTTTCTACCCTATCGAGAGAATTCATCGCTGGTAATTTAGATTTTTCACGAAGATGCAGAACAAACAATGGATTTCTTATACCGACACTGACCCCTCTTGCTTTAATTTGCTTTAATAAGAAAATAGACAACTGCTACCCAGTATATAAAATGCGGAAGAATTCAAAATATTAAGGTTTAAAAAACTGCTCTTTATACATTAAAATAAATGTTTATATTCAAATAAAACACTCACTCTCTCTCTCTCTCTCTCTCTCTCACACACACACACACACACACACATATTTTTGTCTGCGTCTTTCATTCTTGCTGGAGTGCTGACGTCATTGAACACTGGTGGGAGTAAAGTACGTCGGATTTTTAATCTTTGTCGTCGGTGTTTGATGGAGGTCTTATTTAACGCGGCACCTGTAGGCAAACGCTTTACCAAAAAGTAAACACTCGTAAAAATTGGATTTAAGTTAATTAAACTTTAACATCTTAAAACATAGAGAAAACTAGGTAGATACAAAGGGTGGCGCAGTGGATATCGACTCGGAACGACAAATCGGGGTGCCGAGTTCGAATTCCAGTTGAATTCTTTGCATTCACTTTCGCACAAATACCCTTGTGAAAGGTATTAATCCGTCTCTTCCCTCTAGTTATGGGTTAAATAAAAGAACAGATGGGGCGGCAACCAGGCTACCGCAGAAAACAATGTCAACCTACTGCGGGATAATCTTCTGCCCAGTCAGTCATGTCTCTTTCACGAAATGATCGACCAAACCTGTATTACTTATAGCACTTAACTGACTGACTGAATATAATACTTGGAAATAATTAAACCTTCTACTGGGCATAAAGTGCGGGTCATTTTTATGAAGTAATAAACTGATCTCCCACTAATCACTACTTATTAATATGATATAATATAATCCATCTGTTCTCCTTTCATGTATGGGCTAAATAGCAGGACAGATTGGGTGCTATCGCCTTGGTTGGTAACAAGTCTACCACAGAAAGCAATGGCAACCTACTGTGGAATAATCTTCTGCCCAATCCGTCATATCTCTTTTGAGACATGATCGCCCAACGTGTGTATCATCTATGGCACTTAATTGACTGACAAAGGGTGGGGATAATTTTACGACCCACCGAAGAAGAATGTCTCTCTCTCTCTCTCTCTCTCTCCCCTCTCTCATAACGCTTTTATTCTGCACGTAAATAAGACTGGGTCCACAAACCTCACATGTTAACTGTTCGATCACTTACCAACAACTAAATTCGTTCTGGGTATAACGATAAACTACATCCGGCAACAGGGAAGGTTTTCAGGGAAGGTTTTCAGGGACGTGGAACCACCTCTTAAATTCTACTGTTATCAGGTCCACCCAGACACATGATAGAATCATCTGTTAGGGTCTCAGCAAATACAGAACCTCAAAGCCGGGGTCAAAACATGAAAATATAAAAATGCATTTGAAACAATACCAAGCAATAAATTTTCATAGTAAAAACAATATAATTTATTAAAGCTCATAAGAAAATCAAATTTCGGCATTACATGACCCATAAGAAGTTTATATGCCGTTAAACAAACAAACCAAACCAACTCTCGTACTATTACCCATTGTTACTTTTCTCCCTTCTTTTGCTTTTTCTTCCTCTCCTCCCACTCTCCTCGGCACTACGACATTATTTGATGTAGTTTCCTTGCGTGGATTGCTAGTATGCACTCTACAGACGTAAGATGTAACTTACTCACATTCCCGCGAAATAAACACACACACACACACACACACACACACACACACACACACACATATATATATATATATATATATATATATATATATACATGCTTCCTCTATCCTCATCATCAACACATAAAGCCAATGTGACCAGACATATCCGAAAAAACAAGTCACTGAAATAGATTTTCCCAGTTGCCATCAGAATGAAATATAAAATCCACCAGTGAGGGTTGGGAAGTTGGCATGTCGGTTTCTGGCCGCAAAAATTAACTCGTTATACCGAGTTCAAATTAAGACCTAAGTTGTTCAGTATACATAGTCTGTCTCCTTCTACCGAGCGCCCATAGCTCAGAGGTAGAATCGCCGACTGACGACAATTTGGTCTGGTTTCAATCCTAGATAAAATGAAATGGATGTCTAACCGTACTGATGAGCTGTGATACAGCGAAACAGATCTGTCTGCGGATGACTATATATATATATATATATATATATATAATATGGGTAATAGTTACTAATGGAAGTATATTCTACAGTTAGAGATTTACTTTAAAATGTACTTTTACTTTCAAAATTTACTTTTAAATTTACTTTCCAATTGGCATGGCGAAGGACGCATTCCAGAAGCTGAGTAAAATACTAAGACACAGGAAGTTTTCTCTAGAAACAAAGAAGAGAGTGCTGGGTTGCTATGTGATGTCAGTTCTTCAATACGGCAGTGAATGCTGGACAATTTAATCGAAAATGAAGAAAAACTTAAACCAGCGGAAATATGGTTCTACAGAAGGATGCTACGGATATCATGGACCGAGCATGCGAGCAGTGATGTGGTGTTAGAAAGAATGGCAACCAAAATAAAATTAATAATGAGCACCAGGAAGAGACAACTGAAGTTCCTGGAACATGCAATGAGGAAGGAGGGATTGGAGAACTTGATACTGACAGGCTAGATAGAAGGAAAAATAGACAGAGGAAGGCAGCGGATAACATATTTGAGGGGCCAAATCAGTAGATAGCTTTCGAAACCTTCGTCTTGCAAGGTTGGTTACGAAAGCGCATAGGATTCCACACTGACTGCATTAACAGATGGCGGGCGATGCCGACTGAGGTAGCGCGATGTTTTCAATGTGAACGCGCTGAATTTTGCTTGATACAAAACAGAGACTTGCCGTTTTTAAATTCTTCTTCTTCTATGTGCCCTGTACTTTCAGGTCGTAGGCGATCATGATTTTCTACTTCTCCCTATCTCTGGTGGCTCATAGTATGCTCTTGTTACACCTCGCAACCCCCGTTCCGTCATCCACCTGATTAAACAAGCGACAATTTGAAATGAATTATTTGAACATCATTTTTTATAACCAAGTTTTGGTAAAATTCGTTAATTTCCGTAACATGTTTACATTTGTTGACATTACGATACATTTCAGAGCAGATATGGCTGTTACGATGAATCAAAAATTGTGTTATATAGGCTTGATTAAAACCTCGTTTAGACTGGAGGTCATTCGTGTTCGAGCGGTCTAAGACGTTGTCAGATCAAATGGTAGCTTCCCCTATGTAGATACGGGTAGCAGGTTCTAATCCTTCCGAATGACACACATTTTCGTAATAAAAATTTATCGCAACTAATTAGGCCAGTAGATATAAATATATAATACTGTTTAATTAAAAAACAGACTGTCTACTTAAATACGAGTATCGATAAAAAATAATGTTCAAACAATTGATTTCAAATTGTCGGTTGTTTATAACCAAGTTTCGTTAATTTCCGTAACATGTTTATATATATATATATATATATATATATATATATATATGTGTGTGTGTGTGTGTGTGTGTGTGTGTGCGTGTGTAGCTCTCTCTCTCTCTCTCTCTCTATATATATATATATATTGACAATTGTAGGCAGGAAATTGAAGACAAATTAAGCAGGTAAGTGTGCGGATTGATAGAGAAAAAACAATTTGGATATATATGATAGAATAGAGAGATAGATAGATGAAACCAATGTAAATAAAAATATAGATAGTTATATAAATAAATATCCAGATGATATCTCATTTGGATAGTTAGATATTTGCTAAAAGGCTATGAAATAAAAGAAAAATAATGTTTTTTATTAGTTTCTTACAGAGCATCAAATGTGGATCATCCGGTGCGGATCTAATTTACTATTAAGATTGTTCGTTAACTATGTAACAAAAACATGCTATATATACATAAAAAAATATATATACATATGATTCTGTTCGTTTGAATCTTTTAAACATCAAGTTTTTTTTTTTAGTTTTTTTATTTTCAGAATTTCAATTCGCCGGAGTCACAAAGTGAAAGGATTCAAAAATAATTGAGAGTTTCTCATCTGCTCCCTGCATTGAAAAAAGAAAATCACAAAAGAATTTTCGATTGACAATTTCAACTAATATGCTTGCAGCTTAAAAGAAGAAAGAAAAAAATGGAAACGTTTCTCGTGATATAGTGACCAATTAGAACAGATAGACAAAGTGGTTGGTGCTGATGCTTCAAGAATAAAATCTTTTCAACCACTTTTAATCTTTTTTTGTCCCCTCATTTAAATATATTGACTGTTCTTTGATATATATATATATATATATGTGTGTGTGTGTGTGTGTGTGTGTGCGTGTTTGTGTGTGTGTGCGTGTGTTTGTGTGTGTGTTTGTGTGTGAGTGTGAGTGTGTGTGTTTGTGTGTGTGTGTGTGTGTGTTTTCCTTTTTCTTTGAAATATTTCAAATTGTTTCCGGGCAGTTTTAATGAGGTAGGACTTCGTGACGCCAGGGTTCAGGTGACTTCCAGGTGAGCTTTTTAACTGATTATTAACAACATATCGACAATGAATGAAAGGAAGAAAGAAAGAAAAAGAAAGAAAACTTACAACAGTGTACAAAAAGATTGAGTATCACGAAAGAATGGTCACAAAAGAATTTCAAAATGGATGGAAACACATTAGAAATATGGATCAGTAGAAAAGGCTAAGAAGCTTTAGAAAGAAGAAAAAGAATAAAAAAACAAAGCGA
Source organism: Ascarosepion bandense (assembly GCA_037127315.1). Taxonomy (NCBI): domain Eukaryota; kingdom Metazoa; phylum Mollusca; class Cephalopoda; order Sepiida; family Sepiidae; genus Ascarosepion; species Ascarosepion bandense. The sequence continues at coordinate 656,739 of JBBBDQ010001286.1, read as the reverse complement.
AATAAAAACTTCCGAAAGAAATAAGAGAAAAAGGATAAAAAATGAAAAGACAATTATTCTCAGGCATAAATGTATAAGAAGTAATAAATAAATAAGAAAGAATGAAAACGAATGATTTATTAAGGTTTTAGAAAACAATAAAAACATTAGTATTAAAATATTTAGTATAGAAGATAGAGAATATTTCTGATTTAAGAATACACACACAAATATTAAATCAGAAAAACTAAGAGACTGACAGATCATCTTCATCGTATATTCAGGACGTAGACAATCGTGACCTTTCACATCTCTCTATGTTTGTAGCTTTTAACAACATTTCTGTTGTTACCCATACCAAACCTTGCTTAGCCATTCATCTGCTCAAGCCCATCAAGTATTTTACATGTTTCTTTCACTTAGCTCTCTGTTATCATTTTACTTTTTGTTTCTATCCTATCTAAAAGCTTGTTGTTTCTCACATCTTCGTTCCATGGTATCTTAATCATTTTTCTCTCGAATCACATTTCGGCTGCTTTATGTCTTCTCCTGATCTTATGAAGATATTGTCCATCTTTCTCTGTCATATTGACGCACAGGCATCACATAACAATCCAGAACCCTCTTTGTATCCAGCGTAATTTTTCTCTCAATACTCAACTCAGCTTCTGGAATGTTATTGAAGGCGAATTGATATGGCCAAGGATGGCCATATCAATTCGCCTTCGAATCTCAGTGTCACACTTACTATCCTCTGTTAGAACACTTCCCACTTAGTTAGATTTCTGTCATCATCATTTATCCATCACACCCAAATGGTGCATAGGGCAGTAACTTTTTGTTGCTGTTTCTGTAACTATCTGTCCAGGCTCGATGTTGCTTAACTTCCGTGATCAAACAGGAACCGATGTATTCAACATGATATAACTGTAGACAGATTTCTGTACCTGCATGATTTCTGTATCCCCGACTTGTAGTTGGCATTTTGGGCTCTTCTTTTCAGAGATTGCCATGCATTCAGTTTTTTTGTAGTTTATATGTAGTTTTTTCATCCACCTCTCTTTAACTACTTCCTGTAGAAGTTCTTACAGTTTCCCGTCCATGTATACTATCAGTACTGAATTATCTGCATATCTTATATTGTTCAGACTGCGACCGCCAATGACGAATCCTACCATGACTTCTAGAACTCTCAGAATTGACTCACTATATAGTATGAGTAGTTCTGGTACGTTCTTCTTCATTTTATAGCTTTTTCTGATAAAATTCTGATCATAAATATCGCGCTCCTTCTTCCAGTACCCTTGTCAAAACCACACTATTCTTGTCTTATCTCTGGCCTGATTCTCTTTCACGATTTATTAATCAGAATTCAGATGTTAACTTTATATGTGACTCATTACGCTGATTGTTCGTCGGCGTTCACATTCATTTGCGCCTGGTTTCTTAGACAGGTTAATATTTCTCTTAAACTATAGTTAATTATAATGTCTATGCTGTAATATTACTTAAAACTTATTTTATTAAAATTAATGATCTACACAATGCTTATTTGTTTTTTTTTATAACCAATATACCTTCATATAATTCACTTCTTTTAACAGATGGAATGATATAAAATTAAATTTAAAAACACCTAACATTCAACCTACTGTTAAAAACTATTGTTTACTCATTTAAATAATGTATGTTTCTAGTATGTATATTACTCAGACAAATTAAAAAAATGTCATGTTTTGACATTAAGCAACTATATTCTCCACGCAACTCAAATTTTCAACTTCATAGTCAAACCTAATTCTCACTTTTGATTCATTAACACTGACACACCCACAATCATATTGTTTAACTTCTTCCAACTACCCCTTTTTAATTTTCTGAGTAACCATGAATTCATCTTACATTTAAAAAAATCATTTTCACCATTTATTTTTTCTCACGTTGTTCATGGATGTTATAAATTATAATATTGGGATTCTATGAATGACAACTACTGGCTCGTAACTACTGTGCATCAGTTGCGAAAATATAATTATGCACTTAAGTATGGCAGTTTTACTTTAGAAGTCTGTTGAATGTCCCATTTATTAAGCAAATATGAATAATTTGGATGATTTTGATAAAGGTTAGACAGAAGATAGAACCCCCCCCAAAAAAAAATAAATAAAGAAAAATAATCAATTGGGAAAAAAGTGAGAAAAAATGTTGATAATATAATAAAGAAGTGTGAAGTGAGAAAGAAAGAAAAAAATAAAATAAAATACCGAGTTCATGATGAGCTTTCTTTCTTGGTGCTTTAACTTGATTGGCATTTAGGTCCAGCAGTTTTAATACTGACCAATTAAGATGATACTTTTTTCGATTTCTCGCCTGTAATCTCCCAAATTCTGGGATCCCCACCAGCTACAATTTTTAACAATTTAAATGTTTCATCCGATGTGCCTTGTTCGTCCAGGACGTGGGTGATCCTGGCCTTTCACATCCCCCTTTCCCTTGTAACTCCTTACATTTTCTCTTTTATACTCCTGAACTCTATTCCACCACCAACTTGCACAAGCCCATCAGTTATGTTTCTCATTGATTTCCTCTGTCTTTTTACCTTCTATCCATCCTGTGAGTATTTTTTTTTAATCATATCACCCCAAGCAAGGCGATAACGCCACTGATGCGCAGGGGGCTACGTAAGGGTAAAAAGAATGGAAAAGAGAAAGCCGGAAACCACATCCTAAACAGGGAACAAGGGATGAGCCTCTTCACCTGTTCAATAGACGTGGGTGGAGTGTGAACCGGGTGATAGTTTAGTCTATCTACTCCAATTGAAAAATAAAAGTGAGAAGTTTGGAAAAGAGAAAACCGGAAACCACATCCTAAACAGGGAACAAGGGATGAGCCTCTAACCTTGTTCAATAGACGTGGGTGGAGTGTGAACCGGATATTCTTCAAGCCCTCTTTTGCCATTACATGTCCCAGTAACTTCAGCTGTTTTTCCTGATGTTAAGTATAAGTTTCCCTTTTCTTACTATCCTCTTGGAAACCTTGTTGTTGCATAGATATTCGATCCATGATATCATCAGTATCCTTCCATAGAAATACATTTTGATTGCTTCAAGTCTTTACGTCATCTGTGATGAGACTTGCTGCCATATTGGAGAGGAGATATAATTTAAATACAATGTCAATAGCCATCATCTATTTTCCTTAATCGTGATTTTATTATTCTTTTCCTCCAGCTCTTCTGGTATTATCGCTTTCCCTGGGTGTAAAATGGTTTTAAAAAGAAGAAGAAACGTGACAAATGAATGAAGCAGAAAATTAATGAAAAAGCGCAAAAAATAAAAAAGAAAAAGATAAAGAAAAAAATATTACAGGAAGGCTTTAATACAATGAACCTAAAATAGGCGGGAAAAGAGTGAGCAAAGAGCAAGGAGCGAATAACCGTAAAAAAAAGTTCGGAAGGAAAACTGAGAATAAAGGACGGTGAAAAAAGAATAAGAATAAAAAAAAAAGAATAGAAATTGTAAAAACAAAAATCGACAATGGGAAAATATGAAAAAAAAAGGTAAGAAAATGAAAAATTAATGGTAGACAAGAAAAAGAAAAATGCGTATAATCGAGAAAGGTGATAAATAGATATAAATCAAGAAAGGGAATATATGTTAATAAAAACGCTAACAGAACAATAGAATAAATGATAAAAAGTAATATATGAAAAGAAACTATACGCGGGAACAAAGAAAAGGATGGAAAATATAATAATATGAAAAAAGAAACTCTCATTTAAAGAAAAGCAGATGTTGGAAGAGGACGAGATCTGAACAATGGAAGAAAATAAAAGAGTGTAGGTAGAATTTAAGCAAACCAGATTGAATGGCTAGAAGGAGATTCGCAATGAAATGCAACGAACGAGATGCTCGTTTATTTAATTAGACAAAAAATATTTTCAACGAGAAAATATCTTTGTTAAACAAAATAGAACATTTAGTCACTGTCAAATAACTAAAGGAACTGATGGAACAGGTGTCCTAAGACTGATTCGAGTAACCTCTCAGAATAATCAAACATTAAAACACACACACACAAACACACACACACACACACACACACACACACACACACACACATAAATGTGCGCGAATATATATATATATATATATATATATATATATATATATATATATATATATATATATATTCAATCCTGGGTAAAAAGGCAATCGGAGTCTAACCGTACTGATGAGCTCTGTGATACGGCGAAATACATCTGTCTGCGGATGACAATATATATACAGGCCTGCTAAAACCCGAGTGATTTATCACCAGTCGGAGATTCACTTACAAGGCTGTTGACGTATAATAGAGAGAGAGAGAGAGAGAGAGAGAGAGAGAGAGAGAGAGAGAGATGATAAAAATATAGTTTTAAGGTATATTACATTTATGGGTCATAGTGATAAATAACAAGAATAGGACGCTACTAAATATAAAAGTGGACATTGAGATCACCACCTAGCACTGACCTATAGTGATTATATATATATATATATATATATATATAGAGAGAGAGAGAGAGAGAGAGACGGAGAGAGAGAGAGTGAAAGAGAGAAAGGTACTTTCAGTTATATAAAAATATATATGTAAAAGGATTATATTATTAAAATTTTTTGAAATATAAGAAAGCTTTCAAATCCGAGATGTCGAGTTAAACTATGAAGGATGCTAAGTGAAGTAATTTGCCGTCTAATAAGTGAGTGATTTTTTATAATGTAATATATATATATATATATATATATATATATATATATATATATATATATATATTAAAGAAATATCATTCTAAGGAATTTATTTTATTATTAAATAGATCTACCATTCTTTTTAAATCGATGTTGTGGTTGAATTTATATCTCTGCGTAACTAATGCATTTGATAAATTGCTGTGTATAAAAATCACACACTTTTGTTTATGACATTAAATTACGTTACTTAGCATCATCCATAATTTACCTAGACTGTTCCTTTAGCATGATAAATATTCATGAGCTTTTTAAATTTAAAAAAATGATAAACTAACTACATTTTAGTCTTTATAAAAACTTGTTGCAAACTAAAATCATTATATTTGCCTTGTTATATTCCATTAAAGAACGATGCCCATCGGCTAACTTAATTTTCTTTTTAAATAAAGGCACACACACTCACACACACACACACACATACAAGGTGTCGAAATATGTATATACGCACTGCAACAGTCTGTTATCTCAAGCATTAGACAGAACTTTATAGATGAGGATTTTTCTTTTCAGCACTATGGGATGTTCCCACATTATTATCGTGATGTTAAATCCTCCTTTGGTACCAAAAACGTGGATTAGACGAAGGGTTCTCGTAGAGCACACTTCGCGTTCCCAGAATTTCCACCACTAAACTTTTTATAGCGACACATAAAACATTAAGATAAACTTGCAACATTCATGGAATTGGGAGCAACCATTGAAAAAGAATACACTTAAATACCAAACGAATTGTTTCTTGATATCTGCGAGTCCATTGGTTTGTGTTGTTATCAGCAGCGCTTTGACCAAAACGGAAGCCAGTTTGAAAACAGGCTTTGACAAGACAATAAAATGATGTCTATTATTATATAACTCTGTATATTTTATTTAATTTAGAACATGATAAGTCTTTTAATAAACACTGATATTAAAATTTTAAAACATTCATTCTCAGCCCCGTTTAAACAAAGAAGGAGGAAAATTCTAAGCCCAGAGGTTTGTTATAAGAGGTTGTGGTGTATTGGATTTTATAGGGTCAAACTAGCGGAATTTTAGTTGTAATTTCTTTTTCTGGTAGTGGGAAGTATGTGGCTTGACCCTTGAGTTAGTAGTGGTAGGTAGAGGAGAAAGTAACGGCTCAGGTAAAGTTTAAAAAAAAACCTTAGGTGACTAATTGGAAGAGTAGGATAATTAATGCAATTTATATTATTTCTATGACGACAGATATTAAAGATCTCTCTCCGTTTATTCAAAAGTATATAGTGATATTAAAATTTCAAAATTTCAAATTTTAATTTTAATTTTTTCTGACAATATATATATATAAATATATATATATATATATATTGATTGATTGATCACTTTAGAGATGGTAACATTTTATAAACAGCATTTATTTATTGCTTCATGCGATGCTCTTTCAAGATTGACCACTTTCTAATTTACATTGGTGTAATATACACTTTTAAAGCTTCATTTCTTGAAGCTCCGCCGATGGGCGAATCTCCGGCTGCTGATAAATCAGTGGGGTTTCAATCCTGGCTTGAGGCGGGCATAGAACAAATATATATATATATATATATATATATATATATATGTAGATACTCTAGCATCTACGCATTGTTCATTCAGTAATGAATCAGAACACTCTCAGCTACTGGCGTGTGTACATTGTACATAACACGCTAAAAGTTAACAAATTTAAACACACATCAAAAACATTATATAACATCGTCTACCTTTATTGAATCCATCCCTAAAGAACTTAACGTATGTTGATTTAAAACAAACAGTGTGTTCACTCTTAAATGAACATATCATATAAAAAACAAGCAAAATGCGCGCACACACACACACACACACACACACACACACACACACACACACACACACGCGCGCGCGCGCGCGCACACACGCGCACACACACACACACACACAAACAAACAAACAAACAAACAAACAATTATAAATAAACGATATCTTCTGACACCCACATCGACATCGTAGAATTTTCATAAACTTACATGCAGCAAGATTTTCGGGTAGGCTTAATCAAATAAACTTAAAGAACAATTTTAAAATCTTATATTGAAACCCATTCCTTCTCGCCTAAATACAACTCTTCAAACAGCACAAAATCTTAACTTTAAAAAGTAATTTAACTCATTTAGTTGTCTATCTTTATAAAATATGAACTCCTATTCCTCCCCTTCCTAAATATAGCACCCCTTCACACTCTAACTCAGGGCCTTCGCCATTTGGAAAGACAATATCGCTGACGTGACATAAAGTCGCTATAAGAGATCCTATCTCAAAATGTACATCCGACACCTTTGAATTTTGAAACTTTTCTCTAATTTATATATATATATATATATATATATATATATATATATATATATATATATATATTCAAAGATACCCGTCTACCAGTGCGGCTAGCTGATCACCATTGCAGACGCCTTCTCATGCAAACTTGTGTGTGTTCAACACCCACAGAGCCCACCAGCAACTATACTGAGAATATTTTAGTTATGCATTCTTGGAGAGAGCGCGTTATTTGAACAACAGTCTGAACAAGACCAGAACACTTAAATATTCGGTCACGATGACTTGTGACTTCATGCAAGCCCAAACATCCACGACTCATAAAAGGGATCTGTCTACCCAATTTCAATCGTAAGGCTTGGGTCAACCACTGGTATGGCATTTTTTAAAAGTGCCGCACGCTGGGATCGCCTCATATGCATACAGATACAGTAAAGAAGACACCTACCTGACAAATAGAACACGGCGAGATTCAAAACCGTGTTTCATATCTATCTATATATATATATATATATATATATATATATATATATATATATATTAAAAAAGGATTAATTCAAAGATGTTGAATAGCCATTTCGATATGAAGATCCCCACGGGGGACGACACATCACCTCAGCAACAGAAAAAAACTTTCAGAAACTGGAGAAAAATTAGTCTACTTTTCCTTTTTAAATAGATTGCAAAGAAATTAAAAAATAAATAATAAAATAAAATAAAAAAAAAAAAATAAATAAATAAATAAATAAAAAAATAAAAAAATAAAAATAAAAATAAAGGGAAAGAAAAAGAAAAAGAAAACGGAAAAGAAAAAGAAAAAGATAGAATAAAATCAAATAAATAAGAAAAGAAAAAAAATTGACATCGTCTGGGTTCGCAAAAAAAAGGAAGAATGTAACTAAAAATTAACAGACAGACGCGTTAAATCGACGTAGTTTAGGCAATACGGAAAAAAGGTGGTAAGAGAGATAAAAGAAGGAAGGGAGGGTAAAAGAAAGAAACTAAAGAAAAAAATTTTTTAAATATTACAGACGCTGGACAAATTCAAAAACCAAATTTCCCCAAAACGTTGAAGTATTAGAAAAAGGCCTTTACTTAAAAAGGCATAATTATTAATAAAAGGGAATAAAAAGATATAGGATTTAAAATAAAATTATTTTTAAAAAAATTAGGTCATTTGAAATTAGACTAAATAAAGACAACACTAGGTAAAAAAAAAAAAAAAAAAAAAAATTACAATTATTATATACATACCTATAGAAGTACACACATACATACATATATATATACACACACAATTCTACGAATAAGAATACATATATACACATACACACACATACATTCAATTTTTTACACACTATTATACATATATATATATATAAATATATACACACATATATATTATTACACACTTATATACATATACATGCGCATACACACATATATATGTGTGTACACACCTATATACAAAAAATTCATATGCACATAATATACATGTGTACACACACATGCACACACACACACACACACACACATATATACCTATATACACATACATACACATATTCCATATGCACTCACACACATACATATTAATGAATATTATGAAAAGGAGCATTTAAATAGCTAAAAAATTTTTTTTCCAAAATTACATATAGCCCACATACATAAATACATATACATACATATATATAAAAAAGTACATCCACACACAAACATACACATAAAAAAAAAAAAAAATTAAATTAAAAATTAAAAATTAAAAATATATATGAAATATATAAATTAAAAATTATATATATATATGACAGTTTCGTTGAAATGACAGAGAAGTCGTTAATTTTTTATATCATTTTTATATATTATAATTTCTTTTGAGAAAACGAATTACATAAAACATTACCGAATATTTAATTTCCACAAGTTTTTTCAGAGATTTTTTATTCGACTTTAAAATTTTCTCTGAAGAACATTGTTAAAGTGTAACACCATTTGAAGACACTTTCTTCATACCTACTCTTTATTTGATGTATTCATCTTGTCCGATTTCAATCTGTACATTCAACTCATATATATATATATATGTGTGTGTGTGTGTGTCTATGTGTGTGTGCATATATATATATATATATATATATATATATAAACGACTATATATATATATATATATATATATATATATATATATATATATATATATGTATAGTCGTTTAGGGTCATTTAGTAGCTATAAAACTATTTATCTACATGGTCAGCATTTCTTTTCAACAGTGATGAACAATAGTCTTCATTCTGTACGCTTACAGCGGAGTAACTTCTTTCTGACTATGTTTCTTGTCTATTTCATCCCACCAGTATAGTCCCTTCCTAAATCGAATTAACAAACGCCTGTACTCACAAACTGGTTTCGTTAAACAATCATCAAGCATTGATGAAGGTCGATGGTTTGTATTTTCTCTGCAGCTAACTCAAGTTTGTTTCGTGAGTGCTTTTATACCTGATGTTCTTTTGCAAAAATCTATTTCTGATAGGAAAGCAAACTCACCGTGAAAAGATACAACTTCTCCTCGCATTCAACTGGCCACTATCTGTAGAAAACATTTGTAGGCCAACAATAGATGTTGCATATTCTTTCCAATATTTCATGTATTTTCTGCTACTGTTCGTTTAATAAAAGATCCAAGAGTCATTTAATGTAGAGGATTACTAAATATGATAGTTCTGTGGGCATACGAGTTTAAAACCTTTAGGGCATGCAGTTAGATAACGGTTTACTCTAGACTTGAAGAGCTGAACATTGTTGTGATCAAAGAAAATCATTGGGTAACTATTCTACAAATCGTCGTCATTACAAGTAGAACATGAACGGAATAATTTGATACTGTGTACATGACATGACTTGTTTTGCTGTAATTGTATAAGTTGTTGGAATTTAGAAAAAGTACTAAGGTAAGGGATGTGCGTTGTGGTGCAGTGGATACCGACTCGGAGTGCCGAGTTCGAATTCTAGTTGAATTCTTTGCATTCACTTATGCACAAATACACTTGGGAAAGGTATTAATCCGACTCTTCCCTCCAGTTATGAATTAAATAATAGGATAGATTGGGTTCTATAGCAATGGCAACCTACTGCGGTATGATAATCTGCCCAGTCAGTTATGTCTCCTTCGAGACATGATCGCCCAAAGCCTGTATCACGTATGGAACTTAACTGAAAGACTAAGGTAAATTACAAATTATCCGCACGTTTGCCATAACACTGTTTTATTTAATGTAACAGCCACCTTCACACATTCAGTTTCTTTTTTTGTATTCCGTCCGTGCATGGAGTACTGCTGCCATTTATGGTCAGGTGCCCCTGCCGTTCTCCTCAGTGTTCTTGACAAGCTCCAAAGGAGAGTCTGTAATGTGATAGGTACTGATCTGGCGACTCGTCTGCAGCCACTTTCCCATCGTCGAAATGTGGCCTCCCTCTGTCTCTTCTATAAATACTTTCATGGCTTCTGCTCGGATGAGCTTAAGTCACTGATGCCTCCTCAACAGGTGTTTACCCGTTCAACCAGACTGGCAAGTGGGTCCCACCCATTCACAGTCAGGTTAGCCAAATGCAGACGACAATTCTACTCCTGCATCTTCCTCTCTCGCACTTCCCGCCTGTGGAACTCACTCCCGTATTCTTGCTTTCCTGACGGCTACGACCTCCAGAAAAGACCTCCAGAAAAGTTAATACTCACCTACTAACCACTGGCCTCTAGCTCTCTCCCCTCCCCTGTATAACCTTCCCTTTCTCTCCGCCCATGTACCTGTCATTGCACCTGCTTTCTCAGCTTTCTATTGTTCCTTTCTAACTAGCTTGTACTCCTCACTCTTTTCTAATTAATCTTTTTACATTTATGTAACCCCCTGCACATCAGTGGCGTTTCTGCCTTGCTCGGGGTGAAATGATTAAAAAAAAAAAAAAAAAAATTTCACGCCTGTGAAACTCCTTTTTATTTGTTTGCTTCCCTAATAGCTTAATCTCCAAAATTGTAAAAGCAAGGTCAGTTGCTATTTTCTGTTTCCTTGAATCTAATCAATTTCTTATTCTATCTTCGACACCCACTGTAACTTGTTCCTTTCTCTTAACGTAACCCTCTGCGTCCTAGTCGCAGTTCTGCCTTGCTTCGTGCGAAATGATTAAAAAGACAACGACGGAAGATAGCGATACGCCTGAATGCTATATCCAATCTTTCATTACATTTTTAGTGAGACTCTTTAAACTAGTCACTGGGGAATTAAGGAAAGTAAAAGAAGTAGGGAACCATTTCTTACCAATTCTATTTAGGCAAATATCGAAGGTGATTTACGGAAATATTTGCTTATTTATATATGTATTCAATTATGTAATATATTATAAATTCATATATATATATATATATATATATATATATATATATATAAATATATATATAATAGAGGAAAGGGTAACATATAAAGCAAATTGCTTGAAATGGAAATATATGAATTTATAATATATTACGTAATTGAATACATATATATATATATATATATATATATATAAGTGCGATGTATAAATTGTCATCTAACTTACTAAAAATGAAACTAAACTTTGCATCAGATTTTAAAAGATATATTTACCAAAGTTGCACAAAAATAATTTTAAATTCTAAAGAGTGAATTTATTTAATAAACTCCTCAGTGGCTCCAACCACGGCCTCCATAAAACTTCGGAATCTCTTGCATCTCTTCCGGAATGTCTCCCTTTTTAAGTTGATGAATGTTGACATAAACTTTTCCTCTTTTTCATATTTGGTGTTACAACGAATTTTTTGGTATCGCGTTCGACTGTGCCCCTCACATTATAATGAAGGTGCTAGCAGTCTAAGAATTTACTATGGCCAGATGTAAGGTTTGATGTGGTCGCAGCAATTGTCTTAGAGCCATGATTTGTTACTCCTGTTTGTGTGTCATGTTGCAGAGTTCTCTTGCCAGACACAGTGTTTTCTAAGAGCCATCATCTTGAACCAGTGAAGCACTGACTCATTATTGCACTTGATGTAAGCCGCCTGTTGCGTCTGAGATCCAATATGATGCAAGATGAAGACATAACTTCGTCGTCACTAGTGATCTCTTCAAACACCTTTGTGATCACCATCAGGCTCATCCATAACTTTCCTAATTCTCTGCACTGTCCTCAGATTGACACTCAAACACTGAAATGTTTGTATAGGAGCTTCAGGCACCGATGCCAAGCAGTACAGTACCCGTTTCCAAATTTCTAGCGAAGTTAATTGCATTATGTTTCTTTTCTTATAAAGAGTACTCACATTCGACAAAATCAGTAACAAGCATGGCATGGTAGGTGCAAAATAAAAATAAAATATAAAATTGCGATAATATGTCCATACCCCTATATATATACGTGTGTGTTTGTTTGAGTGTATATATAAAGTAAAATAAATTTTCAAAATTCAAACATATCGACATAAAATCCCTAGGAGAGATTTTACATCTTCTCATCAATGTCAGTCTTTCAAAATGGAAATAAAAATAAGAATAAAATGAGATAGAAAAAAGGTAGAAAAAATAATAAAATTCAAATTCAAATTATAAATAAAAAAAAGACGGTTAAGATTTGAGAAATTTACGTTACAAAAAAATCCGGAAGTATTTCATGTCTAATTCTAGATTTTAACTTTTAGATCGAGTTGTAAGTGAAGAAATGGAAAATTTGGATTTGTCTAGCTTACAAAGGAAAGGGGTTAGAGGTGGTGTTAAATTGAGAATAGGTTTGTTGTGGTTTATAAAATGGCCAGTGTTCTAAAATAGAAAAAGATAGACACACTGAGGCCAAGAATTTAAAATTGGGCGGCAAAATAAGGAACCGTTTCTTTTGGTAGGAGTAGGAGTAAGAGTGGGAGTAAGAAGTAGGAGTTAAGTACAGTAGTTTTGTGTAGGAGATTTGAAAAAGGAAAGACGCTAGTCCGTTGACGATTGCAGTCCAGAAGGGATGGGCTCGTTTATTACTATCATCCCACAGTGAAGAGAATTTAGCTAATCTGCTCCTGTATCCACACAAAATTTAAAGGTTGTAACTTGATGTAAAAACCTAAAGTTTTATAGCAAAAATAAACATCATTCATTCAAGTTTGTGTTATCTTCTAAGTATACCAAAACGAAGCTACAGAACAGGTTAAACAAAATGGAGAGGGAAGTAGGGAGGGAAGAAAACTAGAGATAAGGAAAGAGAAGAATAGAAAGGAATATATATATATATATATATATATATATATATATATATATATATGTGCGTGTGTTCACGTTTGTGTCTGTATTAGAGTGGGTCAGAAGTAATTTTGGTTTTAAAGGCGCAGTTGTAATATTTCGAAGAGTAGAATGGATAAATATAAACAGAAATAATGTATTACCCTATCTTATACACACGCACATACACACAAACGCAGACACATATACATGCCCACCCACCTACATACATACATACATACGCACGTACATAACGCACACACCCACAGAGACATTCCAGAAAATATGCAAAAGTTTCCGAAGTTTTATTGAGGCCCTGATTGGAGCCATTGAGGAGTTTATTAAATAAATTTACTCTTTAGAATTTACAATTATTTTTGTGCAACTTTGGTAAATATAACTTTTAAAATCTGATGCAAAGTTTAGTTTCATTTTTTAGTAGTTTAGATGACAATTTATCCATCGCGCCTTGATAATATACGCTCTAAAAGTCTGCCTTCTTCTCCCGAGCGCTCTTAGCCCAGAGTTAATATCGCCGACTGACGCCAATTCGGTCGGGTTTCAATCCTGGGTTAAAAGCAGTCGGAGTCTAATCGTATTGATGAGCTGTGATACAGCGAAACAGATCTGTCTGCGGATGACTATATATATATATATATATATATATATATATATATGTAATAGAGGAAAGAGTAACATATAAAGCAAATTGCTTATGGAAATATATGAATTTATACACACACACGCACATATATATATATTATTTATTCATAAATTATAACATGGATATGTTACAATATCACTACAAAATGGCTACTTTTGTAGTGATATTGTAACATATCCATGTTATAATTTATGAATAAATAATATTATTAGCTCTACTTTTGTATTGAGCACTTTCTTAAAAATAGTGTTTCTTTTGACAAGGAATATTATTCCAGCAATTCTTATATATATATATATATATATATATATATATATATATATATAGGGTGTTTCAATGATCGAAAATAGCAGCAAAGAAAACAGTGTTATTGGTGAAATACTTTTCTTTCAATACTGTATCATGTTATGTGAGTCATGGTAATTAAATGTTATGGATGTCAAAGATTTTTTGTCCCAACAGAATGGCGCCACATGCAACACTGCTAATGCAACAATGTTTTTTTAGAATGAGCTTTTCCCAGGTTACATAATCTTTCGAAACAGTGAAGTCAATTGTCCACCAAGATCATGCGAATTGACGCCTACAGATTTCTTCATTTTTGTTTATCTCAAAAGTAATCTCTATGGCAACAAAACAACAACAATTCAACAGCAGAAGGATGAGATAAGACATATTAGTGAGATCGAGGAACAACTATGAAAAAACGTCATCAAAAATTGTGACCATCGTGTATAGGTAGGCCGCTGAATCCTTGGCGGATATTTGGGAAATATTATTTTTCACATGTAATTGCCCTGACTCAAATAGCATGATCCAATAATGGAATCAATAATATTTGTAATGCTACTAACAATCATTCGTTTACTGGTCAATTTGATCCGTTTTAATGAAACACCCTATAGGTATATGATAAACTATAGTTTTACGGCATGCTATATTTAAGTGGTAACGTGCTCAATATCAGGGATAAGTATGTAATATATATATATATATATATATATATATAAGACTTAGTGGGGAAATAGCCATTTTCAACGTGTCATTCTCCGACCCCTCTTTTTTTCCACATTCTCTGTTTATAAGGGGTCGAAGAACGCATGCCTTAAAATGTCATGTTGAAAATAGCTATTTCTCCAGTAAGTTTTATCTGAATTTACAAATAAATAAAGAAATATCCGCTCTGTAAATTGAATTGGTTTGCATTGAGCTCTTTATTGGATCAGTTTTAATATTTTAACGATATTACTAGGATCCTCCTGGATTATTTACCAACCTTATTCCGGATTTTACCAATCCTTCTCGGAATTTTACCGGCGTATATATATATATATATATATATATATATATATATATATATATATATATTTCTCAGTTGTCCGCGACTTTTGCTGTCGAACAACGAGCAGGGAGAAAAAGACAGCCTCAAGATTGTCCGATTGTAGCATTAACCATCTTTGCGTCTACATGAATCTTTTAGTCACGGACACGTATGAAATATATATATTTTTTCCATATATTTGATGTTTGCTCTGCTTTTGCATATATTTTATATACATTTAAACGCTTTTAAAATATTTTAAACTGTTTTCAAATGTTTTAATTAATTTCTTCAAATTTTTTAAATTTAAAAAATAATTACAATTTTTTGTTTAATTTTAAAATGTCTTCTAAAAAACGTTTTATTCCTTGTCTTTAACCAGATCACTGAAAACTCTTTAATAAAAGGAAGTACATGTTAGATTAAAACATAGTTACTACTTTGTTCTTCATTCTATCATCCCTTTATTTGGTAATTATGTTTTTAGTGTCTACAAATTTTGCGTTTTATTTTATAGGCTGAATATATAGGAGATACTCGAATGCTGCGAAAACTTGCAACACTTCTGAAATTTTAACACTTCTTATTAAAAATTCCATTGTCTCTATTCTTTCTAACTGATATCTAACTGTCAAAGATAACTTCAAATGTAACTAGTAGCAATTTCACTTGTAAATGGACAATATTTGGCATCCTGATGTAATAACTGCAGAAAAGGGGTTTATGCCATAAATAAATTCAAACCGACATCATTGCTACATTAAGTATGACGCTTCAGCTTTATCAACAGCGCGAATTTGGGCATCTGAGTTTAGGAAAAAATGGAGAATTTTGGACGTCCTACAACTTGCACCACCGTTGAAATCATTGATTGTGTTCAGCATATGGTGATAATATGGTGTTATCCATCTGGCGATAAATATAACAATCTATTATTATATTTTTCATTTGGGAACCGGAAAAACAATAAAATTAGATAAAGAGGCCTGCTTAATATAATGTAGTTTGTTTGAAAACAGACATATACACAGATAAACACATACAGACATTACTAAAAGCACGCGCACAGTTATACATATATATATGTGCATATATGTCTTTAATTTTTGGCAATGTTCTAGAGGCTTTAAATTAGCCAAGCATCTCGCATAGAAGGTTCCTCTGTCAGATAAGCAATATGACTTGCCCTTCCCTAGGTTTACTACTGACGTATTAACGATTGTTATTTGAAGAATATGTGCATTGTGGTGCAGTGAATATCGAGTCAGAACGACAAATCGGTGAACTGAGTTCGAATTCCAGTTGAATTTCATGCCTTCATTTACGCACAAATAACCTTGGAACAGGTATTAATCTGTCTCTTCCATCCAGTTATTGGTTAAATAATAGAACAGATTAAGTTCTATATCCTTGGTCGGCAATCATTCTACCGCAGAAAACAATGGCAACCTACTGCGGGATAATCTTCTGTCCAATCAGTTATGTCGCTTTCGAGACATGATCACCCAACTGACATGTCTGGCACTTAACTGACTTATTGAAAGAGACTATAACGATTTAGATAAGGATGGTGAAGCTCAGTATGTTGTTTTAGATATCTCGAAGACGTTTGACAGGGTTCAGCATTCTGACCTTATTCGTAAGTTGAAAGACTACAATTTTTTGGACGACCTTTTTTTTACCTGATTCCTCAAACTTCTCTTTTCAAATTGCGAAGTGAATGTTCTCTTGAACTTCCACTCATTTAGCACTTTTTGCATTAATGCATACACTTCGCACAACTCTATCCTTTAACATGTGTTGTTTCAAATTCTCATCAATGAATATCCTGATGTCGTCGGTTTTCGACTCGGTATCTATATTGGAATTAATCGCAACCTTCTGCGGGAAACATCTTCTACCCAGTCAGTCATGTCTCTTTATAGACATGTTCGGCCAAGTGTCCCCACTTATGCTACTTCACTGTCGAACTGATCTATATTGATGTGTGTGTTGCGGTGTAATGTATATAATTTCAGATTGAAAAATTAGAGAGCCGAGTTCAAAATCCAGTTGAATTCCAGTTCACTTATGCAGGAATACCTTCGGAAAAGGTATTAATCCATCTTTTCTCCCTCCAGCTATGAGTTGAATAGCGGCGTGGATATGTAACTACTCTACCGCAGAAGGAAGTAGTAACCTACTGCAGGAAAATTTTCTACCTATTCAAAAATGCTTTATCGAAAAAGGCATGATCACTCAAGCTCATATCTCATGTTAATTAACTGATTGATCTAAGTTGATGTCATAACTATTTATTCCTGTTTTAATTGTTTGTTAGTTGATCGCCAAAATGAACTACATTCTTTGTATGACTTGTTAATTTTAACACCTCCAACCGCCATATGCTCTCTTATTACCAATTGTGAGAGTTCTTTTTACCTTCCAGCTGTGTGGCTGACTCTAACCTCTTAGTAAGGGACTAACTGCGACTTCTTGGGCTAAAGATTTTTGCTCATAAGTAGTGCAAATATCATATTAAATTAATTGCTTCGAAATGTCGGTTTTTTGTGTCTTGATAAACAATTTCTTTCGCCAGAATCTATTTTACACATTTATAATTTCATCATTCGTCTTTGCATTTTATATTGCTGTCACATCTAGTCTAATTCGACTATGTATTTAGAGATTCTAGGTAAAATAAAAAATAAAATCTGCAATTTTATTAGCTGTGATCTAGTATCTAGACTTCAGACATTTCCACTGCTGTAACTTATCTTCACTGAACGTTTTCTCTAAATATTTTTACAGTCACTGTTCTGATGGACTTAGTTAGTAAGAGTTTATGAATTTAAGCAAAGTACTAGTCTGGCAGTTATTCCAAAAGGAACTGCGTTCTAGTGCAGTGGATATCGGCTCGAATCGAAATAGTGTAGAATCGAGTTCGAATTCCAGTTGAATTCCTTGCATTCACTTACGCGCAAATACCATAAGGAAAGGTATTAATCAGTCTATTCCCTCCAGTGATGGGTTAAATAACAGGGCAGATTAGGTTCTAGAGCCTTGGCTGACAACCAGTCTACTGCAGAAAATATTGGCAATCTACTGCGGAATAATATTTTGCCCAGTCAGTCATGTCTAGAAGGATACATGATCGTCCAATCGTGTATCACGTATGGTTCTTAAATGACTGACTAGTCTGGCAGAAATGTTTAATCCTTTTTCAATGATGTAACCGTAACTTCTATGCTAACATTTTCTTTTATCGTCTTTCTCGGTTGTGGATATCTCTCCCGGCTTCTTGATTTCCTGTTAACACTGATCGTCATAATTTTAAATCATCGTTTTCTTCTGTCCTGTTTATTCTTGTTCTTTTGTAACTCTCTCTCTCTCTCTCTCTCTCTCTATCTCTCTCTCTCTCTCCTAAATAACTGTAACCAATGAAAAGAGTGCTGGATTGCTACGTGATATCTGTCCTTCTGTATGGAAGTGAATGCTGGACGATCCCATCAAAGTTGAAGGAAAGGCATGAGGCAGCAGAAATATGGTTTTACAAAAAGATGCTGAAGATACCATGAACAGAACACGTGTTTAACGATGAGGCGTTGGATAGGATACAAACGAGAAGGAAATTGATAATAAATATAAAAAAGAGACTAATAAGGTTCCTGGGGTACGTAATGAAGAAGGGGAGTCTGGAGAACTTGATAATTAGAACAAGAGACAGGGAAAAGCAAAGCGAGACGTACTTGTTAGGTCTGAGGAAATGGATGGTTGAGATGGGTTTAGAAAAGATACCAAGAGAAAATGTATTGATAGCGACAAAAAAGCCCATGATCGCCCACGTCCTGAAAGGACATGGCACATGAAAAAGAAGCACGTTTTATGGCTCAGCATAAGCATGCAAGAAGTCTGATTATAGAGATTAATTTTTATCCCTAGACTAGTTGCCGCTCAAAGCGAGTAACCAAGTCTGTCCGGTTATTTACCCCATAGCTGAAGGGAGAAGCGTATTTGCGCAAATGTGAACGGAAAGGCATTCGCCCGGCATTCAAGCTCTACTGGTTGATTTTTTATCTTCGGATCATTAACCATCAGCAAATTCGTAAAATCAGCTCGTTCTTTATTAGAGTAAAAGCCGCTTACATAATCCTTTTTTTTATTTTGTTCTGATGTTGAAAAATAAATAATTTTTGAGCTTTCACAAAAACAAACCCGAAAATATTTATATGTCGTATTGGGTATTCAACAGTTTTATATGTTAAGGTCTTGCTACCTTCTTGAAGAGCACGTAAAGAATAAATTCATCAAAGAAAGCTAATCGTAGCATTCTCTTTCAACGAGGGCCGCGATGGAGTCTCAATGTGATAAGGAGTAAAGTGTTTAATTTTCTTGGTTAAAATCGACGAATGGTTATAATTTCGGGTTTAATTTTACATGTACATATTACGAAGCAAAGGGCAAAAGAAAAGAACAACGACAGTTTATTCACAGCGGGCGCGTTAAATGTCTATCCGTTTTCGTATTTCTCTCCATTATACATCTAAATCTGACAACACTCATACCTTTTAATCCCCGCCCGCCAGCCAGTTATAACATATAAACTGTCCATTCTATTCAAGTCGAGCTTTAGTTCAATAGCGCCGATAGGTGACAGTGGACATTTCGTGAATTGTGGCGGACGGTTTTAGGATTGGTTAAATCGACGACAGCACTTCATCACTTGTGTGATTACTGCCTTGGGGCTTTTATTCGATAGCAGAATTTAGTGTTCGTCAACTTAACCTTTTTATTTGAAAGATCCTGTCCGATCCTTCACCGTATTTTCTATGACGTTACATCGCTCCCATATTCAGTCAAAGTAACAAAACTGAAGGCCATGGGCGTATGAGCAACCAGATTACTCCGCTATTCTATTCTCATATTTATAACCTCCCGATTAGTGCGCCGATTACAGACAATACGCAATCTTTGTCAAACACTTACTCTCTATCGGTCAAAATGTCTCTTTCATTTAATCACACGTTTCCAGCCATCCACTTTCAACGTGTGCTTTGCTTTCCGTTTACATAATTCGTTTGCTATTTATTTAGAAACTTTAATAAGTGATGTCCGGCATTTCGCTAAAATTCTCATTTCACAAATGTGACACTGTAAATGATGAGTATCCTAATATATTAACATAATTTTGATACTAGTTTCTTTATCTAGCGTGAAATATGTTCTGTAGAAATGAAAACCCTTAAATCAGGAGCCGTCAAACTTTCCTGACCAGAGATCACCATTTGTTTTCTTTTCATTCCCCAGCAACCATGATTTAAAATATTTTTGATTCTTAAAACTCGCAATAATATTGACGATTAAAATGTTAAATAAAATGCATGAAATGTTAAGAATCAGATTCAGAAATTTCCCAATGAATCAAGTAAATTATTTCAGTCAGTTAAGCGCCATACGTGATATACGTTTGGGCGATCATGTCTTGAAAGAGACATGACTGGGAATAAGGTTTTACGGTAGTAGGTTGCCATTACTTTCTGCAGTAGACTGGTTGTCAACCAAGGCCATAGAACCTAATCTCTTCTGCTGTTCAACCCATAGCTAGAGAGAGAAGAGACAAATTCATCTTTCGCAAGGGTATTTGCCCGTATGTGAATGCAACAAATTCGACCGGGATTCGAACTCTGCTCTCAGATTTCTCGTTCCGAGCCAATATCCACTGCACATATTTGCACCAAAACGCACCGCCGATTCTATTGAACAAAAATGCATAACCCTTACTAATATCCAAATGCGTATTAACAAATTAAACTAAATAAAAAAATATTGCAGTACACTTAATGCAATCATTCCAATACAACTAAATTAACTTTATAATCATAAAATCTATTTTACATTTGGAGGTTGAAAAAAAAGCGATTGTTATCTAAAAATTAAGTTAGAACAATTAATAAAGAGCAAGCAATATTCAATGTAGCATGAAATGTGTTAGATCAAAATAAGTTAAAAGCTACTGGGTTCGCTGTAACTAAAGATTTTTATGCTGTCGAGCGAAGTGCCTTTCTTTCATCTGCACCGAAGAATACAACATACATGTATACTAACTAAAACATAGCTCACTATTATTCGTATGCAGACCCCCATTCGAGCGCTTGACCGTCATCGACCATCTTGAACTACTCACTGATCCGTAGAGGGTCGCTCGAAATCCATTTGACGAACCCTGCTTTAAATTACAATTTAATTCATTTTCTTACACGTTGTAACATGGTGTGCATAAAATAGAGAAAAATATGTTCAGAATCAAGACAAAAAAAACAACAAAAGAAACAGTGAAAATTTGAAGTATTGGGCTGAAGACAGTCGTAGAAACAGACGTAGTGACACAGGGAAACAATGGTCATAGTCTACAAGTACTGGTTCGCATACGATGTGGTGCATTTCATTTTTTTTTTGTCTGGCCTAAATCTTGAATTATAAAATTCGAATAGTTATGGTGCGTGTCTTGGAGTAAATTGAAATGACCTTATTCCTTGAAGCATTACTGTAGACTGATTTTAAAATCATATCATAGATTCTGTTACTCTGTTTATACCTCATTTTTTTTTTACTGGCTTTTCTCATGTTTCTCGTAATCTCTATATCTCGTCTGTATAAATATATAGGCGTCTTGCACCAAGGTTAATAAGGTAATGCCTTCTCTTTATTAGAATATTATGTACACGCTATTTGAGAGCAGCGGCAATTAAATTAGCGAAAATAATATATAAATATTGTGTCTTGTTCCAGTTTGTAGCTAGGCGGTAATTTAACATCTGACATGCAAGGCACACGAAGTAAAGTTGAGAAATTTCTGCACTGATAGTCACTGGGTAAAGCGGAACATTTAACATGAACAAATTCTGAATGTGAGCAGAGTTACGCGTTGAGAAAGAAAGTGACACATGGTCGAGTCTAACATTGTAACCTGAGCGGTACCCTCGGGAAATGGTCAAAATTTTCCCAGCCCCAACTGAATTGTTCTATGTCCAAAGGAACTCGATCAGGTATACTCGAGACATGGTGCAAAATTTACCCAGCCCCGTATACGGACCATTAGGCATCACGTCTTACTAATTTAATCTGTCGTGTCTTAGTCCATAAACAGAGACCCGACTGAATCAAACTCTGAGGACAGAATATTTGACTGATAATTTCGAGCTTTCAATGAGACGGGATGTTACATATGTTCGAAATTTACGTAATGAAATCGAGCATCAATACACGGGCCAAGAATCAAAAATATACCCAGAACCCAATGTTTGATTAATCTTTTTAAAACGTGATTCAGTCCGTAAACCGACCTCCGAATAAGTTGTTCACTACCCAAAGACCAAGAGCATGACTGTCAATATTTATCTCTCATAGAACAGTGAGACGGGATGTGATAAAAGGTCGGGTATACAGTATTTACAATATTCGGACTAATGTTCTTATCTTTGTTGCCAGTTGTACGACGCTCTGGCCTTTTTCAGGTGCTAGAAATTTCGAACCGAATGATTTATTTCTGGAATAATGAACTCCATAACATGTGTAGTTGTGCCTCTTTTGGAAGTCATGAGTTATCTCCCTTTAACCCTATAAGTTATTGTTCACCACTAGACTGGTAGTGAGATCACAACTCTTTGGGTCAAGTCACAGATACTAAGCAACATCTACATCCACTGTGTCATGTATCCTTAATACTACCTCATCTCAGAAATATAGACAATACTAAAGATCGTGTTTAATGTGGAAAACATGAGCGCGTACACGAGGGCCTAGGGGCGAATATTGAACAAGCGCATGCAAACGAGGAATCGGGCACATTCCATTGCCTATTTTTCTGAGCTGAATCTCTTACCGTCGACTTAATCGTACTTTTACCGCAAACAGAGAGCTTTACAAATGCAAACCCTCTCGGATTTCTGGGTATTTACTGTGATTCTCCAAAATAAGGCTGGATGTGATACGAGGATAGTTTAACGTAGTGAATTTGAGCGGAAACACTCGGCCTAAGGATTAAAAAAAATATCAAGATATGGAATAACTGGATCCTGCACTATGCTTGTTTAATTTTCTCTAGCAAGTTTCAGTCAATAGACCGAAACCCTAATGAGTTGAACTCTGCTCGAAGACAGATATCTTCTCTATTTTTCAACACGTCTCTGTCTGTTAGATGTGCATTGTGGTGCAATGGATATCGGCAGGGAACGACAAATCGAGGAGACGAGTTCGAATTCCAGTTGAATTCCTTGCATTCACTTACGCGCAAATACCCTTGGGAAAGGTATTAATACCTCTCTTCCCTCCAGTTATGGGTTAAATAACAGAACAGATTGGGTTCTATAGCCTTGGATGGCAGCCAATCTACCGCAGAATATAATGGCAACCTACTGCGGGATAATCTTCTGCCCAGTCAGTCATGTCTCTTTTGGGACATGATCGCCCGAGCGTGTATCACGTATGGCACTTAACCTACTGACTCTGTCCGTTGACAGAGCACTGACTATATTGGTCAGTAGATAAAAAATTTGAATGCAGAAATCAAATTATGTATGTACATAAGACCACAGATATACATATATATGCCAAGTCCAATACTATTCATATAAATTTATGTTTGTGTGAGCCCCAGTGGGTGAGCATGTGTGCCCCATAGTATTCATATAAATTTATGCTTGTGTGAGCCCCAGTGGGCGAGCATGTGTGTGTGTCTCTGCGAACGTCGACTGGTGTACAAGTGTGTATCTATGTCTGCGTGTGTGTGAGAGACGTCACGACGATAAGTTTTCCTCCCAAAGTTCCTCACACATCCACAAAAATATACCAATATACGCAGCCCTATATATATTAATATTTTTAAAAAAATTAATCTGTTTGTCTGACTATCGCCAAAGAGTGAAACTCAGGGTCAAAAACTCACACCTATCTAACTGAATATGTTAGATCTATCACTTATATATAACAAATTGCATATATATATAGATATATATACACACATTTCACACACACACACACACATATATATATATACACATTTCACATATATATAAACACACACACACACATATATATATATATATATATATATATATACACACACACATTTCACACACACACACATATATATATACATACATTTCACATATATATATATATATATATATATATATATATACACTTATAAACACACATGCTTATACACGCATGATTACCGTTAGTGCTGCAAATTCACATCTGATGCGCGCTCTTTTTGATAGAATTCACAATTTCAAAACGTTCTTTTAGAACGTCGAATTCAACACTCATATAGTTTCTGACATGCAATTTTTTTCTTTTAGATTTGATATCAAATTCTTTTCCAATTTTTTACATCTTTTCAAACTTCTTAGTTCTATTTTTTGCCCTGCCGTCGGCGAAAATGTCCTCCATTTACTTCTGCATCACATATTTTTGATTAACTTTGTAACACCCACATGATTGCTTGTCACTGACTCTGATTTTCGTAATTCTTCTTACTTTTTATTCTTTCTTCTACCGTTATTTTTTTACCATTCGATGAACTTTTCATTTGTTCCTTCTTTCACTTATTTTGTCAGTCTATTCTCTTATTTTTCACCTATTAAGTTTATCAGTTTTGTTTATTTACCATAAGGTAATTTGTGTTTTTTTTCTTAATATTTGTTCATTTTATCTTCTCAATTCCTTTGGATTCATTAACAATTCTGTGTTGATTTTTTTCCTCGTCTGGTTTGGTTTGCTATATTTTCCTCACTTTCACTCCGCAACAATTGTTTGTTCTTCTGTTTCATTTTAAATATCCTGTTCTAATTTCTTTTTTATTGCTTGTTATATGTGGGTTGTGACGCAGTGGATATCAACTCGGAACGACAAATCGGGGCGCCGAGTTCGAATTCCAGTTGAATTCTTTACATTTACATACGCACAAATGCCCTTGGGAAATGTATTAATCCATCTCTTCTCTCCAGTTATGGGTTAAATAACGGGACAGATTGGGTTCTATAGCCTTGGCTGGCAATCAATTTACCGTAGAAAGACAAGGCAACCTAATGCGGGATAATCTTCTGCCCAGTCATGTCTCTTCGAGACATGATCACCCAAAGCGTGCATTACGTATGGCACTTAACTGATTTCACCTCAGCATTAAAACAAACTTTGTAAGTTGTCCAGTTTTTCGTAGATTTTCTTTTTTTTTTTTTTCGGATATTTGTGCGAGAATCCGTGAACGTCTTGTTTAAAGTTTAGACTTATTGCTATTATTATTATTATTATTATTATTATTATTATTATTATTATTATTACTTTCTTTTTGTATGATACATTACGTGTCCATGAAAGTATTTTTGACGCTACACGTGTTTCGAGTCTAAATTTGTCTCTTTTCAGCCGAATAAACTTGTGATTTCACATATCGAGACCCGATTACTTTTCTGATGACCAAGGTTATCATGTATGAATAGATATGTCAAGTCGTAACCACGTCAGAGGTCAGAGAGTTTAAATGCATGCGTGCGTGTTGCATTTTTTACACTTGTACGTTACGTTTCTTCTGTTGCCTTTGTAGTCTCTAAAGAATTATTTTCACTAACTTGCAAAATTTGATTGAGTCTTTATACTTCCAAACTGTTTCCAGCGATTTTGATTCAATATATATATATATATATATATATATATATATATATATATATATATATATATATATATTGCATTGAGGGAGCAGATAATTATTAAACATATATTGTAGATGCAATGTATTATGACTAGTGTGAAATGTCATTTTATTGTTTAATGTTGTCTCTTGTCTTCTCTTTATCTAAACACGCACACTATCTTGTCTTCTTTATCTAAACACGCACACTATCTATCTATCTATCTATCTATCTATCTATCTATCTATCTATCTATCTATCTATAATTATTTCGTATTACATTGGAAAAATGGGGATACGAAAATAAGAAATATAGTATAAAGTGTAATGTAAACGGTGTTGTTGCTATTGTTGCTGCTAACGATGCTGCCGACTATTTTAATGATATAACTCTCCACTGCTTCCTATATTTTTCAGCTTGGAGCTAGAAAGACAATTTTTCTATATTTATTTTAGTTTAAAATCACAAAATACGGACCTTTTATTGCCGATCCTTGTGGGGATGAAGGAGCTTGTGGGTTCCAATAACACAGAGCAATGCCAACAAGAGTACGAAATTCCTGGTAGCGCTTAACCTTAGCTTCAAGGTCGTAGAAGAGGACACAGACTAAACACGAACTACCCCAAAGACCACAACGGTGGAACTAGCGGATGATAATTGTAACAGTTTTCATCGGTTGATCAAGCTGATGAAGAGGGCTACGAAGTAGAGACATGTTAGAAAAGGAGCCTGTCAAAATTATAATAGAGTCAGCGGCAGTCCATTGCAATTTTATAACTGGATTCTGCATTCAATTTTTGAGGAATGTCATGAACTCAAGTGTGTGGGCCACTTCATGGCAAGCTGAGATCTACCTTAAACTAAATCACGCCAGCGGCACTTTCTTCTGCTCTGATAATTTTTCAACTCCAACCGAAGACAAACGACGATAGCAAATGGATGGCGGAATCATGTTTTGGTGAATCTGGAAATTTCTATGCATGAACCGGAAGTTGGAGGCAAATTTAGTCATCAGTGACACCATAATAAAAAACAAGCCATAAGCAAAGAAGAAATTAATGTCTCGGTTACGAACAAAATGCACACAACAAAATATGGTAAATTTTTATCATCAATTTTGTGTCCTCTTTGCCATTCATTTACGCATGCGCATTAGGGTTGTTAGTCACTGCTTCTTCATGAAATACTTGCTTTTATTGCCCTGTGAATGTAAATTTCTCTAAACAACTTTCCTCAAAATGTGTCTTTTAGTTTCCGACTGCCTCTTTGTGAGCTTAAATACAAATGCCCTAGTTCTTATTTGATTTAAAACTTCTTCATTGGTTATTTTTTATCTATGATATTCTCAGCGTCCTGTTTTCGAAGCACTGTCGCTTTTACTGATTCTGCATCTGTGAGGAAATTAACTGAAAGATACAGAAAAAAAACTTACGGCGCTGGAAAAAATGATTGAAGCCGAGCCACCAGATCACGACCCGTAATAATGCTGATTTTTCTTTGGATTTTATCAAGGAGCTTATACCTGGTAGCAATATATAAGCATATTCTTAATTACGTTCTTAAGATTATGGCCACTCAAAATAATTCCATTATGGGCTATCTCTCAACGGGACGTCTCAATGTATTGGTCAAAATAATATGATGAAAATAGGCATTCTTGTTTTACTCATCTCTTTATTTTTTATTATTGCTTAGTTTTTTTACTTGGATGGAATTTTATACGGCTAGTAAGTCAATATAGATGATAAAAGATTATCTGTCATCATTTGTTTCAGTTTTTGACTCGTGACAGCTTGCCTTACCGTCTGACACACTTATCTTGACAAACATGTCAAGATTCAATGATTTTAGATGACTATCAAGCCACATAAGGGGGCTAAGTACGCCTATACCATTCTGTTCTTCTTCCAGTAAAGAATTATAATGTAAATGCAGTTTCAAAAAAATTCGGTATCACCCCAAGCAAGGTAATAAGGCAATTACAACACAAGGGGTAACAGGATGTGGAAGAATTCGAAACAGATAAATTAATAGTGAGCAAAAATAGAAAAGAATAATCCTAAAGACAAGAGTTAACGATTAACACTGAATTAAATTTTTTTTCAGATTAAAGTTTGCTGGAAACCAAGGAGCGTGAAGGGAGTTCCACTATAAAAGTACAAGAAATTAATTGTTATTATAGACCATAAGGCTACATCTTGACAGCGCAATTGCAAATCTATGAGTTTGAGTTTTTAGTTTTCTTTAATGTCATATCAACCACTGTGGGTTATTTAATGCCAAAAGTGTGGCGTTTTAAGGTATTTTTTTAATGTTCGGTTATAGTGAGAAGGTTGATTTAGTCAAATGTTGCTGAAAGTTTTTATTTTATTTTATTTGTATTCTAGTTTTGTATTCAAAGATGTATTGCTTGTAATATTTTTTCCTTAAAAATGTATTTGTGGTATTATTTTTTCTTCAAAAAAGTATATTTTTTATAAAAGCCTCTTTTATGGATATATTTCTATAAAAGTCTATTTTTATATTTTCATTGTGTTTTGACCCCAGTTTGGACGGTTAACTATTTGACCATAGCAGGGACCCTAACAGGTGCTACCACCTCGAGTCAGAGTGAACCTGGGAACAACAGCAATTCAGAGGTTCCATGCTCCTCACAACCTCTCAATAAGCGGCCTTGCTGTCGGATGCAGTTCACCTTCATATCAAGGACCTGTAAATTTTTGGGATGTTGACACGTTTAGTATTGCACATTAATTCATAAAGTCTACTTACCAAAGCAAATTTTAGTTAAGTTTTAAGTAGAGCCGCAACTGCGGCGTTAGAGATCCATTTTTTTTTAAATAATAGTCCACCTAAGAAGCGGTCTATGAGCCATTCAAGGTATAGAAGTATTGAATTAGATTTATAAAGAGTGAGATTTGGTATACGAGTATTAAGAAAAGTAGAAGGATTGACATGAGTTTAATCTGAAATTAAAGAGAACAAAATTTAATTTTTCAAAGACGCAATCTGTCTGGAATTTGTTCCTCAAACATACAGTTCTGGAGAAGTAGCTGTATGAGTACAAAGTGCATTTTTATAAAAAGAACATACAACTGGGACGGTTTGCCTCCCCGAAAACCGCATGATGGGTCTTAACTGTAAACTATTTAGCGGTGGGATCTAAGGAATGAAACTCGACCTAATATCTGTCACAGTAATAGATATATCTGTGGCATTAATAGATATATCTGTGGAAGCTTTGTCTGTGAGATAAACGTGAAAAATAATTAATTACCCACAAAGACCCTTTAGGCCTTTTGAAATCTAGCGACGTCTGACAGTGAGGATTTGGCAGTACCAGCCCAAATATGACAGCAGTATTCCATTCTTGGACTAATCCGACACTTATGAAGATAGCGCAAGCGATAAATCGATGCGACTATTGAAGCAACCATGCTTCTAGCGTCCTTTGCGATAGCACATCCTGTCGGTTCTCTCTCGCAATGAAGACATTGATTGACTCAAAAACAGTCTTGTATTGTTCATATATTCAATAAGTAATAATAACGGTAAAGTGGTTCCGTCACAAACACTTGCGTTAATTCCTTGAAATAAAAGTGTCATCAAATGCAATAAACAATATGTGGTTAGCGAAATGATTATCCGAGAGGAAAAGAGACTTTTTTTTAAAATTCTCGGAATTCTATTTCCTTCACTTTATTACAAATAGCCTTTTGACTCTAATAGCTTCCCCTCTACCCAATGCAAAGCTGGGCTCTTTAGCCTTGGATTACGGCAAAGAAGTATTTCAAGCAAAAGAACAAATAATCAACGTAAAAGTTCTTATCTGACATCGTGCATTACCAGAAAAAAATAAGAAACAAGTAATCTATGTAGAGCCGTGGTTAGCCGAGGTCAGAGGTGCCATGGCATTAAAAATATAATAAATCTATAACAACTCTAGACAATTTCCGCAAATTCTATATTAACAGTATCTTTTGTCGTGGAACTCCCGTATTCATAATTTTCAACATACTTTGGTCTTCAAAATTTAAATGCAATATCAATCGCTATCTACTGTCTTCCTGATTACTCTTTTTGTTCTTGCTCCTTAATAATGATTCTCAGCCTAATTCTTCTACGCGAAACAATCCTTCTATGAACATGATAAAAACAAAACACCAAAACAAACTGGAAGCTTTAATAAACCTAGTCTAACATGATACAAGTCTTTGCTGATGCTATCTTCCAGAAGGGTGAATCATGAGTGACTTCACGGACTAATGTTTTTTCCTGTCATTTTTTTTTTAATCATTTCACCCCGAGCAAGGCAGAAACGCCACTGATGTGCAGGGGGGTTACATAATTGTAAAAAGATTAATTAGAAAAAAGTGAGGAGTACAAGCTAGTTAGAAAGGAACAATAGAAAGCTGAGAAAGCAGGTGCGATGACAGACATAGGTGGAGAGAAAGTTTATACAGGGGAGGGGAGAGAGCTAGAGTCCAGTGGTTAGTAGATGAGTATTAACTTTGCATTTAAATTTCTGGAGGTTGTAGCCGTCAGGAAAGCAAGAATACGGGAACGAGTTCCACAGGCGGGAAGTGCAAGAGAGGAAGCTGCAGGAGTAGAATTGTCGTCTGCATTTGGCTAACCTGACTCTGAATGGGTGGACCCAGTTGCCAGTCTGGTTGCACGGGTAAACACCTATTGAGGAGGCATCAGTGACTTAAGCTCATCCGAGCAGAAGCCATGAAAGTATTTATAGAAGAGACAGAGGGAGGCCACATTTCGACGATGGGAAAGTGGCTGCAGTCGAGTCGCCAGATCTGTACCTATCTCATTACAGACTCTCCTTTGGAGCTTGTCAAGAACACTGAGGAGAACGGCAGCAGTACTCTCTGCATGGACGGATGGTTGACTTGTATATATGCAGGATGGATTCAGGTGGAAAAAACATTCTGGATCGACATAGTGACCCAATCTTCTTAGCAGTAGATTTTGGTTTGGATTCAATATAGTGGTTCCATTTGAGTTCTGAGGACAGGGTAAGTCCGAGGAGGCGTAGTGTATTACTCTCCGGGAGAATCACCTGGTCCATGCTTATGGGAGGCAGAAGAGGTTGCCTGTAATGGTTGACAGACAACAGCTTGGTCTTAGATGAATTGAAGTTGACAAGCCACTTCTTGCCCCAGTTCACCACAGTGTGTAGATCCCGCTCAAGGTCAGCAGCGAGATTATGTCTGTCCGCCACAACAGGTTTCTTACTGGTGCGGGAGTATTAAAAAAGATGATATCGAACCAGTTGTTGGGTTTGGTGCTAGGATAATGAATTAACTGTGTCGAGCTATACAATTATCTTAACCAGAATCGTTCACCTAATTTATTTCAAGTCTACCATTGGCCGATGCTTTAAATATTGATGTTACACCTGGTCTGGTTTTTCTTCTATGTAATAAGACGTATTTGATATAATCCAAAAAAGAATCTGCAATGTCATTGGTACTGAGCTGTCACTTCGGTTTCAGTAATTTTCCCACGACCATAACGTAGATTCCCTGTGATTTTCTATAAATGCTTTGATTCACTTTTTTGTATGACACCTATGCATTATACATTTAAGCACAGTACGTTTTTGGTGAAAATGTTTTTTTTTATTTTAAATTTGAAATAGCTCGATATAACCGTAAGTTCTCTGCTAGTAGTTTGTTCAATCGAACTTTAAAACTGTTCGACTGCTTCTAGATTCCAACATTAATTTTCGAAATGATAAAAGCAATGTCAATCGGTATCTTCTGTCTTCTAATTCATATTCTAATTTTTTCTCTACTTAATAGTATTAACTTGCTTTTTAGTAACTTTATTGCCTTCACTTGTTGCTTTCTTGCATTAAATTCCTTAATGACACTTGGCCTAGTGGATATAGACCTTGGTTAGTTCCAGTGACTTGACACAAAGAGTTGTGGGTTTAATACCAGGATACAACAGTGGTGAACAAGTAACTTAGAGAGTCCGGTTAGAGGGAGATAATTTATGGCTATCAAAAGAGGCTTCACCCAAGGAATGAAAATGATATACCTCAGTGATTGTAAGAAAGGGTTCGGTTCAAAATTTCTAGCACCTGAAGAAGGCCAGTGCCTACAAATGAAACGTTATACAAATGGCAACAAAGATGAGGATAATAGTCTGAATAATGTAAGTAGTGTAAATGTATTCCTACTAAATTTAACAAAATGCCCACCAGAAAGCCTTTGTAAAATTTCTACTAATATAAACTTAAATGATTTTTTAAAGTGAGAGGCTTAAAAGAAAATTGACTTTTTCTTTAAAAATCGCGGAAAACTATAATGAAAACTATTTTGAAAAAATCAAAACAATCATAATCTAAATTTACAACATTCATATGAATTTTTTTTACAACGACGATCACTTAGATCACTTGGATTACAAGCCCCAAATTCTACTCTAGGCAATGCGTTACAGTCTAAGAGGCACTATATATGGGGATATGTGGCGGGGATAACGGTTGACTCTAGACATGAACCTGACAAGACGGTAGGAATCGGATAAGCATACTCTTGAGAGTCGGTTCCACAAATCAGCGGTTTGTAGAACATAATACGACTCGAGTGGAACTCTCAGCAATATAATGCGATGGCAATAAAAGGGTGTTCACTAAAATGTACGTAACGAACATTAGCAGTGAAAGTTAAAACTCTGCGGAGTATCCCTGCAACGCCCTGTGTCCTGTGACGTAGATTACT
This sequence comes from Ascarosepion bandense, assembly GCA_037127315.1. Taxonomy (NCBI): domain Eukaryota; kingdom Metazoa; phylum Mollusca; class Cephalopoda; order Sepiida; family Sepiidae; genus Ascarosepion; species Ascarosepion bandense. The sequence continues at coordinate 623,997 of JBBBDQ010001286.1, read as the reverse complement.
TTTCGTCAACATTTCGATTTTCTCCCGATTACCACTTTCTGAACTTCCTCAGTCTTCCAGATTAAAATTTCCATTTTTGAACATAGTAAATAACTCTTCTCTTATCGATAGCTACATTACTGTAACAATACATATCGTTACTGATTTGGTATAGAGTTTTATTTCATCAAATGACGAAGAGGATTATAATTTTCTCCATTTTTAACTTAAAAAAAATTAATTCAGAGCATATACAGGAATTGTTTTTAAAAACACGTTCATATGTCATCTTATAGAATACGTATTTACTCCATAAATTTTATTCACGTGTCAAATGGAATTACATATTCAAAAGACACATATTTCAAATAACATTAAACTTGCGTTCCAGCTCAATCGTATGTTTGTTCGAAAGCATATTGACTTCTTACGGATTATTTAATGACAGAAATTTATTTTCTTAAGAATTTTGAAAGTTTTAATCAATGCTCTAACCTTCTCGAACTCTCTGTCTTCGAGCGGAGAGGAACCCATACGAAGCTATGTCGAAGTAAAGAGTATCTTCTAAGCAAAAGCAAACAAGACGCCGATCCCGCATATGCGTGGTCTATGAGGAATTTTGGCCCGAGCGTACGCGCTTGGAAAGTCCCAAGTAAAAATCGGCTTTGTGCCAAATACTGCCTTTGTGTGGAAACTCGGGTAAAAACCGAATTTTCGTATTTTTTTTCTTTCTAAAAAGTATTCCTTGTAATATTAATTCAATATTGTATTACTACTAATGTTTATTTTTTTAATGACAATGTATTCTTGGCATACTTTTCTAATGCATTCTTATTCTTTTTTGATCATTTCACCACAAGCAAGGCGGTACAGCCACTGATGCGCAGGGGTCTACATAAGAGTAGAAGTTTAGGCAGAAGGAGAGGGAAGAGAAAGACGAACCAATTATAGGGGGTGTCAGAGAAAGAACAAGAGAAGGATGGGAACACTGTTGCGAAGGTACAGAGAAAGAAAATGAACAAGATATACGGGGTGATATAGAAAAGACTGGAGTCAAGTAAATAAGAGATGGGAATTGACATTGCATTTAAATTCCTAGATGTTGTAGCCATCAGGAAAGCAAGTATATGGAAAGGAGTTCCACAGGCGGGAAGTACGAGAAAAGAAAATGATGGAGGAGAAATATACTTTCAGGTTTTGACCTCATTTTGGCGGTTCAGTGTTTGCTCATAGCTGGTACCCTAACAGATGCTACCACCTTTTTATTTATTTTTATTCTGATCGTATTTACATTCTGATAGAATTTATATTCGGATGGTCCACATGTCTCAGTGAATGGTTGAATAATCTAAAAGTGACTTGAGTTAAAGAGTTGTAAGTTCAGCAGAACAAAATTTGGAGAATCGCGTTACTAAAAGAAATTATCTGAAACCATACCTCAAAAAAGCCATATCACGCGGAATACGAACAATATAATCGCATAAGATCCCAACAAATATCAGCTAAAATATATAGGAGCGTAAATAGGCCGAAACGTCGTGAATATGACAATAAAGATGAGGACAACAGTCAGAATAATGTAAATTATGAATTATATCTCCGAAATATTGACAGTTTCTGAAGATGGTCAGAATGTACAACAACCGTAACGTCTTGAATATAACAGTAAATATGAAATAACAGAGCGAACGATGTAAACCGTGTAATTTGTTACACTACTTCATCTAAGAAGTCTAGACAATTCCTAAAGAAGCCTGGAAGGCCGAAACGTCTTGAATATAGGAAAAGTGATAATGATGTAAATTAATTTCAGAAATATAGACATATCTAGAAGAAGACCGGAGCGTACGACGGTCCAAATGTCATGAATATGTCAATAATGATGAGGACAACAGTCCGAACAATCGTTACATTAAATCATCTCAGAAATATAGACAGAATTTTAATGAGTTGAAATTCAAAACGTTGACATTTTAATTCTTGCTATTTCACCACTGTGGTAACAATAACGACAATATTGAACTGATTTGTACACACATTTCCACTTAATAGTGTTGAAAATCTTTCTTTTGCGTTATTATAATGTCTCACAAGAGACCGAAAATCGATTGATATTCAAACTATAATAGATATTTGAAATGTCTAGAGTTTCACAGAGTGGTTGACATTTTATCAAAGAGTGTATAACGCCATATTGGAAGTCGATAATTTAAAGAAACTGTCAAATTTAATAGTACACACACACACACACACACACACACATATATATATATATATATAATTGAAGTAAGAAAACGTACCCTGCAACTTGATGACTTGCTAATTAATGTAGCTTTACTGGTCAAAATATAAACCTATTGGCTAAAATACATCTTACATATTTCACTGCAAAAATCGTTACCAGAATAACATTCTATTTTAAATAAAATTAGGCATTTTCTTATTGTGCATTGTACACTCATGACGTAGACGATAATGGCTCTCCACAATATCCTGTCCTTTGTAGCTTTTAATAAATTGTATTCTTTTGTTATTTCTCCTAAATCGTGTTCCACTATTCATTTCGTGTTCCACTATTCATTTACTAAAGCATACCATGCCATGCATGCCCTGCAGTATTTTCCTCTGTCTCACTTGCCTTCAGGTCTGCCGTCTGTGTATCAGATTTTCTAGACCATCTTTACTCATTCTTTATTTTTTGCTGCAAAACCTTCACTTGTCTCTTCATGTTAACTATAAGTATTTTTCCTTTGCTCTTTCCATTTTCTCTATAAATTTATTGATACTAACATGTGAGGTCTTTGATATCCTCATCATTTTTCTGTAAAACCAACTTTCTGTTGCTTCAAGTACCTTCTTTTTCCTTGGGGATATTGTCAGTATCCACTGCCATATAGGAGGATTGCTATTATATAATACTCTTTTCTTGGTTTCTAACGAAGTGTTCCTGTTTCGAATTAGATTTTGAATGCGTTTTTGGCTATCCCGATTCATCTTCGGATTTCGGTATCGCAGTTTCCATCTTAGCTAAAACACTTCCCAGATATTTAAGATAGTAATTATTTGATTTTGATAACTCTGATTTGTAATCTCTCTTTTCTGCAAATGTGTTCATGGCAAATATTCTGACGAACTTTTTTCCTACGTCCTGACCACATGTATTTACTCGTGCTACTAGATTGGCATCTAGATCCCGTCGAAAATATAACTGCTAGTTCTTTTTTCTATAATCATATCGCCCCAAGCAAGGAATTTTACTGCCACTTGTGCACAGGGGGTTACATAAAAGAAAAGTTATGAGAAAGAGAGACAGGTTATAGTGTGTATCAGAAAATGGGTAAGAGAAGGATGAGAATACTGTTAAGAGTGAAGTGAACAGAGAAGGAGCATGAGAGAAAGGATGCAAGACAGTGAGATAGAAGATGGCTATTGACTTTACATTTAAATTTTTGGAGATTGTACCTGTCAGAGAAGCAAGAAAACAGAAGGGAATTCCACAAGCGGGAAGTGCGAGAAAAGAAGCTGGTAAAGTAAAATTTATGTTTACATTTTATTGGTTTCACAGTAAAAAGGTGGGATGCTAATCTTGTGTCTCCAGTAAATTCATACCTAAGGGGCACCAGAGAGCTACCTTCTTTGAAGCAAAAGCCGTAAAAGTATTTGTAGAAGAGACAAAGGGAAGCCACATTGCGCCAGCGAGAAAAAGACTGTACCTGACCTGCCAAGGTTATTTTCTCGTACTTCCCGTTTGTAGAACTCCCTACCGTTTGTTGCTTTCCTATAATCTCTAAAAGTTTAAACGCAACATCAACTGTAATCTTCTATCAATTTGATTTTCAGACAATTCTTATCTTTTCATCAACATCTCCTGTACCTTGTTTTTTTCTCACGCTGTAACCCACTGGCAATCAGTGGCGGTCCTATTTTGCTTTGGGTTAAATGATTATAAAAAAAAATAATAATCTTGCAGTGGATGTTTAATCCTTTTTTTTTTTGCTTTCTTTCATTACCTTCTGTAGGAGTTTTGTTTATAGATTTAATTCCGTATCAGCCATAATAGTGAAACAAAGAGTCAATTACATTTGAACGAACGTTTTCTTTAACCCTGCGTTAAACGAGAAAAAAACTGATAATAAATATCAGGAAGAGACAAATGAGGTACATGGGACACGTAATGAGGAAGGAAGGCCTGGACAACTTGATATTCACAGGTCGGGTAAATGGAAGAATCGACAGGGGAAAGCAGCACGAGACGTACTTGTTAGGTCTAAATAAATATCGTTGACAGAGCGGGGCTTATAAGAGATATCAAGAGAAAAATCATTGGGAGCAACAAAAGACACAGCCAAGTGGAAGTCCATGATCGCCTACGCCCTGAAGGGGCACGGCACATGAAGAAGAAGAATTAGATTTTATGATTCTTATGAGTTTCTTTAGTATTTGTCTAAATTATGAGGTAGTATTTACATTATTCGGACTATTGTCCTCAGCTTTGTTACCATTTATACGACATTTCTGGCGTTTTACGCTCCGGCCTTCTTCAGGTGCTAACAATTCCGAACTTAAATCTTTATTACAATCACTGGGGTATATGAAGTCCATTCCTTGCGTTAAGCCCATATTGGAAGTCATGAGTTACCTCCCTCTAACCCTGAAAAATTACTTGTTCACCATTGCTGTAGCCTGGTATTAATCTCTCAACTCTAAGAACTAACCAACGTCTATATCTACCGAGTCATTTGTCCTTAAGCAAAAGAAAGGTCATAGCAACCGAAGAAGGCCGGAGTGTACAACGGCCGAAACGTCGTACAAATGTCATGAAAAAGTCCGAATAATGTTAATAGTTTTTCTTATGTTTCTTTTTGTACCTCACTAGTTTCGATTCAGATTCGTTAAAAATTGAAGTAATATGTTTTTATATTATGTGCAGGTGATATTGATATATATATATATATATATATATATATATATATATATCCAGGTAAAGATAACCAACAGTTTTACAATTCTGAGTTCTCTGGTATTTACATTTTTTTAAAAAGGGCTCAATACAATAAATCGTGAAGAGCATAATATGATCATATAATTAAATTTGTTTTTTAAATTAAAAGTACTTTGCGACACAGAAATTTTTAGGCTTCGAGATTTCTATCTCGTCATCAGGCAATGTTAGATCATAGTTGCGAAAATGATTTTTATAAAATCGTTTTCACAACTTGCCAATACGTCTTCGGATCTCAGTGTTGCACTTTCCCACCTCTGTTCAAACACTTCCCAGGTATTTAAATATATGTACCTGCTTGGATTTAGTATTCCCGACCTGTAATTGGCTTTTGTGTCTCCTTTTTTCGCTAATGACCGTGTATTCAATTTTCATGTAGTTTATGTTTAATCTATTTTTTCTCAATTTCTTTACTAACTTATTTTGATTAAAGTTTTTAATTGTTTTTTTTCTTTGTGATAATATTTATATTTGGTTTATGCCGACACAAGGAGAACATAATGTTATAGCTATATATTCATTCGTAAACAGTTTGTTAACACACAAGTGAGCACGTTTTACAAGGCAAAAGGATTTGGGTCTTTTTTTGGAATATGTATCTGGGCTTACAGCCTTCTTGATTTTCAGCAAAAGAAAAAACAACAAAGGAAAAAAATCAATGTAGGTCAGCCTCATTAAACGGTCATTGCTATTGCAGCATTTCTTTGCAGAAGACATAGTGGCATTCACTGGGTATTTGATTTTGTTGAAGAAGTCGCCCTAAGGAAATCAGCATAAAAAACAAGACACGAACGCAAAGACACGCACATATTTATACCCACGCCTTACACGCATAGAGAAAATAAATAGAAGAAGAAAAAATAGAATCCCCTCTTACCAAAATGCCAGGAACTATATTGAATGCGTTGAGAAATCACTATTTGGGGATGGGTTTCACTTCCGCCGTATTTGATTTTGGAAAATGTCACCCCCAAGATTTTCAGCTGACGGTAAATCGACTAAGGAAAAAGCAAAATCCATGGTTGACATTACATTTTTTATCATTTATTTCATTAATTTCTTTTTGAATACTGTTTTTTTATATGATTATATTCACACTACTTATCTTCGCTTCATTTAGAGGACTTTTAAAGTATGCAACTAGTTTGCTGCCGATGAAATCGAGCGTAAGTTGAGTATTTACTGCGTTCATAATAGCATGTAAGAGAAATATTCAATGGACACGACAACCAGAGCCATACTTAAAAGGAGAATAAACGGACACATGACCGCAACAATAAATTATATTCTTTAATGTATCGTTCTTCAAGTATATCTTATTGTGGTTTGTTTAATCTCTGGCTCTTTGATTATTCTAACACTAATCTTATTATTCTAATCATCCAGTTTTCAAATCTGTCTAGGTAGAGAGTGATCTAGCTATTAATCTGTCTGTTTTTATATATCCGTCTGTTTATATCTATCGATCTATCTATCCCAGTCTCTTCAATATTAATCGAACTATTTACCTAGCTATGTCAGTCTTTTCGAAATCTATGGCATTATATACATTATCTATGTCAACCTTTTAATTATCTATCTATCTATCTAGCTAGCTAGCTAGCTATCTATCTATCTATCTATCTATCTATCTATCTATCTATCTATCTATCTACATAACTGTTATTTTTCGTTCGCTTTCTCGTTCTGTATGTGCATCTGTATATATATATAACTATATATCTATTTCAGAACATTCGTTTCAATTCCATTAATTTCATTCAGTTGGTATCTATCTATCTATCTATCTATCTATCTATCTATCTATCTATCTATCTGTGTGTGTCAGTTTCTGTAAGTGTAGCTGTGTGTTTGTGGATGCTTTCAGATGATGGCATGTAAATTATATATATATTATATATATAATGGCATGTAAATTATATATATATATATATATATATATATATATGTAAATTATATATATATATATATATATATATATATATATACATACATACATACATACATACAAACATACACATATATATATCAATGGATCAATACATACGTATATTGTATATATATTTCTTATTGAATGCATACTCAAAGACACGTACAGATACGTATATATATATATATATATATTAATTCACACACATATATACATGTATACACAAACGTATAAACAATCTATGGAAAAGCTCTTATTTTTATTATATTGTCGACTAGTTTATATTCATATATTTGGATACAAATCATCTGATGGATTCCAAAAATATAAGTATGGGTAGTTTACTACTAGAATAAAAATAATGCTCATGTTTTTGTTGCTGGTGGCGGTACTAATTTTCATGGTGACGATTGCAAACCCCTTATGCAGATTTTCTGGTATATTTCCAGAAACTATTGACCACTTAGTGTCATTCTGAACACTCTTAGCCCCAAGAAATGTAATACCACGTCATGAATGAATAAGCTAATATATTCACCGGACAACATTTGTCCAGCAAAATCTGCCAAAGAGAAAAAAATCAATTGGTGTGAACATAAAACAATGTTTGTAACACATAATGAAAATGTATGTGCGCTGTGGAATTTTCCAGTCTAAACAGACAGAATAATAAAATCCAATAAACCGGATATCATTGTTAATAATTTGCTTGTAAAAATGTGCTTGGAAATTGAGGCATCAGTTTCTGTTGATGCGAATACTTAAGTTTCGAATTTTTGAATATTTTATCCCAAGCAAAGTTGGAACCGCTACAGGGGGTTACAATGATGAAAACACTGTGTAAATGGTGTTTCTAAGAAAAGATAAAAGAAAAACGGGATTAAACATTTTTGGTTGGTTGTTTTGTTTTTATGGCATATCAACCTCGGCGAATCATTTACTACCAACTAAACTTTATTCATTTATTGCTGGTATTACCTTTTTCTTTCAACAATTTATTGTTGTTTCTATATAAGTTTTGTGCCTATTAATACTTTTTTTTCGAGTATCAAGATTCATTGAGATTTTGTTTTTAAGGGCAGGGTCCTCAAGTCCTACACTTGTTATTTAACCCATAACTGGAGGGAAGGGACAGATTAATACCTTTCCCAATGGTACCAGTGCTTAAGTGAATGCAGGGTATTCAACTGGAATTCGAACTTGGCTCACCGATTTCTCTTTCCGAGCCGCTATCTACTTCACCACAACGACCATCCGTTACTAAACTCTTACAGCACCTGTTATTCCCAAGCGGTCACCCATCTAAGTACTGACCCGGCTCAAGGTTGCTTAACTTTGGTGATCGAGCGAGAACCGGTGTATTCAACGTGATAGGCAGTAAGACCCGGGATTAAAGAAGACTGAAGACGGTAACTGACATTGCATTTACATTTATGTAAATTTACTTTACATCCTACCAAGGATGCAAGTAAACGGAAAGGATCTCCACAGATAAGAACTGCTAGAAAAGAAAATCTTAGAGTATAAGTGGGACTTAAATTTAACTATTTTACCGCTGAAAGGGTGGGACCTAGGTGCGGATACGCTTAATTTTTTGTTATCAGGGCACCAGTGAAAAAACTTTATCAGAGAAGTTGCCATAAAAAATTTCAAAAAAAGATTGAGGGAAACCACATCATATCAGTGAAAAAGTAACTAAAAGAGGGTTGCCAAGTCAGTATACATTATAATGCCGATGATCCTTTGAGTTTTGTTGAGAAATTCGATATGAATAGAAATGATCTTTGAAATTAAACTTCAGAAGATGGCGTTTTAAAACTCGGTTGTTTTTGTTGCATTTTGAAACTTACACCAGAAGAAGAAAACTATATCTCTCTAGTGAACCGAGTTGATTCAAATGCAAACTTTTAGCATCATTCGTATTGTTTCTTGAATGTCATTAGACTTTTCCTGTTTAGGATTGAATATCCGGTTTCTGCGAAATACTAATTGAACTCTATATTTTTAACAACCCCGCCTAATTTATTACATTTTATTTTATTTTTAATTTAGTTTTCCTGAATAGGAGTAGATAGCTTTGCCTATTATCAATTTCACAATTCTCCTTGGGCTTTTTGAAAAGGAGTAGAGGTTTATCACTTGTTTTCTTCTGAGGATTGGTTTTTCCGTTCCTTCTTAAGAATTTTCATCGTCTTTAATTCCCAATGTTGCCCTGGTTCTTCACGACATTGTTACCTTGTTTGTTTAAAATGATTTTCAAATTTCTCACATTCTCAAGAAATTATCACGTGACGAATTATGGGCCAATACAAGTTTGATCGAATAAATATTCTTATATATTCATAAAAACTATATATTTTCAATTAAGTATTTTCAAAGTTTGAAGTTATTTCTAGCAGTTCAAGAGATTCTATTCAATATGTTTACTCATGTTAAGGGTAAATGAATTTTATATGTGCGTAAACATAAGCACTTAAATGGAAGTTGAAAAAAGTTTACACAAAAATGTTAAATCGATGCAAAAGGATGGTAAGTATGCCAGCTAGATATGTGACCCTCAGTACCAACAATCATGATCTGTTATTTTGCTGTTTCTTGTGGCCTCTGATGGAAACTGGAAAGGCAGCTCGCAAAAAAAAACAGATTCAAACTCTACTACTGCTACTACTACTAATACTAGTACTACTACTTTTATTAATATTAATGATAATAATAAAACGTGTGTAAATTTTGGATAAAATAGACATTTTTTTTAATCACATCACCCCAAGCAAGGCGGTAAGGCCACTGGTGTGCAGGTGTGTAAGAGTGAATAGATTGGAAAAGAGAAAGCCAGAAACCACGTCCTAAGCAGGGAACAAGGGATGAGCCTCTACACCTGTTCAATAGACGTGGGTGGAGTGTGAACCGGGTGATAGTTCAGTCTATCTACTCCAATTGAAAAAAAAAATGAAAAAAGAAAAGAAAAGTGAAAAGATTGGAAAAGAGAAAACCAGAAACCACATCCTAAACAGGGAGCAAGTGATGAGCTTCTACCCCTGTTCAATAGACGTGGGTGGAGTGTGAACCGGGCGATAGTTCAGTTTATCTACTCCAATTGAAAAAAAAAATTAAAAAAAGAAAAGTGAAAAGACTGGAAAAGAGAAAGCCGGAAACCACATCCTAAACACGGAACAAGGGATGAGCCTCTACACCTGTTCAATCGACGTTCAGTAAAAAATGTCATGATGCCATTTCTATCAATGTATCTCCGGTTAGAACTCGATAGGAAAAAAGTATACAATAGAAATCAAAGGAAAGAAGAAAAAAATAAGGAAAGAAGAAGAAAATGAAAAAGAAGATGAATCCTGCATTAATACTGTTACTACTACCAATACTACTACTACAACCAGTAAAAGAATAATAATGTTAGGAAGAGAAACAAATGCAATGTACCAAATGTAGAAACGGTGGCAAGATAAGCCTCTTCATGGTCATAATTCTCCCGCGCAAAACAAGCTGATGTAGACAAACCTCGTACGCATCAGTGGTTACGTAGTTCAGAGTTAAGAGCTGAAGCCAAAGGTTTTATTCTTGCTACATAGGATCAATGCTTGCTATCGAGAAATTCCCAAACACGCTACTGAAAAATTGTGTTAACCCAAACCGAAATGCAAATTATGTGATAAATATGCAGAAACCATTTTCCATCTTGTATCAAGTTGCACGTAAGGGGATTTATCTATGTAAAATATGAGTGGACTTAGATTGTCTGAATTTTCTTTTCTTTTTCTTTTACAAAATGCTCAGTGGAAAATGTCATGATACAATTTCTGACCTTTAATCTCTGGCTAGAATCCAGAAACTATACAACAGTAATCAAAGGAAATAAATAATAATAATAATAACAATAATAATAATAATAATAATACTGTGCATGTCCCTCTGATACTAAATGTTATGATACCTACCTTTTTTGGATTATAATGAACTTTTCCTATTATCATGATTACCGGGAGAATATTCCTCTTGAAAGGAGTCTAGTTGGGTTGAGTCACCCCGGTCTAATAGTCTTGTAGTCAGACTGACGTGTAACACTCTAGTATTTGTTTTCCGTTTAATATATATCTTTCACTAATTCCCAGTTTGAGTCTTCTTCTGAACCTATTCTGAGTCCACAAAACTAAATTCATCTCTGTTCATGAAGAAAAGTTCATCATGGTCATCTATAAGAAAGATTGCTTTTGTCAGTGTGAAAGACGAGGCAGCCAATATAGACACATCTAGATATTGAAAAAGCGTAAATAAGATCCCACTTGAGCATACTGTTTTATATAAAAGACATTTTATGAAACTGAGCCTAACCTAAAATGTTATGCGTTACTTTTATCAAATCTTTTCATCATCTCGTGCATATTTTGCTGTAGATAAATGATCGGTACATTTTTTCATTAACATTAGTAATTTTTAGCTGGGCTTTACTCTACTCAGAGATCTCACAAGACTGAGCCTTAATTTTCGCTCAGTTCATGCTTGAAACACAGCAAGAATGAGAGAAATTTCAAGTATTAATGCTTAATGTGGTTTGCGTATGGAGTAAAATATACTTCATTTTGTATTAACAATTTTCTTCAATCTGGTTTTGATGATTTTAATAATACTTCTAGACGTTTGAAAAATTTTGGGAAGGGACTGGGGTACAGTCAGTTAAGTGCTATACGTGATACACGCTTAGGCGATCATGTCTCGAAAGATACATGACTGACTTGGCAGAAGGTTATCCCGCAATAGGTTACCATTACTTTCTGTGATAGACTGGTTGCCAGCCAAAGCTAAAGAACCCAATATATCCTATTATTTAGCCTATAACTGGTGGAAAGAGACGGATTAATAGTTTTCCCAAGGGTATTTGGGCGTAAGTGAATGCAAGGAATTGAACGGGAATTTGAACTCAGCTCCCCAATTTGTCGTTCCGAGTCGATATCCACTGCACACCCACGAATGGGTTACAAACAATTCATAATATATCATCGACAGATGACTTCTATGTCCTGTGTTTCAACCCCTTATTCTGCCTTCATTGCTATTTACAAAAGTAGGTTACATAAGTTAATTACATTTTCACTACTAGCCGCTAGTATGTCTTTTCGATTGTAAATACTATTTTTTCTTATTTATTTGCCTCGAATCCTAATTGTTCTGTTCATAGCATTCTTAGTAGTCTTCTATCAAAGCAGATTTCGTTACCTTTTTATTTCATCTATAACGAAATTGTCCAGAATTCACTGCTATATAGCATCATTAATTGTCATGCAGTAAGTCTTCACACTTTTTGTTTCTAACGAAATATTTTTCTGCTCCTTCTATATCGTATTCAACATCCACTTTTTTGTATTTGCTTGATGAAGATCTCTTAAAATTCTCAGATAGTATTTTAGACAATGTTCTATCACACTTTCTCTTGCTTACGACAATGAATTCCGCCTTCTAACATTGATTATCAAAAATTACTCTCCGCTTTGATTTACTGTCTTTGCTATTATTTATTCCTGTGTAAACCAACACATGGGTATCAACTGAATCTCTTATGTTGTTTATATTAAACAATAGTTCCTTGTACAACTTCAGGTATTAGAAACATAACGCTGTATAAGTTGCATAAATATTTTTAGAAGTTACATTTCTTACAACCTTTAGATTGATATATAATAGAACTAATCAAGTAATTCTATGTTCTTTCTGCGTATGCTAATACAACAGTAGTACATGAAGATCTTATGATAGTGAAATCAAACAATAAATCCCGAGAGGACTTCTATTGGAATCATTACGCTGTGCACTCTATATAAATGCTTATTAAGTTACATCTTACGCTTCTCAGCTTAATACATAATAGAATCAATCTAGTAATTCTCACTTATACTCTTTCTGCGTATGTAAACACAATCGTATTATCGGAAGGTTATTTGTTGTTCAGATTAAACAATACAACCCAGTAGAATTTCACGTTCTATTAAAATCAATAGAGAAGCTACATATTTTAGAGTGATACATAATAGAAATAATACAATTCCTATTATGTTCTTTCTGCCTACGCTAACAATCATTTCATCTAAAGCTTATATAAAGTTCAGATTATTTAATAATTTCTGGTAGGCCTTTTCGATCAATTAGAATCATCACGATGCATAAGTTACATATATTAGGTAAGAAGTAAAATTTCATAAACTTCATAGCTTAATGCATTATAGAATTAATCTACTAATTCTTATTAATTCTCAACACAAGCGTCTCATCTAAGGCTCGTATGATGTTTAGATTAAACAATAAATCCTGATAGGAATTTTCGTTCTGTTGGAATCATCACGCTGTATAACTTACTCAAATCCAGTAAGAAGTTAGATTTTTAAGATTGATACATTACAAAATTAATTTATTAATATCTACTATGTTCATACTGCGTATGTTAACACAACCGTCTCATCTGAAGGTCTTATGAATTTCATATTATACAATAAGACCTGGAAGGAATTCTTGTTCAATAGAATTTATGTAGTAATTCCTAAGTTCCTTCTGATTATGCCAAGACAACCGCATCTTCTGATGCTCTTATACTGTTCAGATTAAATAATAATTCCTGGTAGTACTTTTCGTTCTGTTGGAATCATCACGCTGTATGAGTTGCATAAATTCAACAAGAAGTTGAATTTCTCACACTTCTTAGATTGATACGTAATATAATTAATCTATTAATCCCCATTATGCTCTTTCTGCATATGCCAACACTACCGTATCATCTGACGCTCTTATGTTGGTCAGATTAAACAATAATTCCTGGTAAGGTTTCTCGTGCTACTAGAATCATCATGCAGTATAAGTTACCGAAATCCGGTGAGAAGTTGCATTTCTTACGATTCTGGATTTGATACATAATAAAATTTATCGTTAGCGCAAATGCGTTTTATGCAATTAGCTATCATTTAGTTAACTATAAATAGATTGAATATCTTTTACGTTTATTTGCATGTAATGCATAACTCAAGATTCAGCGGCCTTGTGCCACATCTAAGTAGAGCTTAGAAAATCGAATCCAAAATAATGTAATTCAAGATTCATGGGTATTATATTTTCGGTATTTTCTTTATTTGTTCTTTTATAGTCCATGTTAAAAAATATGAAAGTTAATAGTTATCGTTTTTTTTAATACTTTATTTTATCCATGCACTCATAAATAAGATTATTTTGCAAACACATGCATTTTGTTATCACTAGTCATTCTATATTTTCAGTTTCTTTGTAGTGTGTTTCATTTTAGTACACATTAGTTTAGTAACCATTTTCTAAATTTTTAAACATTTCGCCACAAACAAAACAGTTTTACTGCCATTGGTGCGCAAAGGGGTTACATAGGAAGAAATTGATGAGGACGAGGGGCAGGGTATAGGGTGTGTTAGGAAATGGGTAAGAAAAGGAGGAGAATACTGATTAGAGTAGAGTGGACGAAGAAAATAGCATGAGAAATATGATGCGAGTCAGTGAGAAAAGAAATGACTATTGACCTTACATTTAAATTCTTGGAGATTGTAGCTGTCGGGGAAACAAGTAAACAGAAGGGAATTCAACAGGCGGGAAGTGCGAGAAAAGAAGCTGGGGGGTAGAAATAGAGGTTACAATTTATAGGTTTCACTGTTAAAGTTGGGACCTAGGTGCTAATCTAGTAGATCTAGTAAATTTATACACTTGGTGCACCAGTGAGCTATGTCCATCGGAACAGAAGCCGTGAAAGTATTAGTAAAAGAGACAAAAGGAAGCCACATTACGCCGGTGAGAAAGTGACTGCATCTGTGCTGCCAAGTCGGGATCAATCACATTACAGATTCTCCGCTAGAGTTTGTCGATCACCACTTTTTTTAACATTTAGACCGGTGCAATAAACCACAGGTTCATGACAAGCTGTGCCTACCCTCTCATTTTCTTAAATCTACCCTAATGATGACAGTGCTTGAATTTAACGTCCTAGCATTTTCTCAGTATATCAGTTTCCTTTAATATCATTTTTTAAAAATTGTTTGAGGTAGAAACCTTGTATATCTTTAATTTGCAGACTCTGTGCAAAAATCCACATAGACCATCATTCGCCACGTGTTAACTTTTTGCATGATGTCATAATGTAACTTTATTCATTTTTGTGTACTTATTATTGTAAACTGTAAAATATAAACATTTAAACAGACTGCTTGCTACCTCATTTACCCAACGAGATGTAGAGTCTGTCGGTTATGTTATGAATTTGGGCATCTTTTTTATATTTCTTCTTTTCCTTTCGTTTTAGTTTTTATTTTTGTCATTCGACTAAACTAGTCACAACTTTCTATTTGCTTCTCTTTCTTGCTTTTCATTTATAGTTTAAATAAAAGTGCTGATGAACAAGAATGTCCATTCCTAGGTTTCATTGCCGTAAGTCATTTATCTGACTTCCTTAGCAACGCAAGCATGTACGACGGACGTATATTGGAAGGTACAAATCATTTTATTGTTTCATTTTTTTTTTTTACTTTTATACGTGTAACGAAGCGGTTGTGCTGGTAAATTCTAACATGTACAGGGTAAAAGATAAACGCGATACTTGAACCGTATACTTGATATAACATTTTATCTCACGCCAGTAGATTGGAATTTACCCTCGTCTAGTCTGCCGTGCGGCCGCGTAAAACCGTTAGCTTTGCATTATTTTTTGTTATATTTGAGTGAAGAATAATTGTTCTTAGTTAAGTGTAATTGACAAAATTCTCAACAAGCAGAATTGATAAAACTCTCAATAAACAATCAGGAAATAAAGAAACAGAACAGACGACAATAACGCTAATCATACAATATATATGCAAATCAGAACTAGAAAACGCATCAGCAATAAAACAAAAAAATCACAGAGTAAGAATTATGTTAACTTACAAAGGGATACAGTCAAGTGTTTAGATCATTCTGATTTCAAAACATCAAAAGAAAGATTTATGGAAAATGCAAACAAGAATTATGAATTTCTATTGGTCAGGGAGAAATTCCAACATGACACTGTACCATTTGTTTACAAATTTGGCAATTTTCCCTATGTGAAACCAACGGTTAGAAACTGCGCAAGTGTAGCTATCTATCCCGTGATTCTCGTTAACATGCGTAAAAAAGCAAAAAGTAGGTGTGAAGTTGCACGCTTCTGCATTTGGGGACTGGAGATCTCTTCAAATCAACCATGCCTTTCTTGGTCTGCTCTCAATTTGAGAGAATCCTATTCTGGCGTAATGCTACACACGGACTGATATTACTGGTTGCTAATATATATATATATATATATATATATATATATATGACTTTTTAGCATGGTAAAAATTTAAGAGTGCTCCTAGATTGTGGTCTGAGTCGCACCATATTACCGTTAAAATAGCTCAATGGGATCTTCACTTCTACTTTAATAGTTTGTTTTCTCACTTCCCGTCTGTGGGACTCCATTCCGTTTAGTTGATTCCCTGATAGCTACAATCTTCAAAAATTTGAATGTTATGTTAAATGCCATCTTTTAAGATCTTGAATCCTGTTCATCATTTATCTTTTCTTCAATACCTACGATATCCAGTCTTCTCTTTCGCTGTAAATCTCTGCATACTAGTGACGGTGTGGCCTTGCTTGGATTGAAAGGATTATATATATATGTATATATATATATATATATAGTAATAGTTGTTACAATGGTTTATAAAGGCATAGTATCTACTACACAAAAATTCTCATGTTTTGGAACACACTCGCTCCTCTTCGGGTGATTTGTGGAACTGAAAATAAATGGTGAAAACAATTTATTTTTGGGAATTTGATATGTAGGTGTTGTGGGGGATGGGAATTTAGTATCTCTAAGCTGGTCTGTCGGTAGTTTGTAACCATAGAGATATATACTTGTGTTAGAAGTGAGTGGCGAGGTACCATAGTTTTCAACAGGTCACTTTTTATTTTTGTCTGGGTAATTTGCATAGTGGGATCTTAGATTTTTTAAAATGGGTAGACACTTTTTAATTGACTACTGTCTCTGAGTGGATGAAATAGAGTGACTTTTTAGAATTGTATGGGTTTATTTTATTTTATTAATATAATATTCATTTCTTTATTTTGTGGATAAAACATGGATATTAATTAACTTTTGGAGAGGATTATTTTATCTGAGTATCGTATCTAGTGGAGACACATAATACTTAAAATAGGTAAATAATTTTAACTGTAAGTTTTATATTAGAGCAGGATTACCTTTAGATTAATTAAATTTTAACAAAAAATAATTTTGATATTTACATAAAACTGTTAATTAATCCCTACGATTCAATAGTTAACCATTGTTAGGGTATCTTAGAGAGTGCAGCTTTTCACTCAGGCATAAAGGGCAGATGTCGTTAAACGAGTTACAGATTCTAATTTTTTCCAGGATTTTTCATTTTACTTTGGATATCTTATTTGTGTTCTTTAATTTCCAAAAATATGTAGAAAATGGATGTTTGGTTTCGGCGGACCAGCTTAAATATACTAAATTCCCATCCCCCACAACACCTACATATCACATTCTCAAAAATAAATCATTTCCACGATTTATTTTCAGTTTCACAGATCACCCAAAGAGGAACGAGTGTTTTCCGAAACATGAGAATTTTTTTGTGGTGATACTATGCTTTATAAACCATTGTAACAACTATTACAATATAAAGGTCTACTCTGTATCGAGCACCCTTTATAAAAATAAATGCTTGAACAGTGGGTTTAAAAATCTAAGTGTTCTGTCATTTTCTTACACTATATATATATATATATTAGCAGTATAACCCGGCGGTGCTCGAGTGTAATGAAATATTTAAAACTAATCCATGGTCCTGGATTTCAGACTCATTGGACGTTCGCATGAAAGACTAAAAAGCAATAGTTGTTTCCAGTGAAAGAGTAACCGTAGACTGATAGAAAAATGAATGGATTTTTTAGGCAAATTTTGATTTACTGGTATCGATATCAAATAAGGTTTTTCGTCGTAAACTGAATTTTGAAGGTTAAATAAGTCTTCTGAGTAAATGGTATCATGGCTGAGACTAAGAACTACAATGATACCTACTTAGAGCCAAACCCGAAGCAAAAACTAACATAAAAGGGCTGAAAAAAATACAAACATACAGGCAGATAAACTGACACAAACACAAACATCTTACCTTATATATATATATATATATATATATATATATATTATCGATTTTATGCACTATTGTAAGAACTGCAACCTTAAAACTTCTGAATATCGTTTCTTATGTCTTTGTTTATGAGTGTATCAAATTTCATTGAAATCGGACCAATCCTTCTATAAACTGATCTTTTCGATTATCGATTTTCGATATTTATCGGCGGTACCTCGACACAAAACCTAGCTAAGAACACTCGCAGACACTTATAGTATAACTGTGTACATTTTCAAGAAAATCGGTTCAGCCGTTTTGGAGTCTATAAATAACGGACACACACACACACACACACACACACACACATGCACTCACATACAAAGTTCCATTTATAAATAAATTATAAAATTTATATTCATAGATAGATAGATAGATAGATAGATAGATAGATAGATAGATAGATTAGCCATAAAGTCCGTGTGCACTTTAAAAAAGTTATAACTTTATTTGTATTTGGAATAGAAATAATCTGTATATGAGTAGACTTAGAAGTTTGAATGTAGCCGGACAAGAGTATCGCACGAAGAAAGAGCAGGGCGCCTGTTAAACTCCTCCGCTAAGAAAAAAATTCAGCAAGCTAGAGAGATGGCAAACAGTTACAGGCGAGGTAGCATGTTCTCCGCAGTTTCGCAATATTGTGCTTTGTTCTTCCTTGGTTCCTACTGCAAGCGGAGGGCACTTAACACTTAACACTGTAATGTAGCATTAAAAATATACCTAGAATTTTCAACTGTTTCTTTTTTTATTTAAAAATATAAACTTCAGTTTCCCTTTCTTAAACTTTCTTCGTTTGTCATTCCATGATATGATCAGTAATCTCGCGATGATTAGAATCAATTCTTCATCTAGAAGGAAATTGTCCCGCATTAACTGACAGGAAAGTAAAGATAAGTTATAGCTTTTCAGCTATCGTTTCTTTTGTTCTTTCGAATGTTTACTACATTTTTATCTTGTCACTAAAAATACTTAAATAAAAATTAAAACTACTATCACTTCGGCACGTTCATATATAAGTAAAAATTAATTATAATGTCAAAAATAATTATAATAAAATTATTATAATAATTATCATTACCATTAATTCACTCTTTTTAAAGCAACGAATATTGACTAAAATTTTCTCCTCTTCACAATCAGCACGTGACATTTTCACTACCAGATAATTAGTTTACATGGATAAGCCCTGAACTCGTACGTCAACAAAATTTTCGGCCCCATTTCACTTTTCACGCCATAATAGTAAAATTCATCTTTTAGCACAAAAAAATAAAAATAAAAAAATTGAGGTACGAAAAGCCCAGGTACTTCTTTTTTTTTCTAACTATATTATCTGTGTATTCATGACACACATCCATAAAACAAAATAAGAAAATCACAGTAAACACCTTACACATGATTCATTTTATTCTGTCTTATTCCAATCCATATATAATCTACATTCGATCCCAAACAAAGAGTTTTATCCAGTATTACTGTCTCGAGTATCTTTAACATCACATAACAGTCAGATAATAAATGATACTCGTTTTGTTGTTTCAACGTTTTACTATTTCTTAATTTTTTAAGAGTATCTTTGCATATATAAATGCTAGGGTTTTATAATTATTTATGCAGAGTAAAGCAAAGAATAAAATCTGAAAAAGGGAAAGGAATAATCCTAAAGCCAACCAACTCCTAATTTCTACCATGTCAGCAGGAGTTGAATCTTGACCGGAAGAAGAACTCAAAACCGAATCAATGCCGTCGCATATCTTATTGTAGCCACAATACTTTAGATTTAGTCAAACTCCATGCAAACCCGACTATTTAAATGTATGTATACTGTTATTTTCCCAGCCATTTTTTAAAAATCTAATTTGATAATATTTTCTGGTGTCTAATGTTAACAGTGATGATAATAAACCCCGTTAGGTCTTCTTCTTTAATTAATCTCGACTCTTTCCATAAATTAAACAAATCCGGTGAGAAAATATCATTGTCTTATCTAACTTATTATTTTAAATTTGATTTTTTTTATTTATAATATTTATAATTTATAAATGTTAGGGTTTATAATTACGTACGCACAATTATAACTATAGTCTAGATCAGTCAATTTAATGGCTTAGGTGTTACAATCACTGGGCGATCATGTGTCAAAAGAGACATGACTGAGTGGGGGAAAAGATTAGGCTGCCATTGCTTTCTGCGGTAGACTGGTGTCCGGTCAAAACTATAGAACCGAAACTGTCTTATTATTTAATTCACAACTTGAGGGAACAGAAGGTTTAATACCTTTGTGCGCAAGTGAACGCAAGGAATTGAACCGGAATTCGAACTCGGCACCCCGATTTGTCACTCCGAGTCGATATCCACTGCATCACAACGCACATATGTCACGTTGTTTTTCGTCTCCTTTTTCATGACACGGAAAGTTAAATTTCTGTCTCTGCTTCGTTTCTAATTCTAATGCCATATATTATCTTTCTCTCTCTCTAGCTCTCTCTCTCTCACCCCCCCCTCTATCTCTCTCTCTCTCTCTCTCTCTCTCTCTCTCTCTCTATTTGTGGCGGCAATATATTCTCTCACCTGCGGATGTACGTTGTGATGCCGTGGATATCGGCTCGGAAAAAGAAATTGGAGATCATAGTTCAAATTCCAGTGCTATTTACGTACACGCAAATACCATTGGGAAAAGTATGAATCCGTCGCTCCTCCCTCCAGCAAATGGTTGAATAGCAAGACAGATTGCGATTTATAGCCTTGGTTGGCAACCAGACTATCGCAAAATCAATGGCACACTAATGCGGGAAAATCTTCTGTCCAGTCAGTCATGTTTCAAAAGAGACATGATCGTCCAAGCGTGTATCACGTATGCCACTTGACTGACTGATAGTTAATAACTAGTTTTTTGTCACGTTCATTTGCTCGGAAATTTTGCCGTTTTAATTCTGAGTTCGGCATTTGTAGAGTTAAGATTATCACCGCTCTTAAGATTAACACCGAGGATAATAAACCTTGTTAAGTCTTCTCGTTCACTTAATATCGATTCTCTCTATAGATTAAACAAATCCGGCGAGAAAAAAGTCATTGTCTTATAGTTCTTTTTATCTTTATGTACTTGTTCGTTGCTGGTCTCCCATCCGTTTACAGAAACGCATTTGTTAGGCTACTCCATATATAATTACGAAAGATATACATTTTTCTTTCCATATCGTGCCTGCCATCGATTTCACGCAATTAAAATTAATTACTAAGATATGAAAACATGTGTTATATTAGTCAAATATAATTAGGTAATTAATGCACTGATTTTTAGAGCTCCAATTCATTTTATGTTTATATATTTACACTTAATTATCGGTAATAAAATAAACAGTTCATTTAATTTGGATAAATCTCTACTTAGACATTAATGATTTTTTCACAAATCTCTACCAGATTAATTACGTGACAAAGAAATAGAAGTAAAATAAAAACTATCTTCAAGAAAAAAAGAAAAAAAAACAGAGTCGGATTGTACGTAAAAATCCACGAAGCTCTGTGCACATATTTATATAAATTAACTATCTTATCTAATTACAGATAAGTATTATTTTTTCAGCGATAGATATTGAACTCCATAATTGCAAAGACTGTTTCTTTTAAACGTCTCTTTTAATAATGGACCAAATGGTTTTATATTGATTTTATATCTTGAGAGTCTAGTGTGGTCATTCCACTAATTTGGTATCTTTGAAATCTTATATTTAACTTTAGCATATGACCAGAAATTGTAATTTCAGTGAAGCAGACGTTAAGCATTCTTTTAACCCTTAACTGTTACTATTATTTCATTCTAAGAAAGGCAGGGATGTCACTATTGCGGAGGAGGTTACAGGGATTGAAAAAGAAGATAGAACAAATACTGCACAGGAGTGACTTCAAATGAAATAACATTAAACCAAAGCTGCATCTAATGCTAGGTCCTGGGTATGACGGTAAACTGCATCCAGCAGCAAGGCCTCTGATTGGGAGGTTGTGAGGAGCATAGAATCTCCTCTTAATTGCTGTTGTTCCTAGATCCACCCTGACCCGTAGTGGTAGCACCTGTTAAGGTCCCAGCTATGGGTAAATAGCTAACCCCCAAACTGGGCTCAAAACACTATGAAAGCATAAATATATATATATATATATATATATATATATATATATATATATATATATATATATATATACTTTTATAGAAAAATATACTTTTTTGAAGAAAAAATGTTATTGCCGTCATACATTCTTTAAAGAAAAAATTATTACCAGCAATACATTTTTGAATACGAAACTGGAAGACATCTTCACTTTTCTAAAATAAAGTAAAAATAATTTTCTCTTCAAAATCTGACTAAATCAACTTTCTTACTATAACCAAACATTAAAAAAAATATCTTTAAACTTTACCTTTTCGGCATTAAATAAGCCACAGAGGTTAATATGCCGTTAAACAAAACTCAAACTCAAATCTACTGCTAGGATGTCTTGTTCACTGTTTCCAGCCAATAAGTTTTTCTCGCCAGAATCCATTTCGTACATTTAAAAAGCTACCATTCGTCCCTGCATTGAATATTGTTGCCATATCTGGTCGGTTGCTCCTGATATTCATCTTGAGGTTCTCGACAAAATCTAAAATTTACAAGTATTTTCATGGAAACTGCTCTGAAGACCTTTTTTTTTACTGGTACCTCGACTATGTGTATTTACTCTGGTTACTAGATTGGCATCAAGGTCCCATTCCTTTACCGTTGACATTGTGAAATATAACCGTATCTTCTACTTTAAAGGTTTCTTTTCTTGCACATTTCCGTTTATGGAAGTCTCTTCCATTTTCTTGTTTTCCTGATAGCCACAGTATTCAAAAGTTTAAATGCAACGTCAATTGCCAACTTTTATCTAATCCATCTCTTATCTTTTCTTCTACATCCCTTGTATCTTTTTTCTATGAGTGAAACTTACTGCGCACTAGTTGCAGTTACTGTCTGCAGGAACTCCCATCGCAATAAGAAAGCACATTTTTATCACTTTATCAAAAAACATTTTTATCGCTTAAACAAAGGTGCATGTAAACGATTTCTCATTTTGGTGTCCATTCGCTTAATGTCAGCTATGATTCAGTTAAGCATTTTCAAGTTGTATTACACAAAAGGACAACTAATGTGTTTATGAATGTTATTTTGTTTTTCGAATCCAACCCTTTATTCAATACCTGACGTAGTTATTTATTATACATTTTCCTTAATTTAACGAAACTGGTTATACGCAACCAACAATCTGCAATTATTTGTTTGAATAGTAATTTCGATTGATACTCGTATTTAAGTAGATATTCTGTTTATAATTAAACTGTATTGTATGTTTATTTCTACCGGCCTGATTATTTACGATAATTTTTTGTTACGAAAATGTGTGTCATTCGGCAAGATTCGAACCTACGACCCCTATCCACCTAGGGGAAGCCAAAATGTGATCTGGCGCGTCTTAGACCTCTCGATCAAGAATGATGATCAGTCTAAACGAAATCAAATTAAGCCTCTATTTCTTTAATTTGTATATGGTATATTCCATCTCACTCGACAATTCCAAGGTATTTATAGGTCCCCTGTTCCCGCTCTCTAATCATTGCATCAAAACTTTTATCTTTTGAGTGATTTTCTGTAATTCTTATTCTTGAATGTTACTTTTGTCAGTCAGTCAGTCACTTAACTGCCATACGCGATACACGCTTGGGCGATCATGTCTCTTTTGAAACATGACTGACTGGACAGAAGATTTTCCTGCAGTAGGTTTCCATTATTTTCTGCGGTAGACTGGTTGTCGATCAGAGCTATAGAACCCAATCTAACCTGATATTTAACCTATAGGTAGAGGGATAAAAAACATAATACCTTTCCGAAGAGCATTTTTGCGTAATTGAATGCAGTGAATGCAAACTGGGATTCGAACACGAATCCCCGACTAATAGTTCTTAGCCGATATCCACTGCACCACAAATTTATATAATCCGAAATGAATACCTATGTCGACAATATATCTTGCAATAATGAGGAGACTCTTCAGTTCCTTGTCATCTGTGGCAAATAATTTCAGATCATTCATGTAGAGTAGGTAATTGAATAATTACTTTTCTACTTTTTAACTATAACTATTTTTTGTAGTTTAAATGTAAGGAGAATTATGAGCAGACAACACAGAAGGGGTGACAGGAATCTCTTTGAAAGATTTCTTTTATTCAGGGGGTTGGAAGTAGTTGCGTCACAGATGGGATTTAAGTATAAAGAGGTTGTCCACATTCGGATGATAAGTTTAAAGAAATTTAATTTCACCAAAGAGACTTTGTAAATTTCCCAAGCCTTACGAATCCAAGTGTGCGGCTCACTAGAAAAAAGCTTTACTCTAATCAATTTAAGCTCTGTTGAGATTTCTACTATACTTCATGCAATATTTTTGTAAATATTTGATCTTTACAACAATCTGAACCACTGTAACAGTGCATCTGGAGTGATTTAACCCTCTAGGGCCATTCGTATCATATTTGATACAGTATGAAAACAAGCCTTGAAAGAAATATGAAACATTTTTTAAGAGAAATATTTTATAAATTTCAAATGAAAGCAGTACTGACTGCTCAGTCAATGAATACCAAATGTTTCCTTATAGGGAAATACCAAATGTTTCCTTATAGGGAAATACTGTGTCAAATATGATACGAATGGCCCTAGAGTGTTAAGTATAATGAGATTTTCCACATTCCAGTAATGAGTTTAAGGAAATAATTTATCAACAATGAGAACTTGTAAACTTCTAATGCCTTACAAAATCCAGAAGTGTACCTCACTATAAAATGTTTTACACTAATCAATCCAAGCTCTACTGTGATTTCTACCATTCTTCTTGCAAATTTTTTTATGAATATTTGATCTTTACAATCATTGAAAATATGCAATATACCTTCAGTTGCAGAGGAAGAAGATTGATTTTTCGAGAAAAGAGTGAGTTAAATCGGTTAGGACAGACGTGGTGGACAGGCATGTTTTGACTTATAATTTCGGATCATCTTTTTCTCCCGGTTTTGGTAAGGAACATGCGGCCCCTTTTGTGATCCATCCTTAGACTTCTTTGGGATTACTAATAAACATTGATAAATACTGTGCAATGGTTTTACGAAGTGATGGCTAAGGATAGAGACAAAAAAATTTGTAACATGTTATTTTCTGGGAATTTCGATTTTTAGGATTGCGTTAGATCTTGCCTAACACTGCCTAACATTAATCTTGATTAATCTAACATTATAACTAATCTAACATTAATCTAACATTGCCTAACATTGCCTAACATTAATCTTGATTATATCGTTAATTTGCATTTGTGTACCTTTGATATCCAGAATTGCATGGCAACTTTTTGAATGACCTCTTCGACACGGCACCTAGATTTTTTTAATTTAAGTGAAGTACTAACCTGACGCGAAGCTTTCTCCAAATCATATTTGAAATGGATATTGGTAATCATAAAATCTATGCTAAAAATTTTTTCTCACACTTTTCTCTTGAGTAATCCTATCTGGTTGCATGCTTTTCAGCCAACATTAATCTTCAAAATGTTAAATTCAATGTCAATCGCTTTTTAATATTTTTTTCGTTTGTTTTTTTACCGTTAATCAAGTTACTCTTTTCTAATTCCTCCATATTCGGTAAAGCCCTGTGTTTTAGTGTCTTTGTTTTCTTGCTTGGATTGAAACCGAGTAAAAATTTGAACAAATATGTGAACATTTATACGTATATGTGAAATACAATTAGAACTACATATAGGTTTTGTAATAATGTCATGCTAGCATCGAGGTGATATATTTTAATCATTTCACCCCAAGCAAGGCAGTTTTACTGCCACTATTACACAGAGGGTTACTAAGGGCGAAAATGATGAGAATAAGGGGCAGGTAATAGGGGTGTTAGGAAGAGGGTAATAGAATACTGGTGTGATGAGAGAGGATTGAACGGAGAAAAGGTATTGAGAGAAAGGATGCGAATCAGTGAGATAGGAGATGACTATTGACATTGCATTTAAATTCTTGAAGTCTGTAGCTGTCGGGGAAGAAAGTATATGGAAGGGAATTCTAGAGACGGAAAGTGTAAACAAAGAAGCTGTTAGAGTAGTAACTGGGGTTATATTTTATCGGTTTCACTGTAAAAGGGTGGAACCTAATTGCGAGTCTAGTAGCTCGAGTACATTCATACATAGGGGCACCATTGAGCTAAGTTCATTGGAGCAGAAGCTGTGAAAATATTTGTAGAAGAGACACAGGGAAACCACATCACGCCGGGGCAAGAGCTGCTGCAGCCGAGTTGCCAAGTCGAGATCGATCATATTATAGATTCTCAGTTTACTTTTGTCATGAACACCGAGGTGAATAGCAGGGGCACCAGACCAGATGTGGCAGCAGTATTCAATACACGGGCAAATGGTATTTGCAATTTCTTGTGCAATTAGCCAGCTTCTATTATATTTATGTGTATTTACCCGGGTACAGAGAGAGAGATTTAAAATTATATATACAATAATATATATATATATAACACGTGATAGATAGATAGATAGATAGATAGATAGATAGATAGATAGATAGATAGATAGATAGATAGATAGATAGATAGCAATAAAAAATAAAACGACAGATATAAAAAAATTTGATATATTGATATAAAGGAAGAAACAAAGCAGATAGAAAAGAATGCAAAGTAAAGAAGATAGATAGATAGATAGATAGATAGATAGATAGATAGATAGATAGATAGATCAAAATTCAAAATGTAGTCCTAAATATTAGACCAATTTCAAAGTTCCTTCCTTATTAGAAAATTAAATACAAAATTTTACATATAAAAATAGACTATAAGAACATAATCTCGTTCATTCACTTACGCAAAAAAATCCCTTAAGAAAAATATGAATCTATTATTTCTTCCTCAGCTATGGGTTGACTAGAAGGACAGATTTGCTTGGCAACCAGAAATGCTAACCTACTGCAGAAAGATATTTTGCTAGTGAGTCATGGATGGAAAGGAACATGATCACCCAGTGGTGTATCCCATATGGCAATGACGGACTGACAGAGATTACATTGGTTTTAAAAACTGTCTCTTCTGTTGATTCCATGTTCTTTGAAACATAGAATTTTTGGGAAGATGTTTGTTGTTCTACTAAAGGTATAGAGTCAATATTTTCTCTTTTTAATTCTTTCTTAGAGACCAGAACAAATGAAAAAAAAAGGATCCATATCAGGAGAATACAGTGGGTGCTGAAGAATGTCCCATTTCAACTCTCCCACCTTCCGCAAGGTCTATTTTGCGATATGAGATCTTGCATTGACGCGATGGAAAAATGTCAGCTTTCCTATTTGCCTAAATTGGACGTCTTTTCTTCAACAAGATTCTCTTGCAATGGTGAAAGGTAGATGATATATCAATTTTCAAAT
This sequence comes from Ascarosepion bandense, assembly GCA_037127315.1. Taxonomy (NCBI): domain Eukaryota; kingdom Metazoa; phylum Mollusca; class Cephalopoda; order Sepiida; family Sepiidae; genus Ascarosepion; species Ascarosepion bandense. Next base: position 596,371 of record JBBBDQ010001286.1, on the reverse strand, counting down.
TGTTAGAAACCTCTGCTGTCGATAACCTCGGTTTATTCTCCACAATGACAAGCAGAACGTCTTCGTCGACATCTGAAAGTCAGTTTCAGCCTGGCTGATATTTTTGGTTAAAATTACCATGAAGAAATCTGCCGATCAACATTTTGAAAGTCCGAAGAACTGGATTCTGATCCAAATAAATCTACTTGATGTTATTTATTGAAGGTTCACGCTTACTCAATTCCAACCTTCATAGAGCATAATACAAAAGAGGATCAACATTTCATTCTCTATCTTTAAGGCATCCATTTCTGACAAAAATATCAACATTCGCAAACGTCTGACTCCCAACTTAACAAAGCAAGTTTTCAATCTCGGACACACCAGAAATTGGCACTAATACAAACGTCATTGCCGACTAGCGGTCATTTTATATGAACAATGAAAATCGGTAACGGAACTTTGCAATGATTTGATATATTCAAATTCCCCCTCTATCTGAACTGCTAGTATCAGGTCCTCTAAGTCCTTCTTCCTCAATGCATATCCCAGCAACTTTAGCTGTCTCTTGCTTATGCTCAATATTAGTTTCCTTTTTGTTTTCATCCTTTCTAAAACCTCATCATTGCTTACATGCTCGATCCATGATATCCGCGGCATCCTTCTGTAGAATTACATTTCAGTTGCTTCAAGGTTTTCTTTCATATTCGATGATATTGTCCATCATTGTCATATTGAATAAGTCACATGGTTTGTTTGTTTAACTGCTCCTATGAAACATACACTATCATTTTATATAAAACACTCTTTATTAAATATCGTCTGGAATCATTGTTGTGAGATTTTACCATGTCTTCACGTTTATTGAATAGGAAGTTGTGATTTGCTTTACCTCCATGTTCTTCTGTGACCTCGATGCAATAATATTCTTTTAAGGTAAAGGTATAACCTGTCAGTCGTGTTTCTGTATTCACCTCCCTGTAAAAGAAGTTGCAAGAACAACTGAAGAATAAAATGTTCCCTGGTCGTAACATTCAATAAAACGTCCATTAAAACCAGATTACTGCCCGAGGACATGCTAATAGTGGTAATTTCAGTGGGAATTTGGGTTTGCAAGCTGTCCAAAGTCACATACATACATACATTTAAGATAGTGTTATCAGGTTTCTTTTCCTAATTTGAACTCGAGTATATGGGATCCGGTCGTTCTATTTTAACCATTAGTGGCGATAGATAAGAGAAAAATTCCTACTTTTCCTTATAAAAAATGCACATAAATGAAAACAATGAACTTGACTAGAATTTGAACATGGTTCTGCGCTCCCTCAGTTCAAAACTTCAAACCTCTAAACACTCCCCTATATATATATATATATATATATAGTGCTGGTGACATAATTATTCACCTCAGTGTATAGTTGTGCATTTTCTAAGAAAATGCAAATATTCGCAAGTATTTATTGAATGTGTCATAATTAGTTTAATACGTATTTAATTTGAGTACTGGCAGAAAACAATTAATTACTCAGAGAATGGAAAGTAAAATAGGAACGCCTCAAAGAATATATTCTGCCCAGTCAGTCAGGTCTTTTTCGAGACATGTTTGCCCAACCATGTATCACGGATGGCACTTAATTGACTGAATGTATGAAGCAAACGGCCGAATGTATATGTACCTAGAATGAAAATCGAATTCACTACTCAATCGTAATTGTTATAGCGAGACATTCTTGAGGATCATTTTATCATGTCGCGGTGGACTATGATGATTTTAAAAGCGTAACATAAATTTGAGAAAAGACCGAAAATAGTGTATACCTTGCGAGTCTCGAACTCACTTGTCATCCGTAACTGCTAGTGAGACATACTTGCTAACCATTATACTAAGTCAAGTGCATACCATACATGTTTGTATCTATGTGTATATGTGTACGCTTGTGTATGTTCACGTGCCTTTACTTGAACTTACCTCATATGTCTTCGAATGTTCATTCTGATTTTATGTTAAGGAGTAAGATGTGCCAGCACTTCGAGAGCATTGCATAATCCTTATCCGCCGCCATTAATGCCTGCAAGGAAAAGAAACAATTATGGCGTCGTAGAGAAGCCAATTGTTACAAAAGTAGACGTCCACTTCTCTTTAATATCGTGTCCTCAACCAGATGTGACATGACAGAGAGCTCAATGACGTTCAATAAATCCGAGACTTGGATAATTACAGACATTACTATTACGTTTGTGTAAAGTGTAGTGGGTTTAAAAAGCGCCGCTCAGGCGGCAATCAAGGAGGAGGAGACCTGACATTTTCTTTTTAATTCTCAATTTTTGAAGCAAATCAAAACATATATAATTATATGATGATACTTTGCAATGTGTTTTTCTTTTACTTTCTTGATATTTAAAATAGTTTTGAAAGATTCTGACTGTGAGATCACTATTCTTGCTCGAGAAATGTCGTCATGTGTTCAATGCCAGAAAGAAAATATTTATTCCGTTCGCATTAAAAAAAAATTAATGAATATAATTGCAGGAAGTTTATTTTGTACCAATCTTCTTAATATGGGCACTCCTAAATATCTTTTGTCTTGGCTTGCACGAATAGATATGACAAATGTATGGAATAACAACTGGACAAATTTTGACGCGAAGAAATAAAATACATGCGCTCAAAAATTAAACTAAATATATTCCAATATTATTTCCGAAATTGAATGCGACACCACAACTGCAAATAAACATTTTTAGGCAAATGAAAAAGCGGTTCATATTTCAGATTGATATATTATTCAGCATCTATATAAAATCAATAACGATATGTTTTGAATAAGATTTAAAATATAATAACTCACCGAATTTTTAGGCAATTTTAAGTTTTCTCTGTTGTTTCTACAGAAAAACAATTCCAGCTGAAAAATTTTATTTTTACTTTTGAATAAATACTCTCTATGACTTATTCTTCGAATAATAACACCTCATGAAAGGCAATAAACCCACAAAGACACAACAGTCAAAACTGAGTGTGAAAAAATAGTAAAGAAGAGAAACGCTAAGGATACATGGCCCAGTGGATACTGACGTTGGTTGGTTTCGGTGAATTGACCAAAATGTTGTGAGTTCAATACCAGGTGACAGCAGAAATGAACAAGTAACGCAGATTCCTCATGACTCCCAAAAGAGGTTTAGCACAAGGGATGAGAATGATATAACCCAGTGACCGTAAAAAAAGTTTTCGGTTCGAAATTCATAGCAGCTGAAGAAGGCCGGAGCTTATAACTGCTGAAACGTCGTACAAATTACAACCAAGATTATGATAATAGTCCGAATATTTTAAATCATTTCACTCCAAGCAAGGCTGTAACGCTACTGATGTGCAGAGGGCTATATAAGAGTGTTTAAAAACGAGTAATAATGGAGACAGTAGACATCGATTGACATTGGTTTTAACGTTTTGAAGATTAAAGATGGCTAGAAAGGATGGGGACGGAATAGAGTTCCACCGTAGATAAGTGCAGGGAAAGGAAACTGTCAAGATATGAATTACCGTCATATCTAGATAGGTTAACTGTAAATTGATAAGACCTCGTCGCCAGTATAGTACCATATTTAAAAATATCACAAGGAGTCAATTTAAGGTTGTTAGAAAGATATTTCTTGATATCTTATCAATTAGTTTTAGACATATACTACGAGCAACAGACATTATGTGGTAGCGATTTTTTAATGATTATTTATATATATATATATATATATAGTAAGAGCTAAAGTAGCTTCAACGTCTACCATTCTTCCAGAGTGCTCAATCAGGGTGTGAGAGCATATATAGTCATCCGTAGACAGTTCATTCGGTAATGAATTAGAACATTCTCACTACTGGCTCATATCACACGCTAAATGACTGCCTTTTTCTACCGAGCGACTATAACACCAGAGGTAGAATCGCTGACGCTAATTCGGTCGGGTTTCAATCCTGGGTAAAAAGCAATCGGATGTCTAGCTGTACTGATGAGCAAAAATACAGATATAGTGTGTGCGATTGATAAAATATCGTCTAAATTACTCTGGTGAATTTAAGCAGGGATTCTAGAGAACTTTGGAATCTCCAGCATTATTTCTGGATGGTTTCTTTTTTTTTGTTTTGGTAAATGCTGCCACAATCCTTGTCTGTAGTTCGTCTTTGATGTCATAAGGAGTTTTATTCGCCTCTCACTCAACTGCACCTCACACATAACAATCAAAAGATCGCAGTCTACGGAGTTAGGTGGCCAGGTGTAAAGCATTTTGTGGTCGAAGAAATTGTCTAATTGTCATGACTAGGCTTTTTTTCTTGAGTTGACATGTTGCAGGTAACTGTTACTAGACATAGGGTCTTCCAGCAGCCATCCTTTTTAAAATGGAAAAAATACCTTTTCAAGTCATTCCAAGTTGAATCTGAAGACCTCACCAAAGAATTCGGGAGATCTTTTAATATCATAGAGAGCTTTTCAAACTACGGTACCGTCATAATCAATAGTAGACTCATCCCATTATTTGAGAACATTTTATAAAGCTACTGGCGCGAATGCCAAGCAGAACACCACACTATTTGCACTTTTCTGGTGGAGTGAATTGCGTCATAGTGCTCTTTGAGAGTTACAATTACATTTTGGGGATTTTATTAAAATACGCCAAGTACAGTAAATACGTAACTCAAAGTGTCACAATAACAAAACCGATCGCCCCCCCCCCACACACGCATAAATATATATATATATATATATATATATATAGGTAAACGTTTTTATTTATTATTCATGTTGATATCAAAATTTTTAATAAACAAAAGAAATGCCGACTAAAAATAACGTTTAATAATAGAATCTGTCTGATTATTGTTTAAAAATCCAACACTTTTTTCTATCTATCTATCTATCTATCTATCTATCTATCTATCTATCTATCTATCTATCTATCTACCTTTTTCTCTCTCTCTCTTATTCTCCCTCTCTCTATATATATATAGAGAGAGAATAAGCAATGAACAAGTAGAAAAAGTTTCTTTAATCAAACGTGTTTTACTTTAAGAAGCTTCTTCTGCGATTTTTAAAGACGAATGATCTAAAATATTTTAAAATGTTATATATACACACACAAACACGCACACACGTATATATATATATATATGCGTATATATATTGTATTTTAGAACATCTACAAACTACAAATGTAAAGTATAATAATAAATCTTCATTGCTCTATTTTGATATTGAACACTGTTTTAAATTGTTTTAAACGTTGCAATTATTTTCCTTCCTAATTCATTTGCATATATATATATATATATATATATATATATATATATATTATATATATATATATATATATATATATATATATATATATATAGGTAAAGTATAAAGATTTATATTTTTCAGTTTAGCTAATAACATTAATATGTTAAATTCAAATGTCTATATTTGACCGAAAAGCTTGATATTATATAAAATATATAAATATGTCTAAAATTTTCCTATGTGGCTGAATCTAAATCATTCATCTGTATATATTTTTCGATAAAGCATTTACACAGCTCAGATGTCTTTTACAAAACTCATTTAATTATATACGTATATATGTGTAATATTTTTTTACATGCCTACAGAGAGAATGGGAGAAAATTATATAACATGCATTTACTAGGAATAGTATTAATTGAACAAACTGAAAATGGTATATATTATTAGAAGATGTGTCGAATAGAAAAATGAAACGATGGCTCCCTATTAATGGAAGAAACCTAGGCTGGTCTGAAGAAAAAATTAAATAATACACCCTATCAAAGAAAGAAATGATGAATGAATGATCAGAAAGAGGAAACCTAACAGCGATAAAGCAAGGAATTGTCATAAGAAAGAAAGAAAGAAAGAAAGAAAGAAAGAAAGAAAATCCGGTTTGAATGAAAAAAAGAAACGAAGGCTAATTACTACAGAAGAAAACATACAGGAGCAGAGAAATGAAAAGAAAGAAAGAAAGAAAGAATGAATGAAAGAATGAAAGAAAGAATAAAAGAAAAAAGAATGAAAGAAAGCATGAAAAAAAAAGAATGAAAGAAAGAATGAAAGAAAGAAGAAAGAAAGGAAAAAAGAAATAATGAAAAAAGAGAAAGAAAGAAAGAAAGAAAGAAATCAATGAAAATGGAGACCCTAACAATACTACAGTAAAATATCGTTCCACCTAAGAAACATATAGTTAAAAAGCAAAAAAGTAACGAAGGAAGTTCTTATTAAAGCAAAAAGGAGCGAAAGAAAGAAAGAAAGAAAGAAAGAATGAGAACGGTTTAACAATGATAAAGAATAAATCGTTCTACTGAAGAAAGAAAGAAGAGGAAAAAGAAAGAATGAAACTCAAAGTCGAATAAAGGAGAAAACAAAAGAAAATCCCATCAAAGAGAAAACGAGTGAATGGATGAATGAGAGAACTTGAAAAAGCTGGATGTGATAAAGAAAAATCGTTTCATTGAAGAAAGAAATACGAAAGTAAGAGAGAAATATATAAATCTGGAGTCGAAATAAAAGGAACATTCTATTAAAGAAAGAATAAAGAAAGAAAGAATAAAGAAAGATTTAATGAATAGATGAATGAAGTAATAAATTAAAAGAGGGAGTGAACAATGATTGTAAACGAGGCGAAGCAGAAAAGTGAAGAAAAAACATGCTATTAAAGAAAAAGAGAATAAAAAGAAAGAATGAATAAATAAATAAATAAAAAGATGTAACTGCGCAGACGAACGGTGTGAAAACAATAAATCGTCCCATTGAAGAAAGAAAGAAAAAGGAAAGAAAAAGAAAGAAAGAAGACGAAGTTAAGTCGAATAATAGAAAAGAACAGAAAGTGTCTTCTGTAATATGGAAAAGGCGGTATGAATATAGAGGGAACAGATCGTTATAGATGGGCAAAAGGAAATAAAGATTGAAAGAGACATGATAGAAAGAACGTTAAACTTTCAAGGGAAAAGGAATGGGGGAAGAATGTGCGATGATGTCGCGAATCATTCACAACAAAAGAACTCAACATTTTTTTTAAATGCCAGAAGTCTGTGTATTGCTGTGGAATTTTGTATCGGTTCGAAACAATTACTATCTTGGGGGCATGACATGGTAACGGTGAAGAATACGTCGTCAGAACGGAGGAGCCTTCGTGTTCCTCTGATACACCTGCGACCAGCGCACCTCGTCGATGCACGGATATTGTGAAATAATGAGGGTCACGTATGCCCAGAACATTGCAGATGGTAATGCCATCCGCCCTGAGTTAGCTTTAGGGAAGACAAGAAAGAAGTTAGTAGGAGGAGTCGGTCATTGTATCTCGACTGAAAAGAAAGAAAACGAGGGATAGGAAAAGTGAAGGAAAATTGTAGTGGGGCAGAAAGGAAGAATTTATGTGTAAAGAGAAATAGCAGGCGAAATGGTTGAGGAAAGAGGGGAATAAATTTTACATCGTTTTTTTTTTTTTTTTTGGATGAAACACAATAAGAACAAGAAGAAGAAGACGGAAAATATGAAAAATGCGAAGAATAGGAAACATACAAAGAAGATGCAGAATACGAAGAAAAAGAATAGGAAAACGTAGAAAGATACGGGGAAGAAGAAAAATATGAAAAAGAAAATAAAGTATACGAATAACACAAATACGAAGAAAGAGAACGGTAAAATGTAGTAGTAGTTGAAGAAAAAGAAGAAGAAGATGATGATGAGGAGGAGGAGGACGAGGAGGACGAGGAAGAAGAAGAAGAAGAAGAAGAAGAAGAAGGAAGGGAACGGAAAAAGTAGAAGTATTATAAGAAGATGATGGTGGTGAAAAAGAATAAGTATAAGAAATGAGAGAGAAAAGAAAAAATAATCATACGGAGAAAAATATGAAAAAGAATACGATGAATATGAAAAATACGAATACAAAGAAAGAGAATAGATAGGCATGAACGAAGACGAAAAAGAAGAAAAAGAAAAAGAAAAATATGATGAAAGAAAACGGGAAAAATACAAAAAGTAGTACATGAAGAAACGGAACGGACAAAATAAAAAGAAGAAAAACGAAAATAAAAAAATTGAATAATAAGAATAATACAGGAAAGAGAATATGAAGAAGAATACGAATAATTTGAATGCGAAGAAAAAAGACAGTATTTACAACGTTTGGACTATTGTCCTTATCTTTGTTCCCATTTGTACGACGTTTCGGCAGTTGTACACTTCGGCATTTTTCAGGTACTAGGCCGGAGCTTACAAGGAGCGAAACGTCGTACAAATGGCAACAAAGGTAAGAACAATAGTTCGAATTATGTAAATACTGTAAATACTCCATCATCTCAGAAATATAGACAAATAAAGGATTCGGTTCGAAATTCCTAACACCAGAAGAAGGCCAGAGCGTACAACAACCGAAACGTCGTATAGATGGCAACAAAGATGAGGACAATATTCCGAATAATATAAATACTGTAAATACTACCTCACCTCGTAAATATAGACAAATACTGAAGAGAAATGACATGAGAACGAAAAATATACGAAAAAGAATACAAAAAAATAAGCCTAATTCGAATACAGAGAAATTGAAGAAATAAAAGAATACGACAAAGAAGAATAAGAATAAGACATAGAATGGTAAAAAAGAGAATAATAAGAAGGAAGACGAAAAGAAACAGGAAAAAGAGAATAAAAAATTAGCAGAATACGAAGAATAAGACGGGTAACAAGAAGAATATGAAAAAGAACACAAAGAATATGAAGAAAGTAAATAAAATAATGCAAGAAAAAATAGCAAAATAAATACTGGAAAAAAAATGCAAATAATACGAAGAAGAAGAATAAGATGAAGTATAGAAAAAAATTTTAAAAATACGTGGAAAAAGATTAAAATGACGAATAATAAGAATTAGAAACACGATAACAGAAAAAAGTCAGATACATACAAGACGAAAAAGTAGAATATGAATACGAGGACAGAAGATAGAAAAAAGTATAAGAATAAAAAGAATAAGTATATTATGAATAATCAGTCAGTTAAGTGCCGTACGTGATACACGCTTTGGGCGATCATGTCTCGAAATAGACATGACTGACTGGGCAGAAGAAGATTATCCTGCAGTAGGTTGCTATTGATTTCTGCGATAGATTGGTTGCCAGCCAAGGCTATAGAACCTAATTTGTTCTATTATTTAACCCCTAACTAGAGGGAAGAGACGGATTAATACCTTTCCCAAGGCTATTTGTGCGTAGGTGAAGGCAAGGAATTCAACTGGAATTCGAACTCGGCTCCCCGATTTGTCATTCCGAGTCGATATCCATTGCACCACAACGCACATAGTAAGAAGAAATAAAATGAAAATAAAGAAGAATATAGAGAAAAACTGGAAAATTATAAGCGCTACAATAATATTAAGAATACAACGAATGATACTACGGAGAGGAAAAAAGAAGAAGAAGAAGAAGAAGAAGAAGAAGAAGAAGAAGAAGAAGAAGAAGAAGAGGACAGAAAAAATTAGAAAAATCTAAGATGAAAATAAGAAGATGAATGCTAAGAAAGAATAAAAAAGTAGAAGTATACGAAATATGATGAATAAAACAAAGATTACGTAAAGAAAAACGAATACGTAAAAATAGAACAGAAGAAAAAGGAGATTACCAATAGAATAGAAAAACAATAGAAGTATAAGAATAAAAACACGAAAAAGAGTATGAAGAATACAAAGGAGATAAGTAGAAGTTTACATAGAAGAAAACGAGCAAGAAGAAGATTATGAAAAAGAATCAGAAGGATACGAAAACGAAGAAGAAACGTAATGAAGTAGAAGAATTCAAAACATTCAAAGAAGAAAAGTATGAAGAAGAAGTAGAAAGAAAACAATGCAAAATGCAGAAGAATAAGAAAAAGAAGAATCTGAAGAATAATGCAGAGCATAAACCATACTCATACGAAGAAAGAGATCGGAAAAATAGAGAAGAATACTAAGAAGAAAAATACGTAAGGGAAGAATAAGATGAAGAACATAATACAACGAATAGAAAAAAAACGAAAAGTAGAAAAATGAATCTGACGAAGAATGTGAGGAAGAAGTTGAAGGAGTAGTAGAATACGAAAATTTAGAATTAAAATGCAAACAAAATAAGTCTGAAAATACAATGATGAAGTTGCAGAATACAACAAAAATACATTAAATATGAAGAGGAAGAAGACGTACACAAAAACAATAACAATAATAACCATAAAGAAGATAGAATAGGTCTTATTCAGCTAGAATTGTGATATAAGACAAAGATTACTAGCTTACTTATATACATAGAAACAACAAAAGACTGGATGGAAAAAATAGTCAAACAACAAAAATATAGTAAGTACAGAGAAGAATTCCATGTAGATTCTGTAGATATCCAAAACAAGGCCCAAGATAAAATATGAAAAAGAAAGCCAAGGATAAACCTCTTGAACAGTTTAAAAAACTTTGGCAAGCTAAAACTCTGCATATCCAATATACAGAACATGCTAATAAACCCGATGTTGATAAAGTTGACACTTATTGATAGTTACGAGCATCTGGAATAATGTCTGAAATTAAAATGCTTTATTCTTGCAGAGCAAAACCAGTGACTTTTCAGTAAGAGCTTTCGGCAAATATAATACATAATATTGTGGATCAAAAATACAGGTTCTGTAACAAATACCAAGAAACAATAGACCATCTAATCTCAGGATTTCTGTACTTGTCCCAAATGAATATAAAAAATCATCACGATAGATTGGAGCAACATTTACACTTGACAATGCTCAAACATTTTGGAAAATATGCAAACAAACACCAGTGTGAATATTACTGTCGTGGACGCGGTTAAAGGTACAGCAAGAATAATACAAAACAACCAAAATAGGAAATAACGAATAAACAAGACAAAATAAAACACTTGGAATGTTGTTAGTAAAACGATAATACGGGTTAGTGTGTAATACTATAATTCGACCCTCGAAAAGGGACTCCTAATTGTCGTTACGGTAGCAGTGTTCGTAAACGACTCTCGGCTATGTTCAGGGCGCTCTCCTCAAGCTACACTCTCAGGCTACTTCCAGGCTACTTAGGCTATCTACCTGGATATCTACTCTCACCTCTTGTGAGGGGAGGTATATGTAATGGTTGGAAGAGTTAATTTCGTTGTGGGTGATACCACCATGACACCCCCCGCCCCATTTTTTTTTTGTTTAAGGAGCTTTAATATTTTTTCCTTTTATGCTTTATTACCAATGGTTCCGTGAACTTCTTCCTTCCTGATTTTCTTGTTTCAGGCACTGTCTGTGGTTTTTGCAACTCGAACGTGTCAAAACTTGTGTCCATAGTCTCTTCTTCTTCTTGCAGTTGCGTGTTGGTTTCTTCCAACCACCTTTTCCTTATTTGATTTATATATATATATATATTTCTGTACGTATATTTTGGACCTTGAATATAACATATTCTCGATCCGATTAGTAAATCGTACCGGCTTCCCAGTAGGCAGTGTTGTTGTTAAACGTCTTATAATACACACTTTTTCCCCTGGTCTAAAAGTCCTCTTTGGTACGAATGATGTTATTTGCTTTTTATTCTGCTTGGTAGCAGTTTATCAAACACTGATTTTATCTTTCTAGCAAACATCACTTCCGCTGGTGACAGTTCTGATATTGTGTTATTATTTGGGGTAAGCCTATAAAGCTGTAGAAAGTGTGGGTATACAGTATACCTTTTTCAGCGCTCTTTTTGAATTGTTGACAAAGCTCTCAGATTGTCCATTTTAACATGGGTGATACGGTGGAGTTTTAATATGGTTTACTTGGAACATCTCACAGAACTCATGAATTTTGTTCCATTGTCTGTTACCAGACAATCCATTACACCGAACCTTGCAAACAGTACTGGTAGGCAGTTAATTTTTTTTTCTGTGTCGGTATCTTCCGGACACTTGCTGTAGCTGTCTACTGTGATTACTTAATAAAATCCGTCTATATGGATCCTTGACCATGTTCGATCAGTTTTCAGCCAAGATTTTTGAATAATTGGGGATGCCCTGCCATCTAGGCGCAACCCTTACAGCTTTCTACCATTTGCATAATGTCTGCTTCCATATCTTTCCAATAAACTTAGCTTCACATCAATGCCTTCATTCGATTTTTTCTAGGATATTTCATATGAAAGTTTCTAATATCCTTTTCTGCAGTGTCTTAGGAATTACGACTCTCTCATTGTACATTAACACGTTATCGCAAAGTGAAGAAGTTTCGGAAAGACTTCTATCTCTTTCTTCTATTTTTTCTTCGTAATAATAAAGTCGTCTCTTTCTGACTCGTTTCTAATTCTAATAACGTCACAGGCAGCTCTCGTACTGTATTTCTGACAGACAGTATTAATAGGTAAGTTCCATAGGTCGAATCTTTGCATCCAATCAGTACCGAAAAAGTTCTCGGTATTTTGTAAGACGAACATTTTAAGTTTTTTTCGTTTTTCCATTAAATAATACATTCATAATTAACTCTCCTTCGAATTATATTTTTTAACCGTTACCGAACTTGAGATTTTGTCTATACGTAGCATGGTGGGCTTGTTTAGTTTTCTACATATTTGCAAACTGATAATAGTCTAATCGGAGCCTGAAACTAGCCGTAATTTGATTGTTTTTTTTTTTAGAATTTCTGCTGCTATGTATTTCTTAATGTTCACTCCGTTCTCATGCTCCGTCCTGGCAGCTCTAACCTTGACTTCTGTTTCCTTTTTCCAGTTGTGCAATGAGAAATTTTGTATTTCATTCTGTTACATGCTAAACAGGTTTTATATATCGATACATGCAGTCTTCATACCAGTGAAGAGCTCTACATCTGTAACACGGACTCGGAGAAGTTAGTTTTTAATTTATCAGTAACGTAATTGTGTTGACTTTTCTTTTGGGAGGGTAAAAATGTGCATCTTGTTTTTCTTTTTCTTTGGGGAGAGTAAAAAAATATGTATTTCTGCTTACTTTGCGTACATGTGCAACGCCCCATTCTTCGATATCCTCTTTTGTTTCTTTCTTCACACTTAAACACCTCTGACAATCTTCTGCTATTTTCTGTAATGTTATTTCCGTTTCGTTTTGGAGTTTTGTTAGTATTCTCCTTTTAATTTCAAAGTCTTTTATTGAGACTAGTGCCTGGACAAAGATTAAACATTTGAAATTTCCCGAAGAGAGCTCTAATAGTTTAACAATGTCGCAGTGTTTATTGACAATTGCCGCAAACGTTGTGTAATTTTCATAGTCTTTTTCTGTCAGGTTAAAACATTTCCAATTTCCACCTTTCATTGAAAAGTGACGTTTTCGGGCTAAAAAGTTCTGTTAGGCATCTAACTGCTTCTTCAAAAGTTAACTCTTTAGTCTTATTGAGTAATATATAATCGACGAACTTCGTACATTCGGGAATCCTCAGTTTTCTTAAGAGTAACCTCAATTTCTTTGTATCTGACCATGTCTCGCAGTCAAATTTTAAAAACCTTCATGCCTCCTAAAATAGGCTTCAAATGTTTTGTCCTCTTCAGAAAAGCATGTGAAATTTTCTATAGAATCCTACATGGCTTCCTGCAAAAATGTAGACTCTTTTCCAGTTTTCTGCCATTTGTTAGTTATAGCTATCAGTAGTAATTCCTGCAATTCCAGTTGTCTTTTTTCATTTTTTAGCTACATTTCTGCTTGGTTTTCTTGTAGTCTCCTTTGAAATTCACATCGTTTTGTATCAGTTCCAAGATTGCCGTTTGAAAATCAGTTTTTTTTAACTTATTATTTCTGTGAGAGGTGGAAAGAATTTTTTTACATGGTTGTGTGCAGGTAGAATTTTATATCTTGAGCTCCTGTTATAGGTGACGTCTTCAATAACCTTTTCACCACTTGACGTATAGCAACTACCGCGCAAAATGTTTTTTTTTTAATCTCCACGTGAATTCTTTGAATATCCTCGTCGTTTCTTGTAGTTGCAACTGGCGGTAAAAAATTCCCTTTTTCTCCGCGTAAATTTTTTGAATGTCCTCGTCGGCACTTGTCGTGTGGGACGACGTTTTTCGTTTTTTATATCACCGCGTTAATTTTTTGAGTTTTCACCTCCACTTTTCGTGTGGGACGATGTTTTTCTATTTTATGCGTGAATTCTTTCGAATCTTCGTCGCCACTTGTCGTGGACATGGTTTAAAGTACAGCAAGAATAATACAAAAAAACAAAATAGGAAATAACGAATATATATTAAACACGGCAAAATACAACACTTGGAACGTTGTTAGTAGAACGTTAATACGGGTTAGTGTGTAATACTATAATTTGACTCTCGAACTGGGATTCGCAATGGTCGTTACGGTAGCAGTTTTCGTAGACGACTTTCGGTTGAGTTCAGGGCACTCCCCTCATGTTTCTCTCTCAGGCTACTCCAAGTTTACTTACTAGCTACTCACTCCCACCTCTTGCGAGGGGAGGTATATGTAATGGTTCAAAGAGTTCATACCGTTGTAGGTGATGGTGCCATGACAATTACTCAGCACCGGGTGCAGAAATAGATGTCACGATTCTATGGGATGTCACCATCTACACAGAGAAAAAGATTAAAGCAAACAGGCCGGACTTTATTGTAAAAAAAAATTACGAAATAATAAACTTGCCTACTAATTTATATGTCTTGTTCAGTAGATAGCTTCCAAGGTATTTGTAAAACTATCAAAATATAGCTTCCAAGGTATTTGTAAAACTATCAAAATATAGCTTCCAAGGTATTTGTAAAACTATCAAAATATAGCTTCCAAGGTATTTGGAAAACTATCAAAATATTGCTTCCAAGGTAGTTGGAAAACTATCAAAATATAGCTTCCAAGGTATTTGGAAAACTATCAAAATATAACTTCCAAGGTATTTGGAAAACTATGAATATAGCTTCCAAGGAATTTGAAAAACTATCAAAATATAAATATCTGTAAATTGAAATAGAGAAAATGTGGAAACTGAAATCAAGAATCGTACCTGTGCACTTGGAATGATAAAAAATGAAGCAAAACAACAAATTAAAAGAATTACCTGGAACCCCAGCTTAATAGATACACAAAAATAGCATTGTTTAGTACAGCCCACACACTTAGGGGAGCTTTGTTTATGTAACGGTAGGGATATTATGTGAGATAAAAAAAAACATGAGATGTAGCATACACCACGACCTGCCTTAGGTTTTTCCGCAGTCTTGGTAGGTAGTGTGACCATAGCAAAAAGCGAATTGTGTTAAAAATGAAATAATAATAATAATAATAATAATAATAATAATAATAATAATAATAATAATAATAAAAAGAAGTAGAAGAAGAAGAAGAAGAAAAAGAAGGTAATCTTCTAGATGAAATATTTGATTAATCGCGATTTATATTATTTTTATTGTTTTTATCATGTTAACAATTAAATAAAAATTTCCTAAAGTTTCTTATGGCTTCTAACAAAAGAAAGATTTTATTAGGAAAACGGTGAGGCGCAAATACACAGAATTAAAGGATTTTATTTTTAACCCGATATTTTTGTTCCACCAAACTGTTACTACAGTAAAGGGAATACTTCAGTTTGAAATATAAAAACAATTTTTATTTTTATTTTGAAATGTCTGCATTAAAAAGCGCGTATTATTAGCCTGTGCATTCAAAACCTAATTAACTTTGTAAAGATTTCTCGAATGAACCGACTGTTAGGCGTTAGACACTGTTTAACATAAAAATAGAACATCTATTTGAAATACGAATATCGAGCAGTAGTAGCGCTTAATGTTGTATAAATAAACATATCTATATATATATGTGTGTATTCAGTTAAATATGTTTGAAAGAAACGTTGCTGTTCAAGTATATATATATATATATATATATATATATATATATATATATATATACATACTACCGGCCATAATTTTAGGCTGCCCCAGTTTTTAAAAAAGATGATGTATTCCATAATATTATTTTTAGTATTTATTTTCAAGTGGATAATTCTAAATGGAAATAGGATAGTTCTTTTGTTGTTATTAATTTGCAAATTTTTATAAGGCAAGGAAACAAAGAGGCATTTATCTGAGTTACTATATATTTTCTTCATTATGTCATTGATGAAACTGCAATATAATTAATTATTAAATATTTATAAATTCATTTGATGCACAAGTAATTGTTCAGCATTAACAAAAAGCACCATTCTAAATCCTTTTACAATTATTTATTTGTCAATAAATACTAAAAATGATATGAAGTCCATAATTTTTTTAAAACACTGGGGTGGTCTAATAATTATGGCCGGTAGTTATATATATATATATATATATATATATATATATATATATATATATATATATGTTTAATCATTTTACCCCGAGCTAGGCGGAAACGCCACTGATGTGCAGGGGGCTACATAAATGTAAAGAGATTAATTAGAAAAGAGTGAGGAGTAAAAACTAGTTAGAAAGGAACAATAGAAAGCTGAGAAAGAATAAGATAGGCAGATGATACAGTGCTGATAGCAAACACAGAAAAGAAGACCACAAGACCTCCTGCAAAAAGTAGCTGACGAAAGAGCAAAAGAAAGGACTAAATAAACTACACTAAAACTAAATGCATGATCATCAGTAAAAAGAGGAACCAAAAATGCTAAATACCAGCTGAGGATACTAAAATCAAGCTGATACGGAAATTTAAATACTTACGAAGTGTTCTAAGAAGATTGAAAGTGCGACACTGAAATCTAAAGGCGAATTAGCATGGCGTAGGATAAATTCCAGAAGCTACAGGATTGAAATTATTGAGATACGGGGGAAATTTTCACTGGAAACAAAGAAGAGAGTGATGGATTATTATGTTATGTCTGTTCTTCAATATGGCAGCGATTGCTAGACAATCTCACCAAAGATGAAGAAAACACTATGTGTGTTACTTTCAATCGTCTATGTGTATTAGGATATATATCTACAAGCAATAGACCGTTTAAGAGTATGACAGATACATAGGTGGAGAGAAAGGGAAGGTTATACAAAGGTGGGGAGAGAGCGAGAGATTTATACAGGGGTGGGGAGAGAGCTAGAGAATATATATATATATATATATGTCGTAGAAAGTAATGGAAAACTACTGCGGAAGATCTTTTACCCAGACAGTTAATTCTCTTCGAGACATGATCGCCCAAGCGTGCATCACGTATGGCACTAAACCGACTGATTGGCATCGAAAATAAATAGTTAAAAACAACTGATAAACCGGAGATTTATACAAGGTATGTTGATGACATTGTAGTTTTGACAATAAATAAAATGTAATCTAAAATCAAATTTTGAAAATAACTCATCACTAAAATTTACCTTTGAACTCATGGGCAATAACAAAATCTAGTTTCTTGGTGTTAATATAGAGGTAAATTCCAATTAATTTTTCACTTCTCTGTCTAAAAAAAATAATCAGAAAGATGTCTTGTCTTCAAAACTATAATAGCCAATGTCGGAAAGATATAAAATTGCAGTAATAACAAACTTCTTAAACAGAACACATCAAAATTCCTCCTCCCAAATAATATTTTTGAGCGCACTGAAACGCATAAAACAAACATTAATCAACAATAATTTCCCCAACTATATTATTGATAAGGAAATAAAACTATTTTACCCAAAAAATGTCAACGGTTTTAAAAATAACAAAAAACATCAACATTTTTTACTGCAACGAAATATACAATAAACATAAACAGGACGAATTTGTTATACCGAAAATTATTAAACTATTTCTGCCGTAATTCCTTAAAAAAAATGTAAAGTTTATTATATATTATAGAAATTGGAAGATAATAAATTTTTCTAATCAAACTTTAAATACGCTCCATCAAATCTAAACTAGCAAAGACTGTGTTTCGTGTCATAAATCAATTCTTCTTCTTCTATGTGCCCTGTCCCTTCAGGACGTAGGCGATCATGGATCTCCACGTCTCCCTATCCCTTGTGGCTCTCAGTATGTTTGTTCCTGTTGCTCCTGGCAATCCCCGTTCCGTCATCCACCTGATCAGACCCTGCAAATATGTTATCCGCTGCCTTCCTCTGTCTCTCCTTCCTTCTATCTGTCCAGTCAGTATCAGGTTCTCCAGGCTCTCCTTCCTCATTGCATGTCCCAGGAACTTCAGTTGTCTCTTCCTGATGCTCAGCATCAATTTCCTTTTTGTTGCCATTCTTTTTAACACTTCGTCGTTGCTTGTATAAATCAATTACCTGTATTAAAATAATACAACTACTTTCATTATTCAACTTATATTGCACCTACACAACAGCAGTGTAATAAAAATAATTAATAACCCATAATTTACAAAAACACTTAAGAAAAATGTGTTTAACATTACAAAATACTGTTGAAATTAAATTTTGAAATTAAAAAATAAATAGTCAGACGCTCACGTGATGTCCAACTATTTTGATAACAGCCTGACCGTAAATTTACTGATCTTCATCTCACCATTACAGCATTTTATATACATTTTTATTTTATGAAATTGAATTCTCTTTTAAGTAGAATAGCAATTTTTAAATAAGATTTATGGTCAGGCTTATTAAGGTGATCAATGAATGCATTTAATGCTTTGTTTTGCTTTCTAAAATAACTCTTTCGATTTCATATATATAATTTTAAATTCTTGAGGTTTCTCGATGTATTTTTATGGCAAGTTTTAAGGCAAAAAGTAAATTTCTCCTCCAATATTTAGCTTATTATTCATTTTATTAATTAATTTGTTTTAATATTTTAGGTGTAGAAGTATCACATATTATTTTGATTTTAGATAAATTATTTTCAGTTGTAGGTGCGATCTCGTTGTTATATATTTTGTTTCGTTCAGTATGCCAGGAAATATATTACTAACCTGTTTCATTTTATGGACGCATGGCAGAATGGTTAAAACGTTTGCTATCTGAGCATGAAACCAGTGTCGATTTGTCATGTTATCATCAGGCGATCCCAGCAAGGACGAAACATACAACAGGTTGACCCAAGCCTTGTGTATGAAGATGGATTGACGGGAACATCTGGTTTAATTTTATAACACAGACAAATACAAATATATTAGTTTCATAAACTTATATTAAATAACTAAATAGATTATCTGAATATAATTATACTAATTTCCTTCCCTCTCTTCCCTGTGTATCTATTTATTTGTCTATTTATCCATCTATCTCTGGAATTCATTGCCGGCCAAAATTTAAATATCTCTTTCTTAGCGTTTTCTATCGTCTCTCCCCTTTCTTCCCTGTATATATTCCCTCAGATTTTCCTCTTTATTTACTTCTTTAATTTCTACCCCTTTTGTAACTTATTTCTTTAGAAAACCTTAATTGTATTAAATGCTAAAAAATTCGAGCCCTGACACCATGTAAGGGAAATAAACATCTGTCTACAATTCATTTCCTGCCTATATTTAAAATTTCTCTCTCTTAGGAATTTTCTTTTTCCTCTTTTCTCTCAATATGTTCTCACTTCTTTTTCTTTACTTTCTGTTTTCTCTGTATCATTTTCTTTCATCTTTCTTTTCCTTTTCTTGATTTCTCATTTATTTTCTCATTTTTCTAGCCTCTTTCTATTTTTATTCTTTTTCCCTTCTTTTTAAATATCTTTTCACCTCTTACAAAAAGATTGTTAAATTTAAATGGAAGTGGTGATTTTTACAAATTGTTTTCAATCAAACATTTTTTCGTCATCATTAACTACCTGATGAGACATTGTTCTTTCAATGTCAAAACAAAATGTACAATTTTGTAGTAGGTTGTAGTTTATACATGTTCTAAAGTAATAATAAAGGATAAATATTCATAGCTATATTATTATATTCAGCACAGTTTTAATTTAATGTTTTGAACGTTGCAATTATTTACTTCGTTCTTTATTCATGTAGATAAATATATATATATATATTTTCTAAACATATACTGTTAAATATAAGAGAAAATTAATGTCTATTATGTTTAATCATGAGCCGTTCTAAACGTCGTATTTTGGCTTTAATTTCAGTTGAAAATAAAGACAAAAATTCTCCAACATTTGGATAATTTTATATTTAAAATTACTTAAAATATTTAAAAATTAGATTTAATCATACACACAGTAAAAAGAACCTTCAGATATTGGAGGCCATGTACATTAAATAAAAACAACCCACACTTAATAAAAACACGTTTAAATCTTGTCATAACACATTACATTGCATTTGAATTCAGGGTTCTGTTGTCATTTTGCGCTACCACGCGGTCGGATGTCATAGTACCGCATTGCAAATTTGCGAACTGCGTTTGTTATTTTGGTAACTATTGCCGTTGCCTAGCGGAGTTTGATGTCAACACAAAATAAAATCGTCGCTGATGGTGGATGTTATTGTGTTACCGTCTTAATAACTTCTCTGAAGATGGCTCATGTTAGCCGAAAGCTTTGAACAAAATTAATAAAAAACTATAAAAGTCTATTTTTATGTATATATTTTTTATAAAAGTGTATTTTATACTTTCATAGTATTTTGACTCCAGTTTGGAGGTGGTTAACTATTTACCCATAGCTGGGAGCCAAACAGGTGTTACCACTCCGGGTCAGAGTGGACCTAGAAACAACAGCAATTAAGAGGAGGTTCCATGTTCCTCACGACCTCTCAATCAGATGCCTTGCTGCCGGATGCAGTTTACCGTCATGCCAAAGACCCAGCTCTTGGAAAGATTCTGTCTATAAGGTAAGTAAATTTACGGAAACCGATTAATTTATCGTTATTTAAAGGATAATTTTAAACTCTGTTCACTGTAAAATAGAATAGAAACAGGCATGGATTTTTTAATTAAAATAGAAATTGATTTTGTATCATTTCAGAAGTGGGAAACACCCAAGAAAATGTTGAATAAAACACCAACCATCAAACTTGAAGCTTAGCATTGATCAAAATTAATCAATTTATCGCAAATTGGAATATTTGAACCTTCAGTCACTTAAAAAGATGCAGAAAATAAAACTCAATATCTCCTATAAATAACACAAAATTACAGTTTCCAGATTTCTTTTCACATTCTCAGAGTGTTGAAAGAGCAGTGACATTAACATTTGAATATTCTCTTGTTGCTTACGGATTTGAAGTAAGACATAGGCACATTTTTGCAACAAGCTTATGTCGTCAACTAAAACTTTCCTTTGTCTCTAAAGGTTTTATCCTGTAATTTTTATATGATTATATAAATAATTAGATTAAATTATTTTTCATGGACTATAAAATTTATTTGCTAAAGTAGTGAACTTTTCTAATTTAATGTTGTAATACTTTTCACTCAAATATTGCAAAACGAATGTTTTTTTAGACGCATTTACCATTTGGTAATTTTTTTATCTCATTATGTCCCAGTTACTAACACTTGCCTTACGCTGATTTGAGAAAAAAGTGTAAAATCGACCTGCCATATATAAAATTATATTTTTCTTTTAGTTAACAAGAGAAACGAAAAAAGACTTTAAAAAAAATTATGTTCTTAACATCACATATGAACTTAGCAAAAAAAAAAAAAAAGAATCTCCTATTTCTGGATGCTCTTCTGGATTCTAGTAATAATACTTTCACAGAAAATAAAACCACGAGAGAAAATTCTTGTTACTTTCATTTTATTAGTTGATTTACTAAGCGCCGCTTAGATGTGGCACAAGGCCGAAAGTATGGGACACCCAGTGAGGATCGAACTCACTACTCAGTTGTTACAGCGAGACAAGCTTGCTAATCATTACACCACGCCGAGGTGCCCACTCTCATTTTATTAGTAAATGTTCTCTTCGATACAAAATCGGCGTTATTAAAATTTTTCCCACCAGTGCATACGAGAATTCATCTTCCCAACAGTTTTTTTTCAAAAACTACATCATTTGAAACAAACGCTTGTCAACAACGACTTTCCAAATTATATACTTGACTACCTCACATCAGGATGTGCGTTGTGGTGCAGTAGATATCGGCTCAGAACGCGAAATCGGTGAGCCGAGTTCGAATTCTAATTGAATTTGTCGCATTTACTTCCGTGCAAATACCGTTGGAAAAGGTATTAATCCATCTCTTCCCTCCAGTTAAATAACAGAACAGTTTTGGATCGTTTTAATTAATTAACATTAAATTTTTTTGCAACAATCAAATGCACAATAACTACAGACATAACGAATCTTCACTTCGCAATATCATCCGAAATTATACAACACCGACCAATTCAAACAAGAAAATTAAATTATCTTTTATAAGAATTCGAAATTGACAAACTTTTTACATCGACAGACAAAGCGGCTTGAAACTGACAATCACCATACAATGTTGATTCTTATGTTCACATTTTCTATACTCTTAAACGGTCTATCGCTTGTAGATATATTTCCTAATACATATAGACGATTGAAAGTAACACACATAGTGTTTTCTTCATCTTTGGTGAGATTGTCTAGCAATCGCTGCCATATTGAAGAACAGACATAACATAATAATCCATCACTCTCTTCTTTGTTTCCAGTGAAAATTTCCCCCGTATCTCAATAATTTCAATCCTGTAGCTTCTGGAATCTATCCTACGCCATGCTAATTCGCCTTTAGATTTCAGTGTCGCACTTTCAATCTTCTTAGAACACTTCGTAAGTATTTAAATTTCCGTATCAGCTTGATTTTAGTATCCTCAGCTGGTATTTAGCATTTTTGGTTCCTCTTTTTACTGATGATCATGCATTTAGTTTTAGTGTAGTTTATTTAGTCCTTTCTTTTGCTCTTTCGTCAGCTACTTTTTGCAGGAGGTCTTGTGGTCTTCTTTTCTGTGTTTGCTATCAGCACTGTATCATCTGCGTATCTTATTCTTTTACATTGTGGCAGCCAATAACGAGTACTGGCATGACTTCTAAGGCTCTCAGAACTATCTCACTGTATATTTTTCTAAATTATGCTATTGAACAGGTGAAGAGGCTCATCCCTTGTTCCTTGTTTAGGATGTGGTTTCCGGATTTCTCTTTTCCAATCTTTTCACTCTTTTCTTTTTTTTTCAGTTGGAGTAGATAGACTAAACTATCGCCCGGTTCACACTCCACCCACGTCTATTGAACAGGTGAAGAGGCTCATGTCTTGTTCCTTTTTTAGGATGTGGTTTCCGGCTTTCTCTTTTCCAATCTTTTCACTCTATTCTTTTTTTTCAGTTGGAGTAGATAGACTAAACTATCGCCCGGTTCACACTCCACCCACGTCTATTGAACAGGTGAAGAGGCTCATGCCTTGTTCCTTGTTTAGGATGTGGTTTCCGGCTTTCTCTTTTCCAATCTTTTCATTCCTACGTAGCGCCCTGCGCTTTAGTGGCGTTACCGCCTTGCTCGGGGTGATATGATTAAAAAAAAAAAAGACTTGCATCAAGTCAAAAAAGAAAAAAAAGTAAAATATGACTGAAGATAAATTGGATTAGAAAGTTGAGACAGAATACTGAAAGATTGAAAGTAAGTATTTTCAGTGGTTGAAGAATGCTTGGGAAGGTCTACCGTCTGCTTGTTTTTCAAAAACCGTTAGAATTAATGCCAATAGTTTGTATTGCGGTAATTTAGGCAAGTGGTTGTTTTAATGACGAAAACAAAATATGATGCTAATGTTTAATATTGAGGTATTTTTGTCGAAATAAAAGCACCGGCTTTCTCTTTTCCAAGCTCTTACTCTTTTTCCAATTTTGTACTCTTTTTAATTTTTTTTCAATTGGAATAGATAGACTAAACTATCGTTCGGTTCACACTCCACCCACGTCTATTGAACGGGTGAAGCTGCTCATCCCTTGTTTCCTGTTTAGGATGTGGTTTCCGGCTTTCTCTTTTCCAATCTTTTCACTCTTAAGTAGCCCCCTGCACATCAGTGGCGTTACCGCCTTGCTCGGGGTGATATGATTAAAAAAGAAATATACCATGTAGTTACGGAAATGTTATCTTTTACTTCAGAAATACAAACCTACCACTTTTCAAGATGATTTATGTATACAAGCAGTGTGACATCAAACGTCTTACCACTATATATATATATATCCACAATATCTATATTTATAAGCACTGATGACGTTAAAATTTATTGGAAGAATTATAACAAATGTTTGTTGTGCAAAAACAATCCTAATTTCGTTTTTGTTCGCCATATTTGTAAGAATTCTGAAATATTGTCATTTGCAAATTTATATTTATTTTTGCATTTGATCTTAAAAACAATTTAATCTGTTAAAGGAAATGTCGGTGCAATTGAATATATATATCATACAGTTTTTGTCTATAATCCAAGGTACAGAACATCTTACCCTTTAGAAGATGTATATAAATTTGAATACGCTCCTGTTAAAAAAAAATGGGCGTAGCGAACCATAGACGTCTATGTAGCGAAGGAACAGGACATATATCACAAGTCGGCGATATCGAACACAGTTCCATCAAAAATACAGAACGATCAACGCACAAACAAACAAACAAAAGAAAGAAAGAAATGGTCTTTTTATAAAAAGAAACAGAAAGAAAATTCAGTTGATAAAAAGCAAAGAAAGAAAATTGTTGAATAGACAATCATAGATAGATAAAACCGACTGACATGCATAGATAGATAGATAGATAGATAGATAGATAGATAGATAGATAGATAGATAGATAGATAGATAGATAATAACAGACTGAAAGAGAGACAGAGAAATAACTATGAAAAAATATACCAACAGATAGATAGATAGATGTAAACAAGCGGAGAGAGAAACGTTTTTTATTAAGCGTTTTACCAAAGCTAAGGCAGGGCCGCCACCAGTGTGCAGGGGGTTTCAGTGAGAGAAGAGAAAAAAAAAGATACCAGCTATGTCGAAGAAAGGATAAGAGAAAGGTGGGAATTAAAGAGACAGAATATTGCAGTTGACGTTGCGTTGTTATGAAAAGACTAACACACGCGAACATTAATAAATTGAGATAGAGAGATAGATGGCTATATATAAAAATATAGACATACAGACAAATAGATCTGAAAAGATTGACATAGATAGATAGATAGATAAATAGATAGATAGATAGATAGAAAGAAAGACACTGACATAGATAGATAGATAGATAGATAGATAGATAGATAGATAGATAGATAGATAGATAGATAGATATTAACATGCTATCTCAACAGCAATTTGGAAGCCATTGAAACATTTTTTACAACGTAATATATATATATATATATATGTGTGTGTATATATATATATATATATATATACACACACACACACACACATAGATATGTGTGTGTGTGTGTGTGTGTGTGTGTGTGTGCGCGTGTGTGTGTGTGTGTTTAATGAGTTGATTTCCTTTCTGTACATTATCACTAGCCTTTCATTTCCCGGGCAATGTCAATTAAAGGTCATATAATTATTTCGATACAAATATTTGCAATCCCAGATTCGCCCAATATTTAGTCCGTTGGTAAAGACACGAAGAAAGTGTATTCATAGTTTGAATCTCTGAGCTTTGGGCAAACGGCAATATATTGATTGGAATCTTTAAACATCTTTTAAGAAAGATTGACTCGTAAATTGTTGTGAAAGAGATTTATTCGAAATGAATGGTAGTAATATATCATATGTGTGAAATTCAGGTTAATCAGCGTTGATAGTGTAAACGGCATGAAAATGCTGCATTTCCTTTTGGGTGAATTAGAAATATTTTCCGTTTTTGTTACGCACCGTTATTCTTCAAAATATAACGGATCTAATTTTATTCAGTTAAGCATGCTATAATATTTGCAATTAACTTTAGGCATTTATGGCAAGACATCAATTGCTTTTAAGTAAAGTTCTGCAGATTTGCTTATGAAAAGTTTTTTTCCGATGAACACTTGAATTTCATTTCAATCAGATGATTTATCCCCATCAAACCGTTATGAAGTAATCATGAAAAAAAGTTGTCAGTTGTTGCCAAATCTGATGAATATTTTGTGTCGGATAGAACAGACTAACCGAATTCAGTTCTTTTTTTTTCTGTAATATTTGTTATATTTGTTCAAACGATGTCACAAATGAATGTTCCCCCTTTATCCACTGTGTACGCTGCTATTCACTTCTAAAATCTATATTTCAAACTACAACGTAGGAATAGTTTCGGATGATAGATTCCTCATTACGATTGTTTGCAAAAACGGAAATTACTTTATACATCAGCCGAATGCATTGCATCATTACTTGTGATCGGAAGTGGAATTTATATCAATATATCAGCGTAAGTAGCTATGCATATTATCCGGAAATGAACCTGAAGCTCAAACATTAACTAACTGCGTGCTTCACCAGCTTTTATATAGTGTTGATAATTTGTTTTCGTAGATTCATCATAGGATTCTTTGCAGTGACTAAAAAATATAAGCTCATCGATATGCAGGCAGGTATTTTGAAGGTTTTAAAATAAACGCTTAATTCGGTGAACAAAAAACAGTGCCATTTTACGAGATGATGCACTTCATTGTTGACATGAAAACCCGAATG
The DNA here is from genome assembly GCA_037127315.1 of Ascarosepion bandense. Taxonomy (NCBI): domain Eukaryota; kingdom Metazoa; phylum Mollusca; class Cephalopoda; order Sepiida; family Sepiidae; genus Ascarosepion; species Ascarosepion bandense. The sequence continues at coordinate 569,841 of JBBBDQ010001286.1, read as the reverse complement.
AAAAGTATGCTGTTGATTTTTCGAAAATGAAAATATTCCATGAAAACAGGGATAGAGAATGAATAATATTTTTCCTACATTAGCACAAATTATAATAATTCTGTAACATAACTTCATACGGCGAATACATACACACGCATACACACACGCATATATTCACTCACACATAAACGCACACATACACGCACATACACTCACACATACACACACACACTCACACATATACATATACTCACAAATACAAATACATGCACACACGTACGCATACACACACTCACACATATACATGTACTCAGAAATACATATACATGCACACACATACGCATAAACCCACGCACACACTCATGCATACACACACACACACACTCACACACATTTATGTATATTGTATGTTTAGACAGCAAACTCTTTTTTAAACATGTCAGATTAAATAAATTGTAAACATTGTGTCTACTTATTTTTAATAAAATTCGTTCATTTTCACGGAAAATATTACGCGTATTATAATTAAAAGATGTAAGAAATGAGCTGTAAATTTGACAGTTGATTTTATTATTCATTTCTCGGTGTTACTATGTACTTTCAATCTCCTCTAGAGATCATCTTAAGCGGTGTGAGTTATGGTACCAAAAGTAGCCTCAAATATATATACAAATAAATATCATTTTAGTTAAAAGAATTTGTCATTTTAACTAGGCAGTTTTATGCCGTCATTTAATTTTCGTGAGGAAATATTTTTCATGTCTTCACTCATCAGAAGCGTTTATTTTATTTTATTTTATTTTTTTTTTGCTGTTTTTATTTTCTCTGTTTTATCTACAATTTTCTCATGGTAACTGCTCTGACGATTTTTTCATAGTTCCCCGATCACATGTATTTGCACGTGCTACTTGAGTGTCATCAAGGTCCCATCCTTTTACCCTCAAAATAGTTCAAGGTACCGATCTCTTCTACTTTAATAGTTTCTTTTCTCGTACTTCCCGTTTTCGGAACTCCCTCCCGTTCGCTTGCTTCCCTGATAGCGACATTTTCCAAAAGTTTAAACGCAATGTCTATCTCATTATTTCTTAGACATCTCGTGTATCTTGTTTTTCTTTTACTGTAAGCTCCAGCACACAAGTGGTTGTCTTTCCTTGCTTAAGGGGAAATAATTATGTATATATATAAAAGGACCATTTTTCAGAAAGAATTTTTGTTTTGGTAGCATTACAAATTGTATTACTAAATAACTTCTAAAGGTATTTCAAAGAAGACATTCTATTATAATTGAAACGTATAAAAATTGAGCTGTAACATTGACAGTTGATTTTATTATTCATTTCTCGATGTTGTCAACTACTTTCAATCACCTCCCGAGACCATCTTCTAGGGTGTGATTATGGTAATAAAAATAGCCTTAAAATATATATAGATAGTAGGATATCATTTTACTTCAAAGAATTTATCATTTAACTGAGCAGTTTCATGCCGACATTAAATTTTCATCAGGACACATTTATGATGTCTCCACTCATCAAGATTCTTTTTTTTTCATCCTCAAAATAGAATTAAATGGAATGACTCGATAAAATCTATAGCTGCATTTACTGTTAGGAATTTTAGGTCACTGTGTCTGAAAGTTTTACTCGACAGAATACATTTTTCACATTTATAAATTTACCATTCATCCGTGCTTTGAGTACTGTTACCATATCTGGTCAGGTACAGCTGCTAATCATTTTGCGGTTTCTCGGTAAAATGCAAACGAAGATCTACAATATGATCGATACTGACTTTGTAGCAGGCCTTCAGTCTCTTTCTCACCAGAGTGATGTGACTTCCCTCTTTCTTTTCTACAAGTCTTTTCATGGCAACTGCTCTGACAGTTTTTTTCATGGTTCCTGATTACATGTATTTGCGCGTGCTATTAGATTGAAATTAAGGTCCCACGTTTTCACCGTCAGAATAGTTAAATGCAACCCTCTCTTTCGCTTTAATAGTTTCTTTTTTCGCACTTCCCATTTTCAGAACTCCCTCCCGTTTGTTTGTACAGGGTGAACGTCATTATAAAAACCTCTTTGTGGATGTGTGCAAGTCTTAATAAGAATTTTCAACCCGAGAAACTTTTACGAATTTGACCAAATAAAATTATCAAAGAGTCAGTCTGGCTTAGAACTGATCAGCAAGTAGCTCTTGCAAAATAGCCCATATATATTGCCAATACGTAGAAGGTACTCAATGTGTAACTATAAATAACTGCATTGCTGTATTGTCGCCAGTTCTTAAAATTGGTTGAAAGCCATGCCCAATTTTTGGGGTTACATTCTAATTGATATTACAGCTTTATCTTCTTTTTTTTATTTCGGAAATTGTCATCAAGCACTACTTTGATCATCACGGAGCTGAGCCTGCATTACGGATTGAGGACATTTGTTATCTAGCATGAACTATTCGGCTCAGGTGAGACACCATCAAGACGATTTTTATACTTTGTATCACATGCTTACTGAACAGTTCATAATTGGAAATTTTATCTGTCCATGTGAAACTAGCACATATTATTCAAACATCTTTTGTCTAATATGTCCAACTTGTTGATGTATCCTACCGGCCATAATTATTAGGCCATCCCATTTTTCAAAAAATATGTATTTCATACTATTTTTAGTATTTATTGCCAAGTGGATAATTTTAAATGAAATTAGAATGGTTCTTTTGCTTTGTTTTCTTGCAAAATTTTACCAGGCACCTAGGAAGCCTTTGCTTCGTCCAGCCAATAAGCAGAGACTAGCATAGGTAAGAGAGCACAGAAATTAAACATCAGAACAGTTCATTTTATGCACATGTTATTGTGCAGTATTAACAAAAGAATAATTCTATTTTCATTTAGAATCATCCACTTGGCAATAAATACTAAAATTAGTATGAAATATATAATTTCTTTTAAAAAAACTGGGGTTGCCTAATAATTATGGCCGCTAGGGTACATTCGGTATAGACCCTAGGATTTTGAGTTAAAAACTCTTAAAGTTAATATATCTGATGCAGAGGAAACAAAGATTCTGTAAATATAATTACATTTCATATCATGTTATTTGGATGATTCGTCTTGTTTCTCACACTCACAATGTTTCAGTTTTTGTACACTCAGACCTTCATCACATGTCTGTTGTAGCCAGTTAGCTTTCTGGAATTTTGAATCATAATGTTCACACACTGCTTTCCATGATTAAGGAATATTTCGTTTCAGTTAATTCGCACTCGTCCATTATTTGCGCTGAATTTCAAATTGAATTTCGTGTTGCTTGCTCGATTCTTTAACTGAATCAATACCAAAACTGTAAAATGTAGTCGTGACCGCAAGGATACGCAAGCTTTACACTAAGTTTTTAACCCACTAAACCACAGGATATCTCACAAAAAAGGTAACATTAGGTAATTTAGTCTAATATATGTAACCAGCCGTTACCATATATTAGTTCGTTTATTTTCTTATTGTTAACGTCCAGGTGTGCCTATATAGACATTAAGTCTACATGCGTCTGGCTCAAGGTACTAGCAAATCGCTAGTCGCTCGATGCGTAATCAATTTCGATGGCAACATCATGCTTGCCACCATGTCTTCTAAAACTAAAGCCTATAAAAATATCCATGAGGTCGTTCATGATTTAAGTGGGGTTATATTATTTTGTTGTTTTGCCAATAAAAAAGATCTTGTAAAGAATTAAGGCGTAGAAAGCGCAGTGAAAAGATTTGCAGTTCTAACACCTTCCCGTTTTTCCTCAAGACGTAATATTAGGAAGCGGCTGGTTAAAACTTTATTTAATATTTTGTAGTAGCAGTGTATATTAATCACACAACGCACGGTTAAAATTACTAATATCCTTTAAATATAACATTTTAGGTTGTATATTGAATGCTTTATTTATATTGTATCAAGTTGTATATTGAAATAAACTTGCTATTCTACATTTCAGTTTTCCCTATTCAAAAGATCATACTTCTATGGGTGAATTTGAAAGTGTGACAATTTAGTCATCGCACCCTTTATATAGATAAATGAAAATCCAGTGTCTGACTAGAACAGAATAAGTATTAGAAATAAATCCCTCATTTCCACTTCAACCCCACTTCAACCAAAATACTTCATTCATTTATAGCATACAGCTCAGGAAAACCAATAACCGAACAATGTCATTCGAAAGAATCTATCGTATAATTAACGAAAACAGAACTGGACACACAACCGGGTATGACCAGTAAGAATATATGATGACTGGACTGCCAATGTATCGATTGACATCTATTGCTTTACTGGTATCGCATAAATGAATTTCTCTATTGACATTTCTTTCGTTCAAGTAGAAAATGTATCCGGGGTTTGAGGCAAGTTGAATCCTTTCTTCAAAAGCATAACAAAGAAAGGTAGTTTCACATTTTTTTGGCCAAATATATTTGTGGGCGTAAATTTGCTGGTGAATAAATAAAAGATTTAGAAGAAAACATGATATCCTACTAATTAGTCACACAGGATATTGGAATATACAAGGGGTAGACAAAATAATGGAAACATATACTACCATCATAGCATAACTTGGAAAATTAGATTAAACTCTCAAAAACTAGGCAATTTTTACGTTCGTTGATTTAATATTAGTAGTACTTCATTTTTTGGTAAAATATGTGTTATTACATATGTTATTTGAATAAGTTTATTAAAATCAACTGTCATTTTAAGGAAGCAACTTCATCCTATTGTTCTGGAGCTATTTTCAGAGAGAAATACCCTCTTTCAAGATTAAAATACGCACATTCCTACTGATAAAGTAGTAGTTGAATGGCACAAGGAAGTACAGCATCTTATCTAGCCATCACAATCGTCAGATTTTAACATCATTTAATATTTATGGTTCATTTTAGAAAAACAATGGCGGAAAGATTTGGAGACTGTTTTAGCTGATGAATGGATAAAAATTCCTCTGGAAATAATGTACTTCATACTTTGTACGAGTCGATCCCACGCAGAATTCAAGCAGTAATTACTGCCAAAGGTGGTTCTACTCTAAATTGAATAAAATTTGTTTGAAATTTTAAGGTTTTTCCATTATTTTATCCACCCACCGTATATCGCATTTCTGAAAAACGATGGAGTTGATAAAATCGGCTGATGGTCAAAAGTCCCATCATAGGAAAACAAAACAAACAAACAAACAGAAATATGAATGTATGAATTTACAATAAACAGAAATACCTGATTTCCTCGTAAAAAGAAGCAGTTAATCCTTCTAAAAGTACATTAAAGAGTATGTATCTCCCAGTAGTAGGATAGAGGAGTTTTATTCTCACTCACTACACCCCCTGCGTCATTGACAAATAGTCGATCCAACAGTTGATAATCCTTAAAAGAAAATTCAACCAATCAATCAATCAGTAGTAAAATATTCTTATTCAGACGATAAAAATAGTCTCTATAGATGATATAGGTGATGCATTAGTTATTAAATGAAAAAAATTCTCCACATTAAAGGAACGAGATACTGATCTTTGATTTGTTGGCCTAATGGCAGTTTTAGAGACACAACCGAATTGGCTAGCTACGGAACTACGGCTGTTGTCACGTAATACCTTTTCCAGCAACATATAATATCAAGATAGTGTCAAAAAGGGATTATCTTGCTTAATCATTGTTTGGCATTTTTGTCCTGCTACCGATCACACTGGCAAAGGAAATTATAATATTAAGCATTACAACATTCATTAAAATATAATTCACACCAAAATCTAATGGTCCAAAATGTTATTAATCCTGACCTGATATATGCAATTCGGTCAATTCACCTCTGTTTTATCTATAGACATTTTCATAGTTGTTGTTTTAAACAGCTCTCCTGCTTGGTATCTCGAATAAAGGGGTTTAAGCGTGCTGTGAAATTAGCAACTCCTTGGATTCACTGTTTTAATGTTAAATTAAGGTCTGTTTTGTTGTAATATTTTTTTCTCGCAATTCTCGTCTGTTGAATTCTATTCCGTTTTTTTTTTTGTGTTTTGTTTTTCTCTTAACCTAACATTTTTTTCTTCTTGGATTATGTTATTTAGTTTTCATTTCTCCTAACTAAAGTCTTATTGTTTCTCTGACTTCCAACAGTAAGTACAAGAATCTTAGTGGTATTAACCCCTTGCTTGGAGCTAAATGATTTTAAAAAATAACAAACCGATGCTTGTGTTACTCACTTTCTTCAACATGGGTTTGTATCTGGAACGGAGAAGCATTTTTACGTATATAAACATGGCAACATTGTTTTTCATTCAAGACAGCAGCCTATTAATCCGTTCCGAGATTATGTGGATAATTCCACATAAGCTCGGAACGTATAGCATGTTTAACACTACGCAATAACCCCGAAATCAATTTTGTTTTTCTGTTACGCTTTGTTAATATTCTTCGTAAATGAACAGATTTCCCGCTAAAGATCTATTTTCTCACAGAAGTCATACATTCCCTAATGTGTGAATAAATTTGATCCTAAAGGATACAAAGAATGTGGGTCACATAATTAAAATCAAATGTGTAATGAAGACATTTGAAATGTGTTTTTAAAACTGGATAAAAACATTTTTTTGTTATTAATAGGCGTAAGTATTTAAGATTTAATGAGGCTTTAATTCAAAATCTGCCACCAGTGTTAACGGTTATTAGCGCAGAAATAGAACTGTCGAACAGAGCACAGATTCGAACCACGTCTTTTGCGTCTTTTACGTACGGATATCGATGGGACTGTTATGAATCCATCTTTAATGCTTAGCACACACAGGTATCTATATATAAAATTCTATCACGTTCCTCAATCCGTCCGTCCGTCTGCGACATCTTTTAAAATAGCCATACATTGTCCAAGCAAAACAAAAATTTGGAGAGAATTGCACATAAGGTGTTACAGATCATAAGGACAAACGCTTCATAAAATTGGAATTCGGCTTCAGAAATAAATATTTACGCATGGCCAGGTGCATGTTGTATGCTCGAGAGTAAGGAATCCTAATAAATTATTCTTCGCTCTTAAAAAGATAAAATGAAAAAATATATATTTTTCCATGATGTCCTATAAAATTAAATTAAATTAAAAAAAAATTCTGTGAATTAGAAATTTAGTCAAATTATTTTTCCAAACAAACCAGTTTATTAAATTTAATCTATTGATTTGCAAAATTTAACGAAACGTATAGTTTGTAAACCTTGAAAAAATTGTTAACGATATCTTAAAAAATACTAAATACTGTAAGGAATCTAGCGTGTTAAAATGTAGTCGATTTAGATGGTAGATGCTCCAACGTACTTTAAACATCGCAACAGAAAACTACACGCGTGTCTTTCCGCAGGAGTTGTGACAATTGGCAGATATTAAAGAAAAGTTATCCGTGGATAGACATGATGAAGAGCCTAGGCTATGTTTAAATAGAGTTCAATATTTGTTGCAACGTGTGACCTTTAACTGACACTGTCAATCATATCGTATTTCAGAAATACCGTATATTTCCCACAACCTGTGTGGCTGTTTATTAATTAGGATATCATTTTTTTAGCCTACTTCTTAAACTATTCTCGTATATTTTATGCTCACGATCGTATAGATGTTTAGCTATAAGAATCTAAACTAACTTTCTTTTTCGTCTTTGAAGAAAGTATTCTGTTTGCTCCAAAACCTGTCGACATCTTCCATTCGCACCAGTGAAATGTCAGCAAAGCGAATCATTTATACATCGTTTTGATAACAGTTAAGAAAAGATGTCAATCGATACCTTGGTAGTCCAGTCATCGGATATCCTTTTACGTCAGGTGTACAATATCAGGCACGAAGTTATATGAAAAGATGAAAGATACATGTAAAGAAAACGGACTTTTAGTAAATAAAGATTTAAAATTTCTTAATTTTTAGGCCACCATATAAAAAACTCTCATAGAATAAATAATAATTTTACTCAGACTACTGTTTGTCTCTACATTAGAGAGATTATGCGCGTATACGACTGGGCTCATATTTATATGGATATGCCGTCTAAAGTAACAGCAACATACTTTTTTTGCAGCCATCAGATGCATATTAAACTAGGACTAGTATAATACGTATGTGATGATTGCAAAAACGCATGAAACTATGAGACGTACTAGAAACGTAGGACAATATCTATATTTATTAACATATAATTTTGCTATATTATACAGCACTGAGCACTATTCTGTTGTTATAGTGGGGTTATCTATTCTTTTCTGTTAGTAGTGGAGAGTCCGTTCTAGTGAAGGGTAGTTGTATACTGTTGCAGGTTAACGGAATTTGGCCTTGTTGTAGATAGCCCACTATAAGTCATAAAATGATTACAAATCAAGTAAGGATGTGCTTTGTGGCGCATTGGATATCGACTCGGAACGTGAAATCGGGGAGCCGAGTTCGAATTTCAGCCGAATTCATTGCATTCACTTAATGCGCAAATACCCTTGGGAAAGGTATTAATCCGTCTCTTCCTTCCAGTTATAGGTTAAATAGCAGGACAGATTGGGTTCTATAGCCTTGGTCGGCAACCAGTCTACCGCAGAAAGCAATGGCAACCTACTGCGGGATAATCTTCTGCCCAGTCAGTCATGTCTCTTTCGAAACATGATCGCCCAAGCGTGTATCACGTGTGGCACTTAACTAACTGACTGAAGGCAATTTGAGTAGAAAAATAACATTTTATATATAACACATATCAATTAATGTTTTTACAATTGAAGTAATACATGAAGTATAGTTCCCAACGGAGGTTAAAATGTCACGGCAATAAAATGCTGAAAGTGACTTAATGCTTAGGAATTTGGGAGCGTTTAAGTAAGGAATGTCTTTGATGCAGTCGTTCCTTAAGTCAGTAAGTAGTTTTGATGCATGGAAGAAGGAAAGAGGTAAGGGAAGCGAGCGTATTATGACTTCGGTCAAGGGAGATACTAATTACTCATTTCTCCTCGAGTCGGTCTGCCTGGCGATGCTTTCTGTATCCGCTTTTTATATCTTCTTTTAGGATCACAGCAGCTCATTTGGGATTTCACACTTGTATTTGGTTCTGGGCTTCCCATTGGCTGATAAATAAAATTCGCATAGGCTCGCGAACTGGAAATTTAATATCTAAATAATTTTTAGTTTTCAACTGGAACATCTGCGCGATCCCGGATGCGCAGCGACGATTTTTGTCATTTGCTTTTTGGTCTTGAAAGCGCAAACATCTGGTCCATCGCTTTTGCTCGGTATCACCACATTGTCACCTGATTAATATTAATATAACATGTATCTATGCCTATGCATATTTATATATTGTAATTTACCTCCTTACCTATATTTATATATATTTACACAACGGTTTTTTGTCATAATAGAGTGCATACATACATATATTTTTCTAAACATATACTGTTACATATAAGAGACAATTAATTTCTATTATGTTTAACCATGAGCCGTTCTAAACGTCGTATTTTGGCTTTAATTACAGTTGAAAACAGAGACAAAAACTCTCCAACACTCGGATAATTTTTTATCAATAAGGTTCAAAGCTTTCGACTCACATGAGCCATCTTCAGAGAGGTTATTAAGACGGTAACACAATAAAATCCACTATCATGGTCATGTACATTAAATCCAAACAACCCACACTTACTAAAATCACGTTTAATCTGGTCATAACACATTAGATTGCATTTGAATACATGGTTATGTGGTCATTTCGCGCTATCACGCGGTATGACGTCATAGAACCGCTTTGCAAATTTGCGAACTGCGTTTGTTATTTTTGGTAACTATTGCCGTTGCTTAGCGGAGTTTTATGTCAACAAAAAATAAAATCGTCAACAAACGCGAAAAACAAAACAGTATATTTTAACGAAAAAACACACTTACTAAGCACTAAGCAAAGAAACAACGATGCAGAAATTTAAAATATTCTTCTTCTTCTATGTGCTATGTCCCTTCAGGACGTAGGCGATCATGGCTCTCCACGTCTCCCTATCCCTTGTGGCTCTTAGTATGTTTGCTCCTGTTGCTCCTGGCAACCCCCGTAAAACATACCGATACCTAACAAGAAATAATATATGATTCAACTACTACAAAAAATTGAAAATTTTTTAATAAGAATTAGATGAAAAAATTTTTTCTTTTTGAATATAACTACAAAAACAAGTTAAAAATGTAAGTAATTTTAATTTTAAAACAACGAATTATCCCCTTTAATCAAAGAATTAATTACTTTTGAAAAAGACATGATCTCTATTTTAGACAATATAAAATTTTAAAAAATCAAAAACAAATTCCAGAAATTATTAAATACCAAAGTAAAGAAAATAAAATAAAAGCAAAATATCCAGCAATATATACCAAGTAAATACAAACATGCATGAAAAAAATTATTAGAAAAACTAACTAAATCTTACAAAAACGCCCCAGATTCATACATTGAAAACATGAAAAAATGAGGCTAAAATCATCACTGACAAATGAAGTTTAAGTAATAAAATACAAATATTAACTGGCAAACAAGCATCCCTTACAGTGAAAGACTACAAATATGACTTTAATAACATTCCATCATACAGACTAATAAATCTTCCAAAAACAGAAATGGGCAAAATAAGCCATCAAATATTTAAAAATATTTACAACTTGTAAGAACAGCCACTCAAGCAAACCAGGGGAAAAACACTAGTAATTGTATTTCCTGGTTCCAAAAAATTAAATACAAATGTAAGTACACATTCATCAAATATGATATTAAAAGCTTTTACCCATCAATATCTGAGAAAGGTTCACTGAAAGCATTTAATTTTGCTAAAATGTACATAAAAATACCATCAGAGCATATTGATATAATATGACATTGTCGAAAATCTTTACTTTTCCACAAAGGTATAGCATGGATCAAGAAATCTAACAACGGAGGCTTCGATGTGCCACAAGGATCGGATAATGGAGCAGAAATCTCAGAATTGATGGTAATATACATTTTAAACAAAATAAACAAAATAATCCATAACAGCAGATTATATAGAGATGACGGATTAATAATAGCACCAGGCAACAAAAGAATTAATGATAAAATAAGGAAACAGCTTTTTAAATTATTCAAAGAACTAGATTTCGATATTAGAGTGAACACAAATAATAAAGTGGTACAATATTTAGATGTAGAAATTAATTAACAAACTGGAAATGTATCGCCATACATGAAAACAAACACTAAGTTATCATACATAAATACAAAGTTCAATCATTCAAATAATATAATTAAACACATTTACAAAGGCATAGATCACAGATTATCTAAAGATTTGCCAAACGAGTCAATATTTAATGAAAAGAAAATATATATGAGGATGCACTAAGAAATTCTGGCCATAAAAACATTTTACAATATAATTCTCAACCAAATAGACAAATTAAAATCAACAATAGAAAACAAAACATCTGGTTCAACCCGCCATTTAATTTAGAAGTAAAGACCAAAATAGGACAAATATTTTTTAAACTAATAGATAAGCACGTTCCAAAAGCATCAGAATTAAACAAAATTTTCAACAGAAACACAATCAAGCTGCACTAATAATTTAGATAGTTTCATTTTAAAAAAAAACGCCAGAAAATTAAATAGCATCGTACGAAACAAAACCACCAACAAAGAATGCAACTGCAACGGACAAAAATTAATGTCCACTTCAAGGTCTCTGCAATACAAAATAAATAATTTGTAAGGCAGATGTACTTGACCCAAATATATTTGGGCTAAACCAAAGACACATTTCAGACCAGGTGGTTCAACCACAGATCTACATTTAAAATAGAAAAATTAAAAATCAATACAAAATTGGCTAACCACGTCTGGAAATATGAAAAAGATCCACACATAACGTGGAGCATTGTAAAAACAGAAAAGCCTTACAACGGTGGACAAATATGTAGACTGTGCCAAGAAGAAAAATTAGAAATTTTGATATACCCAAATAAAGACGAACTGTTAAATAAAAGAACAGAAATTATGACTAAATGCATCCACACTAAGAAATACCATTTAGGTTCATACAGCCATGGATGAAGATGTCATAATTCGTGTGAAATTAAACAATGCGCGTTCATAAATTCTCTGCCACGTGAACGTTCAAGTCAAACACCGTTACAAGAGCGTTCAATAAAAAGAAAAACGGTAAAAGGTAAAATCAGTTATTAAAAATTGCCTGAAGACACTACTTATGGTAGAAACCTGGGTAACGAAATAACTCGTTTAAAAATGGAACTTTTCCTACCAACCCTTTCTCAAAGAAAATAGTTCTCCCACCTATATAAATAGTTTATCCAACCACCCCAAGAATATTATAAGACAAATACCCAAGATAGTAAATAATAGGGTTAACCAATTATCTTCCAATATAAAAATTTTCAACGCAAGCAAAGAAATTTACGATAAGGCCCTTCAGAAAATCGGTTTTGTTAATAAGTTAAAGTATGATAAGCCTGCTATAAACCCAGAATCATCAAAAACTAAAAACACCCGAAAATGTAGAAAAAGGAAGATAATTTGGTTTAACCCTCCTTATTGTAAGCTAACTAATATAAATATTGGTAAGTATTTTCTCAAATTAATCGATAAACATTTTAATAATAATAACATTCCCTTAAATAAAATTTTTAATAGATTCACCCTAAAAACTAGTTATTCTTGCACCTCAAATATAGATAATATAATTAATTCCCACAATAAACAAATTTTAATGAACCTAAATAATACGGAAGCTAAATCCGGAATTGTCTACAAATGCAATTGTTATTCGGTGGATGCCTGCCCGGTGCAAGGCAAATGTAAATCCACCCATGTAATTTATGAAGCCCGCATTTCTCCATCTAATAACAAGGACAATTACCGGACCTATATTGGCATGTCCGCGGGCTCTTTCAAACAGAGGCTTTATAATCACAGGTACTCGTTTTCGAACCCTAAACAGAGATTCCAGACGGCACTATCACGTAGGTTCTGGGAAATGAAGGAGGAAGGGCAGGACCCTATAATCAGCTGGAAATTAATAGGCTCAGCTTGTACTCCTAAAAGTTTTCGTGATATGTGTCGTCTGTGTTTATTGGAGAAGATTCTGATTTTGAAGTATCCTCATCAGGACTTACTTTTGAACTTTATGAGGGAATTTATAAACAAGTGCCGCCATAGGGCGGATTTTAACTTCTAATTTTTAATTTTTAAATTCTAAATTTTTCTATAATTTTTTTAATATTTTAAAAAGATTTTTTTAATTTTAATTTTAATTTATTTTTTTTTTATGTATATGTGTATGTTTGTGTGTGGATGTGCATATTTGTATATATATGTATATATATGTATGTGTGTATTTATGCATGTGGGCTATATGTAATTTTGGAAAAATTTTTTTTAGCTATTTAAATGCTCCTTTTCATAATATTCATTAATATGTATGTGTGTGAGTGCATATGGAATATGTATGTATATATATATATGTGTGTGTGTGTGTGTGTGTGTGTATATGTGTGCATGTATGTGTACACATGTATATTGTGTGTATATGAATTTTTTGTATATAGGTGTGTACACACATATATGTGTGTGTATGCGCATGTATATGTATATAAGTGTGTAATAAATTGAATGTATGTGTGTGTATGTGTATGTATATATGTATTCTTATTCGTAGAATTGTGTGTATATATATATATGTATGTGTGTACTTCTATAGGTATGTATATAATAATTGTAATTAATTTTTTTTTTTTTTTTTTTTACCTAGTGTTGTCTTTATTTAGTTTAATTTCAAATGACCTAATTTTTTTAAAAATAATTTTATTTTAAATCCTATATCTTTTTATTCCCTTTTATTAATAATTATGCCTTTTTAAGTAAAGGCCTTTTTCTAATACTTCAACGTTTTGGAGAAATTAGGTTTTTGAATTTGTCCAGCGTCTGTAATATTTAAATTTTTTTTTTCTTTAGTTTCTTTCTTTTTCCCTCCCTTCCTTCTTTTATCTCTCTTACCACCTTTCTTCCGTGTTGCTTAAACTTAGGTCGATTTAACACGGCTGTCTGTTAATTTTTGTTACATTCTCCCTTTTTTTTGCAAACCCAGACGATGTCAATTTTTTTTCTTTTCTTATTTATTTGATTTTATTCTATCTTTTTCTTTTTCTTTTTCGTTTTCTTTCCCTTTATTTTTATTTTTATTTTTATTTTTATTTTATTTTATTTTATTATTTATTTATTTTTTAATTTCTTTGCAATCTATTTAAAAAGGAAAAGTAGACTAATTTTTCTCCAGTTTCTGAAAGGTTTTTTCTTTTGCTGAGGTGATGTGTCGTCCCCCGTGGGGATCTTCATATCGAAATGGCCATTCAACATCTTTGAATTAATCCTTTTTTAATATATATTTGCTCTGTAATATTTTATTACATGGAGCTCTCTTCCTGTATCATTTTTTAATATTAAAATAAATTTTTAATATTAATTAGGATCGGGTTTTTTTGAATTTACCTTCCTGCTTTTTTCCCTTGGATTGAAGTATCTGAATTCAAATATATATATATATATATATATATATATATATATATATATATATATATATATAGATGTGATACGCTAATATACCTACAAAAATAAAGCGGGAAAGAAGTCATTTAAATGGTGATTTTACAAACATAAAAGAGTTTTTGTTATACTTTAGTTCATTTACTGTAGTTTAAATGCTACTGTGTGCTAAATTTTTTTCGAAAAAATTTTGCATCATTACTTGCATATATATTACTTGCAAAAAAAGTAAACCACTCAGCTGTATAGTAAATATTCTTATACAGTATTGGGTAAATTAGATTTTGAAAGGCACCTTTCCTACTTTGATAAATTCAAGATGACCAATGTGATAAAAAAGTAAAAACGATTTTTATTTTTAAAAGATTTATACTTGGTTCACTTCCTAATTTAAATAGTCAAGTTGTTCTTCGTCTTTCCCTATCTGATTCTTTGTAGGCGCGTGGCCGTTTGTTTAGAAAGTTCGCTTTGAGACCATGAAGCGGGTTCGAATCTCACCTTGGTTGTGTTATTTCCGTGGCGGAATAGGCAGAATATTTTCCCGCGGTGGATTACCATATATTTCTGCAGTAGACTGGTTGCCAACCAAGATTATAGTTCCCAATCTGTCCTGCCATTCATTCCACAGCTGGAGGAAAAAGAGATGATTAAATACCTTTTCCAAGGGTATTCGCGCTTAATTGGTTGCAACGAATTCAAATGAAATCGGAAAAGGGCTCCCCGTTTTCTCGTGACACCACAAAGCAAAAAGCAGTGAGTAACCTCCTTAAATAGCCTGTGTAAATGAATGATAAAGCAAGTGATAAGAATGATATTAAAAACACAAACATTGCTAAAAAGCTATGAAGTGTATGAAATTCTGAAGAGTCATGATCGTACACTTATTCTGAAGCAGAATAATTTTGAAAGGCATATGGCAGAAAATGAATCTTGAAATTGGAACAGATTGTCTAATTCAAACAAGATGGCTAGATGATATTGTAACAAACAATGAAAATAGGTCTACGGACATTGAATATGTGAATGTGTATGTGGAGAAAGAACTAAAGACAGAAGGAAATAGTTCTACCAGATTCTTGACTGAGGATTTTCTGAGTTTCTGGAAAATGAATATTAGAAACCTGCGCGTCATAACGAGGTCACTTGGATTATGGCCAACAGATTGGAATCGAAATTATATGAATTAGATTAGCGGAAGTGTTGATGTTATCCAGATTTTACAGATGGTGGGGTTTGCTAGAATAAATGAAAATCGAGGAATCGATTTGTCGTCCAGTTTTCAACGATAACTACAAATATTCAAATCTTCAAGCCAACTAAAGTTTCCATTATTAAACATGTACTTACTGTATATGTCAGCATACAAGAAGACCTTAACACCCGCTCCAACAAGCAGAGAGGCCTTCCAATAATCTAGCTATAATATATGAACTATAAATCTTATGGTTTGAAGCAAGCTGTTTGTGTTGGAGATTTTAAATTGTAGTCTCACTTGCTATCTATTGACACAAATATTGTGATCTGTTGAAACAACATAATTCATATCTCTGTATATATAAAAAAAGGATGTGTTAATGTGTGTGTGTTTTTGTCTCGATTCAAACGAACCCTACTCCTCCAAAATTCTTTGTATGATTTCAACCAAAATAGAATTAACTGTCGATCATAACATGAACTTTTGATGTACGCAAAAGAATTTTCGAATCGATTTATAGGATACGACAGAAATCACTGAAACTGTTCGAACTCATCAACTCTTCTTCTCATAGACGTTTTATGTGAATTCAACAAAAATTTGGTAACTTGAAAATCAAGCGCTGATTCTTTAATTTACACAAAAAAACTTTAGCATCCATGTAGAGTGTTCGTCAGAAAACAACGAAAAACATAATTTCACGTAGTCTTTTGTGCACTTTTATGCATTTTTCCCAGACGTTTCACTCAATATGAACCAAAATCGATTCACTGGTAGATCCAGGTCTGATGCCTTGATATGTGAACAAAAATTTCAGTTGGCACACAGGATGCAGCAAAAATTAATGGAAAATATTGCTTTTTGCTATCGTTTATTTTTCTAAAATTTCTGTAGTATTCCAACAAAAAACAGGTAATTTTTGTAACTACCTTATTATATGCCATAGCAATTTCACGTTTTCTACAAAGTGTCAACCTCTACGACGTTGCAAGGAAACGGCATCCACTTCTTCGGTGTCCAAACATCATCGAATCACATTAGAGGCTTCCATAATGCCGGCCCCGGTCTTCCAGTTTATATACATCATTCCACGTTATTGGAAAAATTGACCAAGCATGAATACTGTTTAACAAATACTACAAAAAACTAATACTTACTTCGAATTTGTTTTTTTAAACTTAAGCGTCACGGCAAACTCATATTGATGCTTTTCGGATAAGCACGTGACTTTACAACTTCAATATAATCACTAAAAAGCCCGAGCAATGCCAGGCTAGTAACCTAGTTATTATAATAAAATTATAACAGCGTTGCGTAATAAGACTTTTCTTAGCCTTATATTATATGTTAAACTTTTACTCCACGAAAAATAAAGTAGGTAGATAAAAATAAAATGGGATGGTAAAAATAAAATTCGCTGGTAAAAATTAAAAAAAAATTAAACATGGAAATATAGAGTTGATTGATTCCATAGCCAAATATTAACCAGTATATACCGGTATCGTTGAAATGATGTCACCACTGATTAAGCTTACACCAGCTTGTCCTGTTATCGTTACCGGATAACTGTAAGTGTATAGGATAAATTATGGTATGGTTAAAGTTAAGTCCCAGAAAACTTCAACTGTCTCTTCTTAATAATTAGTTTCCTTTCTGTTCTATTCTTTCTAATATCTCATCGTTGCTCACACGTTTGGACCATGGTATTCTCATAACCCTTCTATAGAACCATATTTCTAATGCTTTAAGTCCCTCTTTCATTTTTGTGAAGATTGTTCAGCATTCACTGCTATTTAGGAAGACAGATATCAGGAATGCTGTGGAATCTGGTACTCACAGGGCGGGTAAAGTGAAAGAGAGCCAGGGAAAAACAGCCCGTGACATATTTGATGGGCTTAATTAAATGGATAGCAGAGAAAATGTTTGGAGTAATAAAAATACACAATATATAAAGAACAACAAGTGATAGGAAGATGTGTTAATGCATGCTCGCCTATGTCCTGGAGAGACACATCACATAAAAGCAGAAGAGAGGTAAGTGTAAAGTGCGGTAGTTAGTTGATAATATATCACCTCATATTGTAGTTGATATTGAATAAAAATCTAACTGGTTATGTGTCTCAAATACCTCAGATACCACATTTAGGAACAGTGAATGATTAGCAGAAGAAGTCATTCAGGCTACCGTAAAAGCTTTTTTTCATTTGAGAGAAAATAAATCATATATGTTATTAAATTCAATACATACATTTTAAAATGGGATTTGGTGGGTGCGTCTTATACGGCGAATATATCACCAAACATACATTATAATTTAAAAATTTAAGAGTCGTCTTATTATACGCTCGGTCACCTGGTACAACAGCATATATGATATTTAGTATTTTAAAGAGTTCAGCTTGATTTCCAACAATCAACATTTTTTCTTTCTTTTTTAAAAAAACTATATGTATTTTGTTATCATTTCACCACAAACAAAGCAGCAATAAGACTATAACGCAGAGGAGTTCAGAAAGTAAAAGTGAAATGGAATTAAAAGATTTTAAATGCGAATGATTGTAGAAAGGACGTAAAAAGAACAGGGCTACAGAAGGTAGAACAAGACAACTGAGGTTGCATTTAAATTGTTGATGACTGCTGTTACAAGAAATCATAAATTAGTTCCACAAGTAAGAGGTACGAGAAAAAAAAAAGATTGTTAAAGCACAAGTGACATTTGTATCTAGTTACTTCAACGATAAAATGGTGAAACCTACTTGCCAGTCTGGTAGAAGGCTTCAGTTGATGTAGTCCCGACTCGATGAAAGAAAAGCTGCCATGAAAAATATATTACAGAGAGATGGCATGTCACGAGATTAGAAAGTAGCTGGATTTAACTGAATTGTAGAACCTTCTCTGAATTTTCTCCAGATTCAAAATTCCAGAGATTCAAAGCAGGGATTGTAGACCAGATATTGCAATATTATTCAATAAATTGTAGATTTGGGAATGACGGATTCTGGGGAGAAAATATTCTGATTCGACAGAGTAAACCAATTATACTCTCAGCAGACGTAGCAATTTTGACTCAGTACACTCAGCCCACTTCATATTAGTGGAAAACAAGAAGCCATGAAGGCGTAGAGTGTTACTCTCCTGGAGTTGAGGATAAGACATCCTGATGTTATGCAGAATATTAAATTCGGTGATTAAATGAAAGCTGTTTTCTTTTTTTAAGAGTTGAAATGTACAAACGATTCATTTCCCAAGGTAACCACTTCAAGAGAAGTTGCCAGGTTTACTTTGTCGGGTGTGTTGGATTTGCTGTTAAAATCAGAAATAATGCATTTAATTTAACCCAACAGTTATATTAATTGAAAGATTATAATAGTGAACACGTCTTATCTGAAATATACGCTTCATTTTTTTATTAATTAAACAGTATGTAATACACTATTTATCTTCTTCAGACTATTGCACTAATCTTTATTGCCATGTTTACGAGGTCTTGACCATTTTACGCTACGTCCTTCTTTAAGTGTTAGGAATTTCTAATCAAACCCTTTATTAAGAACACGGGGGTATTTCATTCTCATTTTGGTATGGTGCCCTTCTATGAGGAATGGACTCTTCTCCTTACAATATATAATTACCTGCGTGACTTCCAGAAGCAGTTAGTACGATAGCTAGTGTGCAGTTAAAACCAGCTACTATTCACTTAAAAAGCAGCGTAAATGTACCGTTCAGATTTACTTATTTCCATATTATTTAATTACTAACCTATACGTTGTACATATTTCTTGTTATACTAATATACTGTTTTGAACCTATGTCCTGTGTTGCGTGTCTTATTTCCGACCAAAACAGTCACTATAACTTTGCGACGAGGTTTCTCCACAACAACCCTACAACACATTCCTGGTGCGATGGCACTTCTGGTATTATGTAGTTATTTCCCTTTAACTTAACGCTGTAAAGCATTTGTTCATCGCTGTTGTAGATTGCTATTGAACTCACAACTATTTGGGAGAAATCACTGTAACTACCCAAAGTTTATATCCAGTGAGTCTAAGTTAAAGGAAGATAACCGCATCAATGTCTATTCCTGATGTTAAATATCAATATCTTTTTAGTTTCCATCCTTGACAAAACCTTGTCGTTGATCCCATGTTTGGTTCATGGTATCCTCAGCATCTTTGTGTAGGTTGCTTCAAGTCTTTCCTTTATCTTTGATGAGATTGTACAGCATTCGCTGCGATACTGAAAGACAGAAATCACATATTAATCTAGTACTCTCTTCTTTGTTTTCAGGGAAATCTTTTGTCTCTCAGTGCTCTAATCAGCTTCTGGAATGTATCTTTGACCATGAAAATACGCTTTTAGAACTCATTGTCACATTTTCCGTCCTTGGTTAGAAACACTTCTCTGGTATTTATATTTCTGTACCGTCTTAATTTTAACATCCCCGTATTGTAGGTTCCTCTTTTTATTGATGACCATGAATTCAGTTTTCTTGTAGTTCATATGTAGTTATTTCTATCCGCTTTCAGTGTTACCGTTTTTAGGAGGTCCTAGAGCGTTCTTTCCGTGTATGCTATTATCCCTTAACATCTTAAATCTTACAGATTGTGCCCGCCAATGTGGAATCCTTGCATGATTTTAGAGCACTCAGAATATTTACGCTGTATAGCTTGAATAGATCTGATGAGACGACATATCCTTGCCTTGCATTACTTTCAATCTTTGTATATCTGTGAACTCTCTCTTGCCCGCATGCAAGCGGTTTGCTGCCAGGAAATGTTCTTCATTATTCTTATGTTTCTGTAGAATTTTTTGAGGTTGCCGAGCATTTCTACCAAGTTTTTTCTGATATATGTACCTTGTCGAATACATTTGATTTGCCTGATTAAAAATTCCAGATTCTAATAAATATTGATGTGATCAGCGATATCCGGAGAAAAGTGAATATCCTAAAGCCAAGAATTTTTTTTTCCTGTCTAATGATATTTTCACTGATCGATTCACTGATTTATCTACCCTCTGCAGGTTATTTCAAGCCGGGACTTTGTTTTAGATTGTAAGAATATCTTTAATATAAATATTTTGTGAGACAGGTCGTATCTGAGGGGAGAAAAGTAAGTATAAAACTTTACCCACAATTATTTCCGCAGGAAAAAAACACACACACACATACATGCAGAGAGAGAGAGAGAGAGAGAGAGAGAGAGAGAGAAAGAGAGAGAGCTATTGACCTTTTATAATGATAATGTATACGCTAAAAAGTCCGCCTTTTTCTACCGAACGCCCATAGCCCAGAGATAGAATCGCCGACTGACGCCAATTAGGTCGGGTTTCAATCGGAGTCTAACCGTACTGATGAGCTGTGATACAGCAAAACAGATCTGTCCGCGGATGACTATATATATATATATATATATATATGTAATGTGACTTCAGTCAGTCCTTTACTCTTTGTAAAATAGCCAGGCATTGAAGTATCGAAACAAAATTTTGCTGGTAAGAGGTACAAATAAAATTAATTTTACTAGCGTGCATGGCTTAGTACAATATATCTTCATTGTTTTGAAAAAATTACGACTTTTATCATTTAGCATACAAAATACTCACAGTATTTTAAAAATAATTTAATTATAAATATAACAAATATTTACTTAATAAAATGTTGTTCTTTTGCATATCTTTTCGTTTTTATACATACTAGAATCCATTTCCAGTTCAGCTTCTGAAGAAAAAACAAAGGCAAATGCTCAAAAATGTTGGAATTTGGCTCTAGAAAGAAATATTTACGTATACACCATATACGTATGATGTATACTCAAAAGTAATATATCATAATAATTTAATTTTAACTTTTAAAAATGAGAAAGAAAAAAGTAAACTTTAAAAAAATATTGTTCACCATGAAGTCATATAAAGTTAAATTAGATTAAAGAAATTATAAAACCGCGAAGTAGGTTTGCTGTCATTTTTCATCGATTGGTTTGCAAAATTCAACGTAACGTAGAGTTTTTAATCTCCAAAAAAAAATCTTTAAGAATCCTAAATTCTGTTAGGATTTCAACACGCATCAGCAAGTTGCAAAAAACAAAATATCGTAAAAGAAAATTCTCTTGTTTTTATTGCTAACCTTTACAGAAAAATATTATAATAGTATTTGAAATTTATATCAATATATGTGTGTGTATGTCTGTGTGTGCGTGCGTTTTTCGCGCGCGTTGGAAGTCGACTGGTGACCGTGTAAAGAATCCGTCAAACATAGCACCGAAACGGACATTTTACAGATTATTTCTACAGATGATGTATCGGGTGACGGCGTAAATGGGTCACACTGCCCGCAGGTGACCTGTAAACCATATTTCACTATAGTAAAGGTGAGTCTTCCGACAGCAACCTGATTATTTGGATGTCTAGTTTTATAATCCCGGTTAAGTCTACTGGCTGACTAAAACATTTTTTCACGAAATGTTTTGCTAGGAATTATATTGGTAGATGGATGTGTGGGCCCATGTCTGTGGCTGACTACGACGCGACCACATCACCACACGAGGAAGAAAATCTTTGTGCCTATATGGGGAAAATGTTGTCGTCTTCCATATATCTACCAGCTTCTTTTAGCTCAAAGTTGTTAATTCTGCGTTTTTTTTTGTTTTGTTTTAATCAAATTATTTATGTGCGTCTGTCTTCCTCCCTGATATTCACCGGTGTTAGTATCTGTCGGAAGCGTTTTAAACGTGTTCTTTAGGTTGTCTTTAGGGCAATTACGCGACTTGCATTGAGTACACATACCTTGTGCGAACTCTTAATAGAGCACCTGTTGTAGAGTGTAGCCTCTAATACTCATTTTATAGAAAATGGTAAAACTACATACCCAATAACATTTCACAATCTTGCTGCAGCATTTCAGCAACAATTTCATCGTTTTCAAGGGCTTTCCCGGTATTCATTAGTTTTGCACCAATTATTTCATTCTCAGTGAACTTATTCTTACGCTTGTTGGATGCTGCTAATGGGGGTTAAAACGTCACAAAAATATTTTGCCTTCAGGCCGGTTGCAATGATTTTCTATGAAATTTCGAATTCAAATTGACATAGTCACACTGACTTACGCAAAAATAGTCAAACTTCCCCCATCTATGGATTAAACAGTAAGTAGGACACGTTTTTGTAAAAAAAGTTGTCATTCTCAAAAAAAAAAGAGAATTTACGCGCATATATATATATATATATATTAAAAAACTATTATTACCATGCACCACACAAGTAACCTTTCACGATCCCTTAGGCAATTTTTATACACAAGTAGATAGTATTGCGATGGAATCTCCTTTAGGTCCCCTCTTTTCTAATTATTATATCGCAAATCTAGAAAATAAAATAATTAATGACAACAATAAACCCTCTATATATATAAGATACATAGATGACATCTTTGTTTTAGCTAAGATTATCGATCAAATTAAATATCTTAAAAACAAATTTGAAAGTCACTCCTTCCTCAAATTTATATTAGAACTTAATATTAATAACAAACTCCCATTCCTTGATGTATTCATTGATTCTAGCACACATAAATTTACTACTTCTCTATATAGGAAACCAACAAGCATAAATTCGTGTCTTCTTAATTATAATAGTGAATGTCCCCAACGATATAAGTTTGCTGTTATAAAAAACTTACTTCAACGCACACAAATGATATCTTCTTCCAAATCTATATTTTATAAAGAATTACACAACATTAAGCAAACACTAGTCAATAATGGTATTCCTAACTCCGTTATTGATCAACAAATTAAAATGTATCTCAACAAAATTAACAATAGCTCTAACAATAATGATAATATTAATAATAATGGTTTACATCAAAATAAATATAACACTATTAACTTATACTATTACAACCAAATACAAAATAATTATAAACAAGATGAAAAAACTCTCAAAAACATAATACGTAGAAATGTTAAACCAGTGGAAAGTAATAATCAAATTATACTCATTATATATTATAAAATGTTTAAAACAATTGACCTCATAGTCTATAATAACCCAACAAGCACTAAACTAAATTATCTACAAAAAAACAATGTAGTGTACCAATTTACATGCCCATTCAGAGATTGCATCTCTGATACTAATCAAAAACCTAGTACATATATTGGTTTTACTACAACCACGCTCTCCCGTAGACTTACATGTCATCTTTCTGATCAGAGTACTGTTAAACAACATTTCTCTGAAAAACATAAACATGTAGGTAATATCAGACAGATTTTGGTCTACAATACGGTGATCCTTACTCATACACACAGTAAGAGGAACCTGCATATATTGGAGGCCATGTACATCAAATCAAAACAACCAATCCTCAATAAAATCAACTTTAAAACAGGAAATAACATATTACATTCCATCTGACTACATAGTTTTGTTGTCATTTCGCGCTATCTCGCGGTTTGACGTCATAAAACCGCATCGCAAACTTAAGAACTGCGTTTATTATTTTTGCTAACTATTGACGTTACCAAGTTTTATGTCAACACAAAATAAAATCGTCGGTGATGGTGGATTTTATAATATTTCAGTTTAAACAACCTCTCTGAAGATGGCTCATGTGAGCCGAAAGCTTATAAGTAAACCAATAAATAATTATCCAAATGTTGGAGAATTTTTGTCTTTATTTTCAACTGAAATTAAAGCAAAATACGACGTTTAGAACGGCTCATGATTAAACATAATAGACATTCATTGTCTCTTATATTTAACAGCATATGTTTAGAAGACATATATATATATATATATATATATATATATATATATATATATATATATACATACTTATATATATATATAGTCATCCGCAGACAGATCTGTTTCGCTGTATCACAGCTCATCAGTACATCAGTACGTTTAAACATCCCATTACTTCTAGCCAGAATTGAAACCCGACTAAATTGACATCAGTCGGTGATTATACGTGAGCTATGGATGCTCGGTAGAGGAAGACGGACTTTAGCGTGAAATATACAATGTGAGTGTTCAAAATCATTACTGAATAAACGAGGCGTAGATGCGTGAGTAACTACTGTTCTTTTAAAAGAAATTTCTTCCTGTATATATATATATATATATATATATATATATATATACACACACACACACACACACACACAAACATATATATATGTATATATATATATATATATTACATTTAAAGGAGTTTCATTAAAAACGACCGACAAGGAAGATTTTAATTATTTTTGCATTTCTCTCTTTTTTTGCTAGAGATATATAATATAAAAAGATCATTCTACTTCAAAAAACAAAAAAGAAACTAAGAACAGAAAAATTACATGAAAAATGATAACACCGGAAAAATAAGATATTTGAAAATGTCCTAATGTTCTAAAAGCGCTTGTAAATATGAAAATTATGGAATAGTCTTACATTCATTATATCTCGCAAAAAGAAAACGTGTAAGAATGCAGGAAAAATTGAATGAAAAATTAATAAAATCTCCCTTGTCGGTCCTGTTTAACGAAACATGTTTAAATGAATAATTCCTGCTCACATATATATATAATATTAGAAATCAAAATATGTTTCGAATTTAAATAATGCACAATGATTTGATAAACAGAAAAAAACAGAAAAATATACCAATTCAAGTTTTTTTTATGACAACGGAAATACCGAAAGTACATAACTTTTTGTGCTTCTTATGTCAAGTATATATATAAGTGTTAAACAAGAAATAGATAGCGTTTTGCAGAATATTTGCACACTTATGCTCACAACACTGTACTCAATGAAATATGTGCCTCAGTATATATATATATATATATATATATAAACTACCGACCATAATTATTAGGCCAGACCAGTTTTTTAAACGAAATGATGTATTTCATAATATTTTTAGTATTTTTAGCCAAATGGATAATTCTAAATAAAAATAGAATTGTTCTTTTGTTATTATTACTTTGCCAAATTTTACAAGGCAACAAAGCAAAGATGAACTCGTCCGAATTACCCTAAGTTTTCTTCATTCTATCATTGATGAAAATGCAATATAGGTAATTCTTAATTATTTATAAATTTATTGGATTCACATGTTATTGTGCAGTATTAACAAATAGAACCATTCTATATTCATTACAGTTATTCACTTGGCAATAAATTCTAAAGAATAGTATGAAATTTATCATTTTTTTAAAACACTGTGGTGGCCTAATAATTATGGCCGGTAGCGTGTGTATATATATATAAGTATATATAAGTATATATATATATATATATATGTGTGTGTGTGTGTGTGTGTGTGTGTTAATTGTATGGGTTAAAGTATGAAAGCCTGATAAAGATATTTGGTTACATATTTATATCCAGCAAAAATCTGTAGTTTATATAATCCGGAGGTACTTTTCGATTCTCATATTCTTTGGTGCTTTGTTTTCACACTGTAAGAAGTGTATCTCTTCTGATGGTAGTATTTATGTATTTATTTCCTTTTCAATTGATATTTAGATTTAAATCTAACACAAAAATATACATGTCCCCTCTGCATAACATGTAAAACAATAAAAAATATCGATGTTATTTATATATACAAGTATGCGTGTGAGTTTATGTGCATGTGTGTGCGTGTGCGCGCAAAATTAAACTTCTGTTATAATCCAAGATAAAGAACGATATGTTTAAATAAAGAAGACAAGAGGAAAACGCGTTTCGTCTTGTGGTGTATTTTATAAAGACATGGAGATGTAGACTCATTGTATATAAAATACAATTTTGGCACAAGACCGAAAGTGGGGCAAGGAAAAAGTCTGGTAATTACTTACTATCTTATACCTAGCTAATCAGATTCACGTCCCAAACATTAATTGCAATTTGCACATTCACTAAAAGAACCTATCTCTCATCAACCGAACCACCATATACCAGAATAATACATACTCTCAGGAAGCCTAAAAATTCACTTCATGACAAACTTTATTTCATGATTGCAAAGTTCTATATATATAAAAAGACAAAGAGGTAAAATGAATTTTATTTTAAATAACTTATCTATGAACAAAAATTGCTGGTAATTAGAAAAACGCTCACAAATTATTTGAAAGATTAACAGAAATTATTAAGCATGTAAAAAACATCATGCTTCAGATTTGAAGATAATTTTTCCTTGTACAGTGATGTTGTGAGATGTCAGAATGATGAAAGTTAACCATTTTCTTTGGATTTTCTTTTATATATTTGCTATGTATGATGGCCTGAGATAATATTGTTTCGGTAAGGAAAGGTGTGATTGATATATTGGCAATATTCTATGGCGGTGTTCTCGAGAATTTTCCTTCTAAATAAATTATTTTCTTCTTTTATGACTACAGCAATTTTTAGGCGGAAATTGTGGTCAGGTTTATTCCTGTAAAACATTAATGCATTCCTTAAACTATTATTTCTCATATCTCTTCTGTGTTCATAGATACGTTTTTAAGTTTATACTTGTTTCTCTAATCAACTCTGAAGAAAACTTTTGGCAATTCCTTTTGTATATACCTGATTCTGATTATTTTGGTTTCGGTTTTTGTTTTTGTTTTAATTTTTTTTTAATCCAACCTTATCCATCATAATTTTCGAGGTTATGCAATATCCAAATTGTAATAATACTATTTGAATGTGGTTTATATGGATAATTTTTCTAGACAGTAAATGTTATTGAGTTGTTAGGTAGTATAACTTATCTGTTATTGTTTAATTTATTATTGTGAATAATTTTGTTTTTGTTGCGGTTTTGCATTTTATGTGTCTTTCCTTTTTTGTTGTGGATGGAGTGATATGGATGTTGTAATTTTTTTAATGTGTTTTTTATGTATGGTCCTTCTTTGGATAAATATTGACGGCTGTTAATTCTTAATAGTCTTAAAGAGAAACCTATAATGATAACAGATTTGATTTTAGAAGAGTGGTTTGAATAGAAATTTATCAGGTCGTTTTTTTTGGTAGACTATAGACATCAACGCTGAGTTTGTTATTATTATTATTATTATTATTATTATTATTATTAGATATAATGTTCACCAAAAAATAAGGAGGTTGCAATCTGGGGAGTTACTTGGCCAGATTTATGGGGTGATGTGGTCGCAGAAATTGTCTGACAGCCATCATCTGACCGCGTAGCATGGTGCAGAATTATGTTGCCAGACATATAATCTTCCAGCAGCCACCATCCTGACCCAGGGAAGCACTATTTATTTGTATCCCTTAATGTAGTTCTTCGTGTTAATTCTGATGCTCTGTGAGAAGATGAATCAGGACATAACGTCGACATTCGTAGTGATCTCTCTAAACACCATGATATGGTCTGGCTATATTATGCAACTCGTTTCGAATCCTCTGTACCATACTCTCCTTTCTAGTGGAGTTAATTGCGTCATGGAGGTAACTGCCTCTACTAAACTGTACAGTCATTAAAATAAATAAAACATGTGCGAAATTTAAAATTTATAATGTAGACAATTTCACCATCGCTCCCTGTACATATATACGTTCCTTTCTGCAAAACCAAATTTTAAAAAAAGAGACACTGATAATTAAAGATTTTTTATCTTTAATTATAAGTGTCTCTTTTGTTTTAAAACTTAACTATAGTTTTGTTTTTGCTCATATATTCGGTTCATGGAGTTCCATCTATCCTTTGTAAAACCACATTATTTTCCTTCATCTGTAAAAGTTTGTTTATTTTTCACTCACATGTAGGAGAACTATTGTTACATCATAATTCAATAAACTTTTCTTTGTTTTTAACGAAATCTTTCTCGTTCTTATTACTTTGCTTAGCTTTTGAAAGACTCTTTCGCTATCGCTTTCGGATTTTATTATCGAACACTTATGCCCAATTTTGAAACTGTTGCCAGAAATGTATATTGTTTGCTTTTGATATCCTCGATCTGTAATTCGCAATCATTTATTTGTATCTCTATAGTAAGGCTGATCAGTCCGAGAATGTCAAAAGAGCAGCTGATGTCCAAAATGTCTTCAAGGCCATCGTTAAATGCGGTAAAAGATATAATGTTACATTTAATATCCCCAAGAGTAAACTTCCTACTATTAATTACCTGAGAGATTCTTGTATGCCTTTCTGGAATCTATCTTACATATTTATAACTCTACGTGCTTATAAGACTAAATTCGTTCATGCCTAGAATATTGTGCCACATATTTTCAAGTAAACTTTTTTTTACCTTGATCTCCTTGATAAAATCCAAAGAAAAATCAGCAATATTATTGGTGCTAATCTGGCGGCTCGGCTTCAGTCACTTACCCAACGCCGTAAACTTGCCTCTCTGTGCCATTTTTATAAATGGTATTTGTTCGGATGATCTCTATGTTTTGGTCCCTAGATTTTAAAAATTTAAGCACAATGCTAGTCTGGATTCGAGATTTCATAAATTTACAATTGAGTTAGCTAGATATAGCCGTAATTTCTTTTCAAACATTAAACTCTTGCCTGTGGAAGTACCTTCCACCTCCATGCCTTCCAACCAACTTTCATCTATAAAAATTTAATTGCTATGTTAATCTCTACCTTCTATCCTCCTGATTACTCTGTTATTGTTTCAGTTTCTAATCCCTCCATTTAACCTGTATCCCCGTTTATTTTGGTGACTTTGCTGATTTACTTGAGATGATACTGATTGAAAAATATGCAATTTGCTGCTAGTGTATCTGGATTATTCTTATACCCTTCCCAAGCGTGTCATGCTTATCTAACAGTTCCAACAGCTATTTGTGACGTAAATAATCAAACACTTTTCATAAAACACAAGTACACATTCTTCCACAATTTTATTGTTATTTCTGATATTCTTCTGAGCATAAATATCACATTGCTTTTTCTAATGGCTTTAAACAACCCACACTGTGATCATCTAGTTTTCGGTGTAAATATACTATGCGTTCTATTCATCAAAATTCGAATGAAAAGTTTTATGAGATTGCTCTGATTTTCTGATAGAGTTCACATTCGTTTGCATCTGGCTTCTTAGGCAGTGCTATGAAAATAAACCCACTTTGGTCTTCCGATATAATCCCATTGTTTTATATTATCATTTATTATGCCGGTAATAAATCATCTTATGCTGCCTTATATATATATATATATATATATATATATATATATATATATATATATATATATGTATATTCTATTTATAAACGCTCGTTTGCGGATGTAAAATATTCAAAAGTTCTACAATATAATTGTATTGAAAACTTTTTTATACAAATGTGCACTGGTCTAATTTTATTATGACCAAAAACGAAGCAATTAAACAATATATATACACACTACAGGTGATAATTATAAGGCCATCCCAGTTTTCTTTAAAAAAAAATGATGTATTTCATACTATTTTAATATGTTCTTGCCAAGTGGGTAATTCTAAATAAAAATACAACGGTTATTTTGTCATTATTACTTGGCAAAATTTTACAAGCCAAAGAAGCAAAGATGTACTCGTTCGAATAAACCTAAATTTTCTTCATTCTTTTATTGATAAAACTGCAATATAGATAATTATCAAATATTCATATATTTATTTGATGGTCGTGTTATTGTGCAGTATTAACAGAAAAAAAATTCTATTTTCATTTTCAATATCAACTTGGCAATAAACACTAAAAGATAATATGAAATACATTATGTTTTAAAACACTGGGGTGGTCTAATAATTATAATTATGACCGGTAGTATATATATATATATATATATATATATATATATATATATATATATATATATGAGTGTGTGGAAATAGTAATTAAATAAATGAATATGTATTAAAAGTTTGTTTCAAATAATACTTTTCAGCATTCTTTAGTCATGTTATTCTATACGTTTTTTGAATATTGATTTGTTTAATAGTTTTTTTTTATTCATTTTAATTTAACTTCAGAAAATTTTCTTAAGTGTGCCGTGATATTTTCATTTGTTCCTAGGTGTGCCGCTGCTTAAGCAGGTTGAGAAACACTGGTCCAACACATTCACGCAGCTGAGAAATATAATTACCCAGGTCGACGTGATTCTAAGTGATATTGATAGGGAAACCATTACGGATAGAACGTACTAGAACGTCAAACAAATCTTGCTATTCATGATGAGATGGAAAATTGCTTTTATTGTATTCATATAAAAGTTCTTTCTTTATTCATTTTAACCCTCATTTTTAACAAAGACATAATATACACCTCATCGGTGGGGGTCCTACTAAAGAAAAATGTGCTTCTCTATTTAGGACGGTTGATATTAATTTCACTGTGTAGGAATGGTGTCATGTCAGACAAGTGTACTCACAAGTGTACACAAATTATACCGGATTGAAACATCCATTTAACACACACACACACACACACACACACACACACACACACACACACATATATATATACACACATATACACACATATATATACACACACACACACACACACACACACACACACACACACACACACACACACATATATATATATATATGAGGATCTGATCGCCTAATTGCTTCAGTTATGAAACCAAGCTAAACCGCCACAAAAGACCCACCCAAATCATTTCAGTAAAGTGTGCAGAACCATCCACATTTTCGGAAAGATTACTACACTCAGTCAATGCATATAAATGCCACAGATGAAGCAGACAATAGGCCTCACGCTGTTTAATTATCCCGCAACAGGTTTCCACTGCCTGCTGTGGTGGTCTGGTTGCCGGGCAGGGCTGTGGAACACAATCTGTCCTGTTATTTCATCCACAACTGGAGGGGGGACGGATTAATACCTTTCCAAAGCGCGTAAGTGAATGCAGGGCATTCAGCTGGAATCCGAACTCAGCTGACCGATTTCTCGTTTCGATAATTGGAGTAGATAGATCTATCTATCGCCCGGTTCACACTCCCCCCACGTCTATTGAACAGTTTAAGAGGCTCATCCCTTGTTCCCTGTTTAGGATGTGGTTTCCGGCTTTTTCTTTTCCAATCTTCTCACTTTGTTTTTTTTTCAATTGGAGTAGATAGATCTATCTATCGCCCGGTTCACACTCCACCCACGTCTATTGAACAGGTTAAGAGGCTCATCCCTTGTTCCCTGTTTAGGATGTGGTTTCCGGCTTTCTCCTTTTCAATCTTTTCACTATTACGTAGCCCTCTGCACATCAGTGGCGTTACCGCCTTGCACGGGGTGATACGCTTTAAAAAAAATAATAATAATTAACCATCTTTCTAACCATGACGCCAATATATGACACGTTCCATTGTTAGTAAACCAACACAAGGCAATCACGTTTACGGAATCTAGCCTCGATCGAACTTATCCCATTCGAAGATTTATCTGTGCAACATCCTTTTGAAACACCTCCACAGGAATGCGATGAAAATATTGTCGTCTAAATAACGCAACAAGTGAAAATAACACAGACATCTGATTTTAAATGACATATTTACCAAAATTACACAAGCATTTCTTGAAATACCACAGAGTAGATTTATTCAGCAAAATCGCTATTTACTTCAACATCTTCGGAATCCCCCGCAACTCTTCTGAGTGGTGTTCTTGTTTAAGTTGGTGAATACTGCCAGAATCATGCCTTCTTTTTTGGTGTTACAAAGAGTTTTGTTAGTCTCTGTCTCAGTTGTACTCCAAACTTAATAATCAAAGTAATTACCGTCTTTGGCCAGACGTAAGGGATATTGCTCGCGTAGAAATGATCTAAATTCTCCCGCAGATGTGGCATGGTGCAGTGTCTTTTTCTAGACATAAGGTCCTCCAGAAGACATCCTCTTTACCTAGAGAAGCACTAATTTCCGAGGGCACTTAATATAGATCACCTTGTTGAATCTGAGGCTCTCATCAACAAAATCAAGAGTTTTTCTTTAATTATTTTTTATTTTATCAAAAGGATCAGTGATTTTTTTCTCCGGGCTGCCGTACCTTTATAATCAACATTAGTCTCATCCAACTCTTTTCGAATCCTCCGAAATCACCTTAGAGTAACACCCAAACACGTTTAAAAGTTCGCATTGGAGCTTCTGGAGCGAATGCCAAGCAATACAACATGGCATTTTCAAATATCTGAGCGAGTGAATTGCGTCATAGTTATATTTTTCACAGATAGTGCCCAACTGACCCTACGACACTGTGCAGTCGACAAAATAAAAAATAAACTACGCGCATGTTCGAAATTGAAAATATAAAATGACAACAATATACCCATCGCAACAGGCAATGGTTCTCTCAGTATATATGCGCGCGCATGTGTGAGATAGAGAGAGAGAGAGAGAGAGCGTATATGTGTGTATGTGTTTCTGTGTGTCTGAATGTCTGTATGTAATCTAATTTCTTTTTCATAGATAACTTTTGACAAGGAATATTATCACCATCAAAGATTTCATTTAACGTCAGCTTGTTTTACAAGAGCCCGAGCGCATTACCGCGAACATGCTGTGTCATTTTTTTTTTCACAATGGAATTTCTTTGTTTACGCGTTTTTTGTATTTTCATAGGTGATCCATGTTTCGAGTAGACATTTTGCGATTGTATCTTTCGTCGATCTCTTTCTGTGACCTAAGACGAGTATTTGTTTTTGTATAGGTACTTCGAAATTATTTTTTAGCACGAGTGTTTCTCTATTTATTTTCCCTGGGATAAATATCCTATGTACCGAGGTAATTTACTTACTCAACAGCGTTCTGTATTTATGCAACATTACTTTCTGCTTTTGGTGTCTATTTTTTCTAAGATGTTTTCATCTGATTTTCTTGTATTTTTTTAGACTTTGCGTCTTTCTTTCTTTCTTTTATTCATCTTGTTTCGGTGTACATTATTCTTTAAATTTACCACCGAAAATCTTTTTTTTCTTTGTTATATTTCGTCTTGTTACATGTATGCGTTTTATTGTTATTTTTACAGTCATATCCCGTTGAAACACCGATTCTCGTTCAGTCACCGAAGTTAAGCAACATTCAATCTGGTCAGTATCTAGATCGGAAATACTAGATGCAGTAAGATTCGATATGCAAATGCTATAATGAAAATAACAGTAGGATTGAGAAATCTGAAATCAGAGTTCAAATTCCAGTCGAATTTTTTTTTGTATTTACTTAACTAAAAATACCCTTGGTAAATACATGAATCAACCTCTTCTTCTCACAGTTATGGGTTAAATAGTAAAACGTGTATCAATATATTTCAACTTCAAACATCCTTAAAAAGGATCATAAACCGTACAAAAAAATACATCAGTTTTATTTCTTTCTCACCTGACTCCCGGAACGGTATTTTCTTTCTTTTTTCTTTCTTTCTTTTTCGCTCTTTCCTTTCTCGCTTTTCTCCCCTTTTGTCTTTCTTTTTCTCTCTTCTCACACTTTCCCACTTTCTGTATTTGATTTTAGCTTTTTCTTTCTTTTCTCAATTTTCATTTTCTAGCTTTTTTCCACTTATTATTTTATTTTTATTTCTTTGCTTTTCTCTTTCATTATCTCGTTCGAATCACTTTCTCGCTTTTGATTATAGCCTTTCTTTTATTTAAACTTTTCTTACTTTTTTCAGTTTATAATTTCTTGCTTTTCTTCTTTCTTTCTTCTCTCACTCTTTCTCTTTATTTTCTCTTTCTCGCTTTCTGTTTTTGATTCTAGTTATTCCTATTATTTTTCACTTTTTCTTTCTTTTCTAAATTTAAACTTTCTTGCATTTTCGTTTTTTTTCTTTCTTCCCTCGCTTTTCTCTTTTTTCTTTATTTTCACAGTTTTTCTTGATTTCTCCGTTTTTTTTTTCATTTTTCCTTCGGCTCTCGTCGTTCTGTAATCTGCTTTCTCGTGTCCAAGTTCCTCTATTATCTTATTGTCACCCCACATTTTTTACATCAAGTAACTTTACCATTCATATTTCGTTCAACGTGATCATCTTTTTGTTCCACTATGCTCATTCCTTGTGGTTAACATCATCCAAATATTCTTCTCTTTTTTCCTTTGCGTCGACTTCATTCTTTCTCCAGTATTTACATATCTTCTCTAAATTACCCAAACATTGTTCTTCTTTTTCCTTCTTCGTTTCATATTCATTCCACATCCAGTTTTATTTTTTATTCACAACAAATCATCATCTTCCTTTTCATTTTCTTTTCTTTCTCTTTTTTCAAAACCACCCATCACCTTTTTATTCTTTTTAACTCCTATCTATGTGCATTTTCATCTCATTTCATCCATCACCTTTTCTTTCACTCTCTATTAGCTGACGCTTTTCTAATTGCCCACCATTCTTCTTTTTGTTTTCTTCCTTTTCTCATTCTTCATCCAACATTTGTTTGCTTATTCCCTAAACCCCTTAACCTTCCTTCTCATCTTTTTCGTCTCTATCAAAATCCACCACCATCGTCTTCATTTTCATTTAACTCACCAGTTTCCCTACATTTTATTCTTATTTCCATTTCCCTCTCTACCCAACCCTCATCTCTATCTCTCTGACTACCTCTTTCAGGTGTTTCTTTTTCAATTCCTCGCCCTTCTTGTCTCCATCTTTTGCTACCAAAGTATTGCGTTTTCGTCCAAGACCCTAGTAGGTCTGACGTCACAACTGCCGTCGGCCTATTGCTACTTGTGCACACATTGGCTCCGCTAATGAGACGCAACATCTAAACTCAACCAACAAAGCAACTACAAACGGTAGATGGTGCAGTAAAAGGCCTGCTGGCTGAAGATCAGCGGCCAGGCAAGCCAATAAAAAGAATGCCACTGTTACTTTGGAAACAGAATAGAAATGATGAGACGAGCAGTTAATGGCAGGGGGTCAGTGTAATTGTGTTTTATCTACATGCTCGTTAGAGATGATCTATATCTCCGCTCCTCTGTCGCATCCGTTGTGAACAATAGGCTATTTGATGAGAAGCACGGGACTGAAAACTCGTGGGGACTTCGATGATCGGGATTCTGGTTTCCGTTTCGTAATCAATGGTTTTTGCTGAAAAAGAAACTGAAGGAGTTAATAGACAAAAACGCCCTGTTGAGAATTTAGAGAAGGGAAGAGTAGGACAAAAATAACGAACGGAGGATGGGTCGAAAAAGAGAGAGACTAATTAACAGCTGCGCAGTGAGTGAGTGAGAGAAAGAGAGAGAAAGAGAGAGGAGGAGGAGAGAGAGAGGGAGAGATCAAGAAAGTGAAAGGGAGGAAGAACAGCTTTTGCAAAGGGAGGTACTACTCTAAAGAGAGAAAATAAGTTATAAACAAAGAAATGGATAAATCAATTTGAATTAGAATATAAAACTAAAATAATACACTTGCACACATAAATGATAAAATTTAAAATTAGTAAATTAGTAAACATCCAAGAGAGGTGTTTTTCTAAGCGCAGCTGAGATTTGGCACAAGGTCGAAAGTAAGGAACACCCATTGAGAATCTAACTCATTACTCAATTGTAATGATTCTAGCAATATTTCTAAGCGCAGTTTAGATGTGGCACAAGACCGAAAGTAAAGGACAGTCATTAAGGATCGAACTCACTACTCAATTGTAATGATGCTAGCGATATTTTTAAGCATAGTTTAGGTGTGGTACAAGGCAGAAAGGAAGGAACATCCAGTAAGGATCGACTTCACTACTCAATTGTAATGATTCTAGCGAGACAAGTTTGCTAACAATTGCACCACCTCGATGTGTCCAAACATCCAAGAGAGAGAGAGAGGGAGAGACAGAGAGAGAGAGAGAGAGAGAGAGAGTTTATGAATATCAAAATGAAAACAGATGAAAATAAAAGAGAAAAACGGGTGTGAAAAAAAAACAAAAACTAGGTAACAATCATAAATTATCTGTCTGTATTTCTGAGATAATGTAGTTACCTTACATTGTTCGAATCGATGTTCACATCGGTCGTTGTACGCTCCGACCTTCTTCAGGAATTTTGACCAGAACCCTTTATTTTGATCAGTGGGATAGATTGCTCTCGTTCCACGAATCATACAACTCACAAACATTTTAGTTTTCTTTTAATTTTAATTAAACTTACAAAAATCTCCGAAGCCGACTAATCATAGAAATGAATGCAATATAGGAACCAGTAACATGGAGTGTGAGAGAAAAACAATAACAAGCATTAAGATTTTAATATAAGCTCTGGTAAAAAAATGATTATTGAGACATTAGGTTTATAAATCCTCAAAATTAATACACAGATGTCTTCAAAAACACATGGTCACGTGGATAGAAGCGTTGGTTGAGCCAAATGAGCTCAATATCTGGCGACAGCACTAGTGAACAAAAACATATAGAATCAAGTTAAATGGGGATAACTAAAATAAAACATCAAGATTCATTTTTTCTATATTTAAAATTCGCACGTTAGATAGTTTCTTTTGCTGACAAGCATACACTATGGTTTTCTACATTCAGTTAGTTAAGTGCCATATGTGATACACGCTTTGGACGATCATGTCTTGAAATTGACATGACAGACTGAGCAGAAGGTTATCTCGTATTAAGTTGCCATTGCTTTCTGCGGTAGACTGGTTGCCCGCTAAAACCACAGAACCCAATCTATTCTATTATTTAACCCATAACTGGTGGGAAGATACGGATTAATGCCTCTCCCAAAGGTATTTGTGCGTAAGTAAACGCAAGGAAGTCAATTGGAATTCGAATCGGTACCACAATTTGTCGTTCAGAGTCGATATCCACTGCACCACAACGCACATCCGTGGTTTCTTACAGCTGATGTTTCGTCCTTTCTTCTCGCTTTTTTTTTATCGCCATCTGGAGTTGTGCCCGTAGTTCCTTTCTGTGACTGCTATCAGCAATATGTCATCTGCATATCTAATGTTGTTAAGGTTTTGGCCGTTAATAATGAATCGTTAAGAATTCTAGTTCTTTCAGGATTGATTTGCTGTAAAAGAAGATATTAAAAACTGTCTACAACACAAATAAAAATGGGCAGCCGAAACAAACAAAAATAATTATTAGACGATCAGAGATAAACATTCTCCCGCTTAAAAATTGCACAAATTTTCTATCCTTATTTTTTTATTATTCAAGCGTGATATTAATTTTGTCGTCTTTCTTTAGGAAATTAAATTAAACAATTTTGTGTGAAAAAAACGAACGTAATTCAATTGTTTTTGTCATCGGCGCCATTTTGAACCCTGCTGCTTTGCTAAGCGTTTTCGGTAAACGGTCGTCCAGGAGGACATTTTTTGAGCAAATTGATATTATTAAAAAAAAAGCGGAATTAGTTAATGACAAACAATCCATAAACAGAAAAAAATATAAAACGAGTAAAAAATTCAAGGTCAAAATATCAGCTGATGTCCAAAACAAACTCATGACCGTAGTTAACTGGGGTAAAATATCGCTTGTTATTTTAACGCCTGCAAAAATAAAATTATCTCCATAAATCATCTGAAAGACTGCTTTCCATCAGCATGGTTGATATTAACTTCCAAGAAAGTGACTCGTTAAGCCTTCACGGCCTAACGCTCAAAGCTGTCATATTGTGGAAAGATTATATTGAAACAATTGCTAGGTCAGCTAATAAACTGTCATACAAGTAATTCTTTCTCTCTGAAATCTATCTTACGTATCTATATGAATTCCATACGTCCATGCTTAGAATATTGCTCCCTTCCGACTTCCTAGCCAACATTGATATGGAAACATTTTAATGCAATGCCAATCGCTATCTACTCTACTCTTGATTACTCTTTTTTTTTTATTTCGGCTCATCATTAATGCATCTGTTCATAATTCTTTCACACAATGTAACCTTTGCGTTTCAGAAGCTTTGCTGACTTGATTGGGGAGATAACGATTAAAATATTATTGTGTTGACAAACTATTAGTATTTTAACTGCAGATGTTAAATTCAGTTTTACTTTTCAAAAGTTGATATTTCTGCATGTCGGAAATAGAGCAGTGGATATCGACTTGGAACAACAAATCGATGACCTGAGTTCGAATTTTAGTTGAATTCATTGCATTCACTTACGCACAAATACCCTTGAGAAAGGTATTAATCCGTCACTTCCCTCCAATTATGGGTTAAATAATAGAACAGATTCGGTCCTATAGCCTCGGCTAGCAACCGGTTTACCGCAGAAAGTAATGGCAACCTACTGCGTGATAATCTTCTACCCAGTCAGTCATGTCTCTTTCGAGACATGATCGCCTAAAGCGTGTATTACGTATGGCACTTAACTGACTGATTGCAGCCAAACGGGGATTATCGGCGGGCAGAGACTCGTAGGGCCTGATTGTAGACCATTGCTAGTGAAAAGTGTTCGATGTCTTATTATTTTATGCTTATTCTAGACCGGTAATTGGAAAACTTCAGCTCGCTTAGTTTTTTGTGAATGCCACCCTTAATTTCAAAAGAAAAAAAAACATCTTAAATTTTTTAATGTCAAATTCATTTTTTCACTCACACAATCTCGTACATAACATTACACATATACATAATACAGTTCAGTGTTTCTTAATTTGTTTCCTTCCGGAGAAAGTAACTTTTTATCACGTTAAACCGTTGGCACTTTCACTATGAAATGTCAGATATGCAAACATCTTTTAGTTTTGAAACAGAAAATATTTTAATAATTTCCTTCCAAAAAAAAAAGATTTTTTTTTATTTTCAAATGAATAAATTAAAAGTAAATCACATGCAAGAACATTGACCATTCTGTCATCAGTCATAATATATTATGTCTTTAACTTTTTAATTATAGACAATTTTTCTCTATATTTTTAAGTAGTGTTGTAATTAATTACACTGTTTACATTGTTTGGACTGCTCTCCTCATCTTTGTAGTCATATCCACAAAGTTTCGGCCGTTGTACACCCTAACTTCAAGTAAACATGGCCAAGTGGATAAAAGCATTGGTTGGATCCAGTGACTTAAAAAAATAAATGTGAGTTTAATACATGGCTACAGAAGAGATGAACAAAAAACTTAGAGTTGCGTTAAAAGAAGATAATTGATACTGAGATATAAGGAAGAGGCATGACTCATGGAACTAGAACACTATACATCGGTGAACGAAATAAAGAGTTCAGTTCCAAATTCCAATCACCTGAAGAATGTTGGAGATTACAATGGCCGAGAAATCGTAAATATGGCAACAAAGATGAAAGCAACAGTCCGAACAATGTAAATACAGACCAATAATTCTTCAAACATTAAAAGATTAAATTCCACTCCATGTCTAGGTATATGCATGCTCATATGGTTTTCTGTAGTGTAAATATCTGAGCTGCTTAATACGAAACATTATCTTGAAACTTTATAAAAGAGAGGCCTGCCTTATGATGAGCCATGAATTGTGCGGTTCATGAATCGAAAAATGTTTCCCACGACTGATATAAGCTCATGAGACCCGGAAAAATAACAAAAAAAAAAAAAAAAAAAAAAAGAATAGCCTGAGAGCCATATTGAATATCCCCTGGCGTGGTCATGTCATAAAATGTGAAAGGCAAAGTCACAGCGGGTTTTATGTGACCCTGTGGCAACACGATCAAAATACGTCATTTGAAGAGGCATCGTTATACAGTAAAAATCAAAACAAAAGCATGAGCATCCTATGTCGTCAATGATATCAGCATTGACGACATAGATGTAGAGACAATGGCTTTATGAGTGTAAAGATTCTACCAGAATTAAATCCGACAAAATTAGGAAATTAATGTTTAAGAAATTTAAAAGTCTTAAACTTAAATTAAGATTTACACTATTAAAAAAAAAACAGTAGATTTTTTTGATGTTACACAAGACCTGGTTAATAATACATATCAGCTCTATACGAAAACAAACGCTAATCCAACATATGATGACGGAAAATATAATTATCCTCCATTGATAATCAAACACATACCCTCCTCTATAGAATATAGATAATTAAGAACTATACAGAAAAATATATTTTATTAACATTATATATTTTATAACATTGCTTTAAAAATAGTAGCTACAAGTGACCTGATATCGAACATATCAAACGTAACAATAATAGTAATAATAAAAATAAAAACAGAAAAAAATCATTTAGTATAATATTCCATTTTCCCAAATGGCTAATAACAATTTAGGGTAGAAATTCCTCTATTTCATCTAAAAAATCCTTCCGAGAAATATTTCTCAGAGAATTTTTTTAATGAAATTACATTTAAATTAGCTGTTAAAAGATAAGAAAAAAGTATAATAATATAATTTCAAACCAATATAAAACTTAATAAGAAACATTCTAAAATCACAAAAGTGAATGATACGAAAGGATGCAATTGTAGAAATTCGAATGAGTGATCATTATAAAATACGTGTCTAACTAATTCTATTTCTTATCTATGTATTATTTCTACTATTGAAAACTCAACAGTTAAAATATTTGACATCAGTAGAACCAAGAATAACTTTGAAACTAGATGGTACCAAAATGTATTACCTTGCAATAATGAGGTGGACGAAAATAGAACATTACTTTCTAAATAATTTAGTCACTTAAAAGGAGAAAATAAAACTCCCACAGTAAAATGGAAATTTTTTAAAAAGATGCTAGAATTTGTAAATCTTTATATGAGTTATGTTTCAAATAATCACGTTTCATACCAAAACAGCTCCGTTAAATCAACGAAACTTATTAACAGTAACTTGCCGATACTATCCATCGTTCACCTTAAGTCCAGTTTTAAAAACATCTTCTAGAAAAACCATTGCATGCACAATTAGACAGCTACTATTGCATTAATATATTAGCGGTTACCATCCACCAATTTGTTTTAATTAACTTTAATAATGCTGTTTTGCCGTCTATTTAGTACTAAGTGCATGCTATATTGATATTCCTTTGTTTTAATTATATCAACAAACCCTTTTTGAAACACATCTTTTAATTTAATACTACTACAATATAGAGGTTCCATTTGAGGTCTGAGGAGAGGGTACGGGTGAGGAGGTGTAGTGTATCTTCAGCCTGTAGTTATCATTTTCAGCTCCTTTGTTTATTGATGACCATGCATTCAATTACATCTAGTTTATTTGTAGTAGTCATTTGTTTCTGCTTTTAAGAGTTATCTTCTGTAGGAGATTTGTAGTTTACTTTCCGTGTGTGCTATTAGCACTGTATCATCTGCGTATATTATATTGTTTAGATTGTGGTACCCACTATCAGATAATAGCATGACTTCTACGGCTCTCAGAATTGTATCACTGTATCTACTGCTAAGAAGTTTGGGTTACTGTCGATCCAGGATGTTTTTTCCGCCTGAATCCATTCAGCATATATACAAGTCAACCATCCGTCCGTGCATGGAGTACTGCTGCCATTTATGGTCAGGCGCCCCTGCCGTTCTCCTCAGTGTTCTCGAGAGGCTCCAAAGGAGAGTCTGTAATGTGATAGGTACTGATCTGGGGGCTCGACTGCAGCCACTTCCCCACCATCGGAATGTGGCCTCCCTTTGTCTGTTCTATAAATACTTTCATGTCTTCTGCTCCAAGGAACTTAAGTCACTGGTGCCTCCTCAACAGGTGTTTATTCGTGCAACCAGACTTGCAACTGGGTCCCACCCATTCACAGTTAGGTTAGCCAAATGCAGACGACAATTCTACTCCTGTAGCTTCTTCTCTCGCACTTCCCGCCTGTGGAACTTGCTCCCGTATTCTTGCTTTCCTGATGGCTACAACCTCCAGAAATTTAAATGCAATGTCACTACTCATCAATTCACCACTGGACTCTAGCTCTCTCCCCACCACCATATATCCTTCCCTTTCTTTCCACCTATGTATCTGTCATCGCACCTGCATTCTCAGCTTTCTATTGCTCCTTTCTAACTAGTTTGTACTCCTCACTCTTTTCTAAATAATCTTTTTACAGTTATGTAGCCCCCCGCTCATCAGTGGCATTTCCGTCTTACTCGCGGTGAAATGATTTAAAAAAAAAATTAAATACCTCAGAAGTTTTCCAATAGAGGACGGAAAGTGCGACACTGAGATCTGAAGGAGAATTAGAATGGCCAAAGATGCATTCCTGAGGCCAAGTAGATTGTTGAGAGACAGTAAAATTTCACTAGAACAAAGAGAGTGCTGGATTGCTGTGTGATATCTGTACTTCAATATGGCAGTGAATGCTGGGCAGTTGTCTCAAAGTCGAAGAAGAGACTTGAAACCAGGGAAATGTGTTTCTACAGAATGATTCTGTGGATAACATGGACCGAACATGTGAGCAACGATGATTTTTTAGAGACGATGGAAATAAAAATGAAACTAACATTAACATCAAAGAAAAACATCTGGCGTTAGTGGGGCATGTAACGAGGAAAATGGGCTTGGCGAAATTAGTTATATAGTGGGAAAGAAAAACAGTAAACATTAACGCATAATATATTTGATGGGTTTGAGGGAATGGATGGTAGAGCGGGGTCTGGTGGTAGTAACAAGAGAAAGTGTGCTAAGAGTCACTATGGATAGGGCGATATCGGAGATTATGATCGCTTATGTCTTGAAAAGACATGGCACATAGAAGAAGAAGAAGACTAAAAAGAAGAAGAAGAAGAAGACATTTTGTTAATCATTGATCAAAGAGAAATAAGTGAACTTTTAGTGAAAACCAATATTATAAATCTACGAATAATAACATTTAAATAAAGTTTAGAAAACCCGGGCAATATGCAAAATTTAAAATAAAAAATTAGTATGAAATCGTTTATCTACGGGAAAACGTTAGAAAATGTAGAATGACAAACAGAATTTAAAAGATTAAGAACCAGAGTAGTAAAAGTTTCATATTTGTCTTTGGTTAGTAACGAGTGGGTCAGTACCGTAGAAATGACGGCAAAACATTTTATATACTGTCTAAAATAGCAACATATATATTAATGTACCTTTTACTAAGTATCTTATATTAAGATATATGAAAAATATCCAAGCCACTGAGCATGACAGGGAAAAATAAAATAGTTTTAAT
Source organism: Ascarosepion bandense (assembly GCA_037127315.1). Classification (NCBI taxonomy): domain Eukaryota; kingdom Metazoa; phylum Mollusca; class Cephalopoda; order Sepiida; family Sepiidae; genus Ascarosepion; species Ascarosepion bandense. Next base: position 526,081 of record JBBBDQ010001286.1, on the reverse strand, counting down.
ATAATAGAGAGGATATATATATATATATATATATATATATATATATATATATATATATTTCATATATATACTACTTTAAAAACAAGGAATATATTAACAGAGACCATTCGTTCAACAGAAGAAAATCGTTGGAATTATAAATCAAACGAACGAAAAGCAACGAAAAAAATAAGTAAAAAAGGGGGTAAACGCTCAAATAAATACAAATATAAATATGGTTAAATAAAATAAGGACAAGAGGAAAAACTGTATTTTAAATCTCCTACGGGTTTCGTCCTGTGAGGGATTTTATCAAGTAAAAAAGACGAAATGATCTTTATTCTAATTTACGTACCTATAAACAAACATGATGAAATTCTAAAAACCAAAATATTCTGTTAATCTGTTGAAATGATTTGTGAGCGTCTTTGTGGTTAACAACACTGTTTATAGTTACGTAATTTAGAATAAAGCTCATTTCGTCTTTTTGCCTTGATAAAGTCCATCACAGGACGAAAAGCGTAGGGAATTTAAAATACAGTTTTCCCTCTTGTCTTTATTTTATTTAACCATTCTGTCCTTAATTTCAGATTATAACTGAGTATATTTTTACAAATATAAATATATATATTTATGACGAGGAGAGGAGAAATCGCTTGTAAATAATTATCGAGGGATAGTTTAAATGAAAAATCCCCCGACAAATGAAGAGACTTCATAAAATCCTTCTGTCAATTATATATTCTTAACTACCCCGATAACATAATTATTGCAAAAATTAAAATAATAAGGTACTGGTAAAAACAAAAACGCGCTAAGAGAATTCGTAACTCGTAACTCGTAACTAGCAGTGAAGTGAATGAACTCAACAGCTGCATCGTTATTGTCTCTCTAAAGAACGGAGAAGACGCTGTAAGGGAAAACCTTCCAAACGTCTTGGTGACAAGAATATCTCTGCTATCATAAATCCATAGCTTTTGCACCCATCTTTGTACAGTGCCCTGATATCCCCATACCCACTCACCTGCCTTCAAAAGAGACAGTTCAGAAGAGGATGAAATCGTTGTTCCCGATTGCAGAGATGCAACTGAGGAGAGAATCCACTATTACCCCAACCAAAAATGTTACCGACCTGATCAGAGACATTGGTCACACAAAGTTAAACACTTTTGAAGCCGGGACTCAAGCAGTTGAATTTCTAAGATGAAAATTTGTAAGTAGCAACTTATTCAGAGCAACAAAATATAGGGAATTTTTGGGAACCATGGTCAGAAAAGTTCTTAATAAAATGGTTTGTAAAAAAGTTAAATACCTTCGATGCGAAAGGCTACGAAAATTTGAACAGACCGATCAAATTGTTTGTGTTTAATTCATCATTGTTTGTCGTGTCTGGCTATAAATCTCACATAACTATAGATCAGAAAATAAAGAGATTCTCACATAACTCTACATCAGAAATTATTTTCGATTATTTCGGGATGATACTTTCTTCTCTAAGTTTTCATTATGAACGTGTAAATATATATATATATATATATATATATATATATATATATATATATATATATATAGATAGATAGATAGATAGATAGATAGATAGATAGAGCTGTTGCAATAAGAGAACAACGAATAGATAGATAGATAGATAGATAGATAGATACTAAAGGCGAAATGTTTGGGGTCAATGTACATTTTTTCATAAAACACAATGAAATGAGATAGTAACTACAATTTAGTTGCTTTTTTTTGACAAAAAATAAACATATATATACAAAAGTATCAAGGAAAAGAAAAATAATCACCTGCCTTAATTACAGCTTTAAAAACTATTGAAATTCTATCCAACAGTTTTTGAAAAACAAAAAAAATTAGAAGGCATAATTTCGCAAGCTGAAAAAGCTCACTATCACTCTTTGTGTATTCTTATCGAACTCTCCAATCCAATATTAAATTTAATGGGAGAGAGTGTCGAAATTTAGAGGACAACGTCATAATTTAGCGCTTTTTGACATTGTTACATTGAAAGGTGATTTTATTGCAATTATGTGTCAAATAGATAATGTTAACATTTATTTGCTAAATCAAAAGTTTTTTCTTGAATCTTTTAAATCAGCGTTTGCTTCCCAAAACTTCCCCATCCTAACAGAACTATCACTATGATTAAAAGAGAAGATTGATATAGGAAAAAAAGCATAAGAGCTGGAGAGAGTAGCAAAATGTATTTTTGAGAGATTAATCCAAATTTTAAATATCTAATAGTAAGAAGAGTTTTTGTGAGAAGAAGCCAGGGAAAAATAAAACTGAATGATGAAAGTTTTGTTTCATCTTCTTTAACGCACATAATTGCTGGAATCTCGAAAATAAAACTCGAGGAGATATTAAGATGTGCGAAAAGATTCTTAATTCGATCAACTCGATTTTTCCAAACAGCCATTCTTGTGGTTGACGTATTTTTGGTGAAACGAAAAATCACAGCAACGGCCCTGCAGACAAAAAAATACCAAAAATATCTTGGTCTAAGCACAAAATATTACACACTGAACCTATTACACAAAATTGAACGTGTCTTAAACAAAATGATAAGGAAACTCTATTTCTCCAAAAATAAAAAATATCCCTCCATCCTAGATCACACACATTATTATGAATTTAAGTCACAAAAAAAACACCATCTAACTATAAATTATTGAAATTTTAGCACAACTCATTTGCACTGATTAACACAATTAAATTGAGAAATGCCACCAATGAACTATAAAAAACAATTCAAAGAATGAGGATGGACATACAGAAGTTCGATAAATTTGATAAAATTATTGCAAAATCGGACAAGACAAGCCAACAGTATTTTATCAACGCATAACACAAAATCATTGTTCGTGAAATTATTAAAAACTACATAAAGGAGGCCAGTAACTGAGAAACCACTATAAAAAGAGGGAAGCCATAAAATAGTTAAGGAGTTCAAAATTAATGATAGAGTTCCAGTATTGCATAAGCAATAAGAGTTCTGGAAAAAAAGAACACCTGAAAAGTTATATATGAAAATTTATGATGATAACTTGTCTGTCATTTTCAATGATACCTGTATAAAAGAGAGATTGCTGCCACAAATACACAATATATGTATAAATATAAATATAGACACACGCACACACACACACACACACACACACACACACACACACACACATACACACACACACACACATATATATATATATATATATATATATACGTATGTATATACACGTCTTCATTCATACATACATACATACATACACAATAAATTTAGTTTAACGTAAAATGATAGTTAAAAGCTATTGTTAAATAATAGTTATGGCCCATAATATTTTTTCATTTTATTCAAAATAACAGGATTGTATGTGAGTATGTCAGTATATACCACGGGCCATTCTACTTCTGACAACAACAAAACAGCGACAACAACAAGAAAACACAAGAGCTAAATTCTAAGACTTGACAAAGTAATGAAAAGAAGCATTAGCTCGTAGGATAATTGAAACTGGGTAATGAACGAATGAATAAAAGACCTTAAATAAGAAAGAAAATCCCCAAATATATTAAGGTTCATAAAAGCAAGTTCCTAGTTTTCTAACTGTGACATGAAGTCTGAACAATGCGCTGGAGACGAGGACATTAACGCGATTCATTTTTTTTTTATAGAACAAACTTGAGCTTTAATGGAACAAGAAGGTTTTATAAGAAAAAAAAAAGAAAATGTTTTTTTTTTCATAGAAACGTAAAATCGATTCTCTTTTCATTTCAATTAAACATGTTTTATTGACTACTCTTTGCATGGGTTTCTTGTTCTCATATCAATGATTGAAAATGGCTTCAAGCGAATGAACGCCTTAGGTTTGAAAGAAAATCTTCATCCATAAGATCTTAGGAAATGTCGCTACATAATCTCGAACAAAGATCTTTACCAAAAAGAAAAGACCCTATCACTTGAACACTTCGAATAATGGACAGAACGGACAGAACGTATAATGCGATGACAAATTAATAACATAATTAATATGCTGACATTCAAGCGAGAAATTAGGAAAGAAAATCTTACCAGTACGAGAAAGAACAATACAAATTTGTGGGCTTGTGAAGCCTATTTTTCTGAAAAAAACATTTTATAAAGGAAATATTTTAAAAATACTTACTGAAAGATACTTTGTTTAGTTACGAAATAAGAAATGTTTAATCATGCCATTAATATAAATTACGTGTTTTTATACATGTTTTTATTACTCCAAATTTCAGTATTTTAAATAGACTCAGTACATGTATATATTATATCTATTGACCTGCGTATTCAAGAAATTATAACTGTTTACATTATTCGGACTACTGTTGACATTCGTAGGAAGCCTTCTTCAGATGCTGAGAATTTGGAACCGAATACATTATTACGATCACTGAGGGACCAGAAAGCCGCTTCTAGTAGATACGTTTTATCTCCCTTTAACACTCGGTTATTTTTTTCACCACTACTCTAACCTGGTATTGAACTCTTTGAGTCAAGTCACTAGTAATCAACACCTACATCAACTGGACCGTGTGTCCTTGAAGACAAAAGCATGAATTTCTCGAACGTATAAACCTAATGTCGCAGTAACAATTTTTCCTAGAATTTACAATGTGTTTTTTGTTTAGTTTTTTGATGTTAATGGTTTTCTCTAGTATTTTTGCGGCCTTCTTTTGTAGGAAAAACACCTTTCGATGCAGTATATTTTACATCATATTTTCAAATATGGAGTGCGTACTAATAAAACGTATAAGTAATAAAAATATACTGTATGGTAATGTTTTTAGAATTCACTTTTTAAAATAAATATAAACAGAAAAATAATTAGAAACACACAAAAGACTACTGAACAGTTACTTAATGTCAGTATTCTTATATGGCAGTGACTAATGGACAATATCCTCACTGATGAAGAGAATGGAAGCAACAGAAATGTGGTTCTACAGAAAGATGCCGATAAAACTATGAACCAAACTTGTGAGAGAAAAGGTAGTTTTATTTATTAATTTAAAATAAATTTAAATGTGTCTAATGACCAAGTGGGAAATAGAGTAAGGCTGATCAACAGTGACTATCTTAGATCTAGCTAATTCGATTCATGGTCCATTTAATCATTACAATTAACACATTTACCAGAATAACTCATTCATTACTATTTAGTCTATCATATATTACAATTCCACATATTTACAGGGGACCTATACATGAACATGACATAAAATTAAGTGACAACGTTGTTTAATCTAAATCTAAACTTATTTATAAATGTGTGTGTGTATCTGTGTGTGTGTGTGTGTGTGTATCCGTTACCTTTAGACTCCGAAACGGCTGAACCGATTTTCTTGAAAATTTACACAGTTGTACTATAAGTGTCTGCGAGTGTTTTTAGCTAGGTTTTCTGTCGAGATATCGCCGATAAATATCGAAAATCGATAATCGAAAAAAATCGGGTTATAGAAGGAGTGGCCGATTTTAATCAAATTTGATACACTCATAGACAAAGACATACCAAACAATAATCAGAAGTTTCAAGGTTGCAGTTCTTAAAATAGTGCAGAAAATCGATGATATATATATATATATATATATATATATATATATATATATATATATATATGTATAAAAGGCAAGATATTGGGTCTGATCAAAATCAGTTTTTCAGCACCTTTATTTTAGTTTTTGCTTCGGGTTTGTCTCTAAGTATGTATAATTGTAGTTCTTAGTCTCAGTCATGATACCATTTACTCAGAGGACTTATTTAGCCTTCAAAATTCAGTTTACGACGAAAAATCTTATTTGATATCGATACCAGGAAATCAAAATTTGAATTACATCCATTCATTTTTCTTTCAGTCTACGATTTTGTTTTAACTGGAAACAACTATTGCTTTTTAGTGTTTTGTGCCAATGTGCAAAGAGACTGAGCTCCAGAACCATGGATTAGTCTTAAAGCTTTCATTACACCCGCGCAACGCCGAGCTGTATTGCTAGTAGAAAATAAAAACAAAATTTCTAGAACACATAACGAGGAAAACAACTTAGGAAAACTTGATATGAACAAGACAGACATACGAGTAAACTAACTAGCAACATTGCGGTAATAGACGGCAGAACAAGTTTTAGGGGAGACAACAAAGAGTTAAACTTTATTAAGAGCTACAAGAGTAAGGAAAAGAAGGATGTAACATTATTTGCTAAATGTGTTAAATATAACATGTAAATTTTGGCTAAAATTTGAATTTTCCAAGAAATATTTTCCATAACACCGGTCGACTTTTTTTTTAATCCGAATATGCATTTAGTTCAAAATTTGAGTCGAAAAAATGTCGACCAGTGGAACTTAATTGTTGACAAATATTATGATTCACCCCAAATATGCTCGTAAGTAAATGTTGCATTTTCAGTTAACAAATCAGTCAATAAATCTCGAGCTTAATTAGTAAAGAAAAACAACAACTTTTTGGCAAAATTCGACTTTATTCCTCAACATCTTCTTCTTCTAGGAGATTACAATGATTCAAATGCTTCTCTAACAATTCGATTGACTACAACAAGACGTGAATACTTAGAAGCAATAGTTGCAACAATAGCAGGAGCCTGAAGAAAACCAACAGTTACAATAAAATCATCAGACTCACAAGCAATGGCTACATGTGCAGCAGCTTTAAGAAAAGCAACGGCTACAACAAGAAAAGTAGCCTCAGAAGAAGCAAAAGTACTAGTCTTATCAGACGCAATGGCGACAACATGAGCAGCAGCCTCTGTAGATGCAACGATAGCAGCCTTATAAGACGCAACGACTACAAGAAGAGCAGCAGCTACAAGCCTAAGCAGCGGCTACAAAAACAGCAGCAGAATCAGCAGAAGCAACAGCAGATGGCTCAGCAGATGCAACAGAAACTAAAAGAGCAGCAGCTTCAGAAAAAGCCACGGCGAAGTAGGAGCATCGGCACCAGCAGAGGAAACGGCTAAAACAAGAGTAGCACACTCAGGAGAAGCAAAGGCTCCAACAAAATCAGTTGCCTCAGGTGAAGGAATGACTACAACAAGAGCAGCAGCCTCAGACAAAACAACGGCAGTACTCTAAGCAACAACAACATCAAACAGCAACAGCAGCAACTGCCAAAACAAAAAGCGCCGTTAGACTTTGATAAACGAGAGGAAGAATTACTTCCACCTCTGTTGCTTTTCTCGAATAGATGATGAGAATGCAAAAGTATGGCGAATGGGGATAAAGAGGTAAAAAAAAAGAAAGAGAGGTGGGGAAGGAGCCAGGAAACGTACCATGTATGTAGCCCTGTTTCGCTAGCCAGAAAAAAGACTGGAACAAAGGTAAATCTAAGAGTCTTCCTACTTCCCTCGTTATGGCTCCGCCAGCTTGTTTAATCCCAAACATAAAGAAGACCACCCTTTCCTCCGAGAGAATAGCCCTCTTGAAGCCTTTATTCGAATTTATCTTCGTCGATGGAAGAGCACAAAACTTTCCCGGAAATTCCGAAAGTCATCATCTTAATCATTCACCAGTTGGATAGAGTAATCTGGTCGATTTGACCGGCGAGTTTGGTTTGGTCGATGGATATCGAGTCTATCACCTGCGTCAAGAGATGTAAGACGTAGGCTATTGAATGGCCATCTAGCAAGTTGTTCAGCCACATGGATAAAATATTAGTAAAAAGTTTGGAACTAGCTCGTCTACATTGTCCCACGATTTATTTATTACGCTATTCGAGCCATAAAATTGTTTGTGGCTGGATGGCTTTAGACACTAATTTAAAACTGGCTAGAAAATTTAAAAGAAAATTAGCTTAAATTTGCTATAAAAGAAATATAGAGATACAAAAGTGAAACAAGTTATTAAATTAAAACGGCTCTAAATGAAAGTTGCGAAACAGAAGAAAGAAAGGATTAGCTTAAAATGGCTATAAACAGAAAGTAATAGGAGAAAAATGTATAGATTAATTTTATGATTAACATTGTGATACAAAAGAAAGAACAGATTAGTTTAAAATGGTTATAAAAACAGATATATAGAAAAGCGAAAGAAATATGATCTTAAAATTGCTATAAAAGAAACAGAAAAACAGTAAAGGAAAAGAAAGATTAGCTTAAAATGGCCATAAAAGAAACAGCGATACAAAAAAAGGAAAGGACGATTAGCTTAAAATGGCTATAAAAATGTAAGAGAAGAAAAAAATGACAGATAAATGATTACTTTAAAACTAATATATACAACGGAGAGTCTGTAATGTGATCGTTACCGACTTGGCAGACCGGCTGCAGTCTCTCTCTCACCGGCGCGACGTGGCTTCCCTGTGTCTCTTCTATACATACTTTCACGGCTTCTGCTCCGATGATCTTAGATCACTGGTGTCCCCCTAGGTACGAATTTGCACGAGATACTAGATTAGCAACTAGATCCCACCCTTTTACAGTGAAACCAATAAAATGTAACCGCAATTTCTACTCCAACAGTTTCTTTTCTCGCACTTCTCGACTGTGGAATTCCCTTCCACATGATTGCTTCCCCGACGGCTACAATCTCCAGAAGTTTAAATGTACGGTCAATAAACACCTCCTAACATACTAAGTCGCATCCATTCCTTCAAACACTCTTCCCATCTACCCAACCCTCAGCTTTGGTATCCTTACCCATCTATCACCCTTCTTCTGACATTTCCTATATCTATCCACTCTTTCTCTTTACCTTCCCCTATATAACCCCATGCGCAATAGTGGTAGTAAAATGCCTTGCTTGGGGTGAAATGATAAAAAAATCAACAAAAAAACAAAAACAAAATACAAAGATAAGACAGAGAGCGCAAAGATACGTTGAAAAATGTAAAAATATATGAACGTACATAAATAAACAGAAAAAATAAGAAAAATGAAACATTATGTCATAAAAAATTAAAAACAGATTGGACAAGAAATCGTATCTCCACGGATAATAAAAATATATTAAAGTGAAAAATCCAGAACGTATCTAAAAACCTAAAATTAAAAAAAGCATGTAAAATTATATTACATAATACGAAAAATGACAAGTTAGTATAAATGAGGTGACGCATTTATATCGGCAGTCACCAAGAGTATAAATATCTACAGCTATTATCCATGAGGTAGTTAAAGACGTGCCACTTCCAGTGAGTTAGTGACACTACTATCAATGTCGTCCCAATATCTAAGGAACAGGATGGTCAATTATCACTTGACAATCACTACACAAATGTGTAGGTGGTTTAAGAATTTTAGGAGATAGAGAAAACTTAAATAAAATTCCTCCCCATCATCTTATACTTTTAAGCTAGACATTTTCCAGTCCGTCAACTACGAATAAGATACTAGAACAAGATTTACTTGAACGAGTTCTGCCTAGAACGAACAAATGTGTCTCCCATTCAGTAATTTTAAGAAAGAAAAATGGTGATCTACGCATCTGTGTTAACCAAAAATTAGGTGTAAACCACGAAATATGTGCAGATTCATTTCCTGTCCCCAATATAGAATGGGAATTGAAGTCTCTTGGAGGTAGAAGGATATTCTCTAAATCTGATTTAAATTCGGCATAATTATCTCTTAGGTTTTTAAGAAGTTGCAAATATAAACACGTCAGTAAGGTTAGTTAAGATGTAAAATAAAGCCGTATGGAATTAACCGCTAGTGCAATTTGTCAAACGCTGCAGAGCAACTTATTACCAGCAATATATAAATGACAATATGCTACCAGAATGGCATTTGTCATGGTGATAGTGACGACAAAAATTATAATGAACAATCTGTAATTTTGAAAAACTTAAAAAATACTTGATTAAAAGAGATGTGTGCACAAGACTAAAAAAAGTAGTACAGGATCCGAACAAAGAATTTCTAGCTTGAAACAAGTGTTAAGAATCGTATTTTCAAGAAACGGAACTCCAAAACGTTAGTAACCGACAACGCCCCAGTTATGTGACTTGGAAATATGCCAAAATTTGAATAAAATGAATGCAATAAGAAGTGACCCAGTGAATATAGACGTTGGTTAGTTTCTGTGACTTGACACAAAGAGTTGTGAGTTCAATACCAGGCTACAGCAGTGGTGAACAAGTAACTTACAGGGTTAAAGGGAAATAACTCATGGCTACCAAAAGAGGCACTATTACGCAAGAAATGGAATTCATATATCCCAGTGATTGTAATAAAGTGTTCTGTTCAAAATTCCTAGCATCTGAAGAAGGCCGGAGGGTACAACGGCCGAAACGTCGTAAAACTGACAGTAAAGATGAGGACAATAGTTATAAAAGTATAAATACTCTAGATACTAGCTCATCTAAGAAAATATAGACAAATAAAAAATGAATGAAAATCATGCATAAACAGCACCATACCACCCATAATCAAATATATTGGAAGAAAGAATAAGACAGCTTATTAAAAACGGATTGAAAATATGTCTACAGCGGAAAGAAAAAATAGAAACATCGCAACCCATACTGTTGCTCTGTGTTTCTCCCTTTGCACAAAGTTAGCTACTAGACTGGCAACTAGGTTCCTTTCACAGTGAAAACAATCAAACATAACCACATGTTCTACTCCATCTACTTCTTTTCTCACATTTATCGCCCGTGGAACTTTCTTCCGCGTACTTGTTTCCTTGTTAGCTAAAATCTCCAACAGTAAATGCAACGTCAATTGACATCTCTTATCTACTTGATTCCCATCCTTTCCCCCACACTCTGTATCTCTTTTTCTTCCTTTCCACCTTATTCTCACGCAGCTCTCTTCATATCGGTGTTTCCATTCTTCTTTTACCCATTCTCCGACACTCCAGGTGATCTGTTCGTCTTTTACTTCATTCGCTACTTATGTAACTCCCTGCGCACCAGTGGCAGTACTGCCTTGCTTGTAGTGAAACGATTATAAAAAGAAATAAAAATAACACACATACACATATTGGAAGATTGAAAAACCTAGTGCTGTGAATGTTTAACAAATTAAGAGCCCAAATAGGTTTGTACGCCGATGACACCACAGTTTACTCTCGCCTCCTACAAAAATCTGGTGTAGGCGTCAAAGCTAACCTCGCAGCCGAGATTGAAAAAGACATCCAATCCATATTGGACTGGGGTAAGAAATGGCTAGTAAATTTTAATGCTTCTAAAACGAAGCTACTCTCAATTAACCATCATCGACAATCTCACCTACCTCCCATTAGCATGGACCATGCTTGCCTCCCAGAGAGTAAAACACTACGCCTCCTTGGTCTCACACTTTCAGCGGACCTCAAATGGAGTGACTATATCGAATCCATTGCTAAATCCGCTGCTATGAAAGTCGGTTCTCTGTGTAGTGCCCGGAAGTTTTTTCCGTCTAAATCTATTCTGCACATTTATAAATCTACCATCCGCCCGTGCATTGAATACTGCTGCCATATCTGGTCGGGTGTCCCTGCTGTTCTCCTCGGGCTTCTCGATAAGGTTCAGAGGAGGGTCTGTAATGTGATAGATACCGACTTGGCAAACCGCCTGCAGTCTCTCTCCCACCGGCGCGACGTGGCTTCCCTGTGTCTCTTCTATAAATACTTTCACGGCTTCTGCTCCGATGATCTTAGATCACTGATGCCCCCTAAATATGAATTTGAACGAGATACTTGATTAGCAACTAGATCCCACCCTTTTACAGTGAAACCAATAAAATGCAGCCGTAACTTCTACTCCAACAGTTTCTTTTCTCGCACTTCCCAACTGTGGAATTCCCTTCCACACGATTGCTTCCCCGACGGCTACAATCTCCAGGAGTTTAAATGTAAGGTCAATAGACACCACCTAACACACTAACCTGCTCCTATTCTATCAAACACTCTGCCCATCTGCCCAACCCTCATCCTCGCTATCCTTACTCATCTGTCACCTTCCTCCTGACATTCCCTATGTCTAACCACTCCTTCTCTTTACCTTCCCCTATGTAGCCCCATGCGCAATAGTGGCAGTGGAATGCCTTGCTTGGGGTGAGATGATTAAAAAAAAAAAGAAATCTGAAGAAAGTTAAAAATTATAGAAACGTAAGCATTACTTTTAGAAAACAACACATTAATGCATTAGTTGCTCATCGTAAGGACCCTGACAATAAGTTAAACGTTAATTAATACTAAAATCAATTTAATAAGACAAAAAATTATATTTATTTTAATCACTAAAATATCCGGAACAAATTGACTTTCAGATTTAAAGAAAATAATTTTCTTATTATCAGAACTTGGGATATTTTATAACATATAAAAAAATAGTCTATTTCAGTTTCGTAATGATCATTTTAATCTGTGGCAGTGGAATGCCTTGCTTGGGGTGAGATGATTAAAAAAAAAAAGATACCCACTTACCATGTCTTATGCCACTAAATAAAACTGTGGTATAAAAAGAATAGAAAAATCTAATCTACAAGAGGAAAAATTCATAATGTGAAATAGAGAGAACACTATGATAGCAGAAAAAATGAAAATAGGATATTAGCACATGCATAACAAGTTAGATTGCAACATGATAGCCATAAAGAAATGTAGGGTGAACGTGAAAATAATGAAAGCGGAAATGTCATGTTGGCGCAAAGCAAATCTGACAAAGAAATCGTGATCATTATAGACTCTGATATTGTTGGGGAATTAATCCTCCGAAAAAAGAAAAATAATCACGATCTCCCATATCTAGAATATCATTTAGGGTGAGGGAGAAAAATACTGAGACAAATGTAGACAGAAGTACAGGGGATAATCTAAATTAAACTTATTTATAAATGGAACGTTGTCTCTGAGTGTGGATGTGTCTGTGTGTCCGTTATCTATAGACTCCGAAACGGCTGAGTTGATTTTCTTGAGAATTTACACAGTTATACTGTAAGCTACTGCGATTGTTCTTAGGTTTTGTGTCGACGTACCCTCGATAAATATAGAAAATCGAGAATCGAAAAAATCGGGTTATAGAAGGAGTGGTCCGATTTTAATCAAATTTCACACTCATAGACAAAAACATAAAAACGATATTCAGAAGTTTCAATGTTGCAGTTCTTACAATAGTGCAGAAAATCGATAATATATATATAAAGCAAGATGTTTGTGTGTGTGTGTGTGTTTATCTGTCTGTATGTCCTTTATACAAATCCACAATTTTTATCCGATTCCCACCAAACTTTACACAAATATTCTTTAGGCTGAGTTTGAGCTCCAGGACCATGGATTACTTTTAAAGCTTTCAGTACACCTGAGCAACGCCGGGCTATACTGCTAGTAAAAGTATAAAACTTGTTTCGTGCAGTAAGATATGCTGATTTGTTTATATAGGAAGTGAAACTGAGTATAAATAGCTACAACTTTTGCCAATGGTACAGTTTAATGCTTACCACTTCATCTAGAGTTAGTAACACTCCATAGAAAAAGAGATATAAAAACGAAATATGAGAATAAATTAAAAACCTGTTGAGCCAGAAAACAAAGTAAGGAAATCATTTTTGTACTTATCAGTAAATTTAATTTTTTTCTTTTTTTGGAACTTTGCAATAAAGCACCAATTGTGGCCATTACGAGGATATTTCCATTCGTTTGCAACAAGAAATATCCAGGTTGGTATTAATGCCAAAATTAAGATCCCAGTGTAATGAAAATAAGAATTAAAATGAGCTTTTGGTGCCTGCTGACAGAAAGTCCACCAAACGACTAATTCATTATTGCTATTTGGAAGTGGGACCAAATTGATCTCTTAATAAACTGAACATTCCTGAAAGACTTAATCCAAGAGTTTTGGAGAGTATAAACGCGATTTTTAGAACTTTTTTTTCTTATGTTCCAAAATTTAGTATTTTTACACATGTGGTTGGAATTTAATCTGAAAGAATATATTCAACGCATCCATTTTAAACGCACTCTTATATAAAGATTTATTTAAAAAACCGTATACGCACACGCATATACATCCTCTTTGTTATAATAAATACTGTTGAGTATATATATATATATATATATATATATATATATATATATATATGTGTGTGTATTAGTCATCCAAATACAACCCTATTTTGCTGTATCACAGCTCATCGTTATTTGGAGACATCCACTTGTTTCCAGCTGGAATCGAATCTCGACCGATTTGGTGTTCCTACTCCTTAAGCCGTACGCTTATTAAATACGAGAGGAGGAAACTTTAGCGTGTTATATATATGCGGTGTATAGACACGCCAGTCACCTAGAGAAGTTATCTCATTACTGAGAGTAATGCGTAAAAGTGGTTACTGTTTTAAAATGTTCCTTTCTAAAGTGCTCAATAGTAATGAGACCATTATATATATATATATATATATATATATATATATATATATATATATATATATATATATATATATTGCCTCCTGTCATGCTCAGGTGTTTAGACTATATATATATAGGAATGATACTGGCTTTTTGACTTCGGCATTTAGAAAGGATATTTTTTGTGGACTATATATACGTTAGGATTCACGACAACGTAAAGTTAATTTAATGAAAACTTTAACTTATATGACTTTAAAAATGTGTTCGAGTTTCTTTCTTCACGCTGAAATGGACTTTCTTAAGAGGATATTTTCTAGGAATGGATATCCTTTGGACATTTTGGATTACGTTATTCGTTATGCCATCGATAAATTTTATAAGGTTAAGTCACATGTAGTTAAAAAATGTCCAATTTATTTACTACTACTTTATGTTGAAACAGATGGTGAGATTTTAGCTAGACGAATTTCTCAGTCTGTTGGCAAATGTTATTTTTCTGCCAATGTTGGTGTCATATGTTTTACGCGACATATTCATTCCTCCATTCATAAGGATGTTTTACCTCCACTTCTTATTAGTTCTGTAATTTACAAACATCAGTGTGGTTGCGGATACGACTACATAGGTAGAACATCTCAGCGTCTAGATCAAAGAGTTAAACAGCATTTACCTCCCAGAATTTTGGAATCAACCGCCAATAGTAGCCAACTTGTGAATACTTCTGTGTCTTCAATGGCACAGCATATCATAAATAGCAGGAATTGTGTGGTTGGATTAATGTGGTGAGAACTTTACAATTTTATCAAGATCTCATTCACTCTTTCATTTAAACGTGATAAAATCCATATATTCCGAAGGCCTTTTCTCTGTAAGCAGAGAGAATGGCTTTTGGATCTGAGTGTGATTGGGCTCCAGTTTTCCTTGAATTTTTCCCCTCAATTCTCATTTCATCTTTTAATTACTATTTAGAAAATCCCAGAAATTAAAAACTTGATAAGCTCTGGGCAAAACCGATTGTTTTTTTATCTTAATTTTAGTAAAATTGCTATTAAAAAAATTTACCCTGTGAAGAATCTTTTTCACACACACATATATATATATATATATATATATATATAGAGAGAGAGAGAGAGAGAGAGAGAGAGAGAGAGAAAGACAGAGACAGAGAGAGAGTGAGTGAGAGAGAGAGTGCATCTAAATTACGCAGAAATGAAAATGACATGGACACTACATTTCAACATTTGAATTTACCAAAATTATACCAAAATATCCTGAAATAGTAAAGAATAGATTAATTAAGTTAAATTGCAATTACTTTCGACCACGGCCTTCAGACGAATTCGAAATGTACTACTTCTCTTCAGGTTTGTCTCCTTCCTGAAGATGGTTAACGCTGCCATAAGACTTGTTCTCAGTTCATCTTCTGTGTTTCAAAGTATATTGTTGGTCTCTCACTCAGCTGCACTTCCCTTACACATAACAAATCAAGACGTTTGCAATCTTGAAAGTTAGATGGGCATAAGTAAGGCCTGACATGGTCGAAGAAATTGTCTAACAGCCGTAACTGGGTACTTCTGCTTGCGTATCATGTTTAAGAGTTCTATTCACAAACACAGGCGAACTTCTCACATATGGAGCCCAACCCAACCTACTATACTTTGCAGTTGACAAAAGCAAATAACAAGCAGCGTGCAACTTAACCATCGCACTAGTACACACTCCGAAACACACGCACACAAACACATATATAATTTCTTGTGTTAATAAAATAGTGCTCATTGTAATATAACAAATCTTTAAGTAGTTTTAATATATATAATTACAATATAATATAAAATAATTATTAAATACACTTTCAAACACACCTGCGCGCACACACACACACACACACACACACACACACACGTTTTATTTTCTAGTGTTAATAAAAAAGTGTTCAATGTAATATAACAGAGCTATAATATAAAAAATATACATATTATCCTACGACGTTGTTTTTTTTTTATTTTTTCATTCTTTTTTTTTCCATTACCCGGAAATAAACTACATGGAATCCCACTTGGCCCAGAAGCAGAAAACTTGTAATCTCTTCCCTAAAAATTTTCTACCTATTAATATTAATATAATTTTTGAGATTTTACTTTCTTTTTTAATCCAAGTTAATTTTAAGTCTGACTCCAAATTAAATGAAACTATACAATTAAATATAAAATAAATAAAAAATCAGAATCCCAGCATTATAATATTTAACTACCATGAACAACTCGAGAACTAAAAATCCAAATTCCGAAACGTTCAGTTAAGCACCTATTCATTGATTAGAGTTTTCTTTATTTTTTATAAGCGTTTCACCCCGAGCAAGGCATGTCACTGCCACTACTGCGCAGGGGGCTACATAGAGTGAAGAAAGGATGATTAAATATAGGAAATGTCAGAGGGTGGGCGATAGGCGGGTAAGGATACCGAGAATGAGGGTTGGGTAGATGAGAGTGTTCTGAGAATAATTGGGAGTTAGTGTGATAGGATGTGTCTATTGACCCTACATTTAAACACCTGGAGATTGTAACTGTCGGGAAAGCAGAGTTGTGGAAGGGAGTTCCACAGGCGGGAAGCGCGAGAAAAGAAGCTGTTGGAGTAGAATTTACGGCTACATCTTATTTGTTTAACTGTAAAAGGGTGGGACCTAGTTGCTAATCTAGTATATCGTGTAAATTCGTGCTTAGGCGGCACCAGTGAACTAAGCTCATCGGAGCAGTAGCCATGAAAGTACTTGTAGAAGAGGCACAGGGAAGCCACATCACGCCGGTGAGAGAACGGCTGCAGCCGGTCTGCCAAGTCAGTATCAACCACGTTACAGATCCTCCTTTGTATTTGTCAAGAAGCCCAAGGAGAGCAGCAGGGGCACCCGACCAGATATGGCAGCAATATTCAATACACGGGCAGATGGTAGATCTGTATATGTGCAGAATAGATTCAGGTGGGAAAACTTCCGGGCCCTGCACAGGGAGCCGACTTTCATAGCAGCAGATTTGGCAATGGATTCGATATAGTCATTCCATTTAAGGTCCGCCGAAAGTGTAAGGCGAAGGAGGCGTAGTATTTTACTCTCTGGGAGGCTAGCCTGGCCCATGCTAATGGGAGGTAGGTGCGATTGTCTAAACTTGATATAGTCGTAGAACAATATATATTGTCAATTTCACGATACAAGCTTTAATGTCAGCATAAGCTCAACAAACTGATAACAAAATTGATATGTGAAACCGACAGATTTTTTTGGTTTACTGTGGCCATACTGTTTGTATCTTTTACCGCTCTGATATTGAACACACTTCTATATATGTAGCAGTTTTATACAATGTATGAATATACAGATCAGGTGGTGTGGACATCTTTCTCGTATGAACGATAGATGACTTGCAAAAAATATTCTCTTTGGCCAGCTTCTAACAAGTACGTCACCTGGAAGGTCACACTTGCATTACAAAGACAAACTCAAAGACAATCCGAAGCAATGCAACATCACCCTTTTCTTCCTGGGATATTAAAGCGTTAGAGATGGCAAAGCTTTGCGTGAACATCGGGATCATTTGCGTGCAAATATTAAATAAAGTTGGCAGAATCCTCTTCTTCTCAATGATAGCCTTACCTAATACTGGAGATCTGACACACCTACTAAACTAAGCATTGTTGTCCATTTGAGGAAATATGCAGCAATTGTTCTTTAACTACTCGTGCTAAATGAATGAAACACATGTTCCATCTGTCTAAAATCCCATTCAGGCTTCGGGAGATACATGTGTAGCCACAAAAGATGAGCACATCTTTATTTTACTCAGCCCTCATTTGCTGCCTGTAAAAAAAGATTCCACCATATATATAAATACATATGGAGATCTTCAAAACACTATCCGTAACATATTCGCCTATAATACAAATATAGTAGCACAACTCACATGTAAAAAAAAAACCTAAATTAAAAGAAACATTATTAATAAAGTTGTAAAAGCCATCAGTCAATAATATCAAGTATGAACACCGCCACAAAGTGGTGACCGTGTTTAAATTTATCCTTGATAATGGCTAAAAGTATAGCCGAAAGATCTCGAAAAAATGAAAAATTAGGACAATGTTGGTATAATTTGTGTGCTGAAAATAAAAAATATAAGATCACTTGAAAATAACAACAGCTCTTTGTTTGTCAGCTTAACTAAATATTCACACATACACACACACGCACACACATATACACATATTTTCTTTGTCTACGAGAAAAAAATGGAGAGTAACATATTACTGAATCAGAGGCATGGCACTACAGTAAATTGTAAACATATTAAAGAATTAACCTTACAATCCTGCTAGGATTATAAAATGCAAGGTCTGAAACTCCAGGAGTTATAAAATTTTTACAGTATTAATCTTACTATATTGATAATTTACTTTAACAATATGATCTTTCTTCTTATGCTATTTTATCTTTATTTGCTATTACAATTTTTTTTAAATCATTTCACCCCGAGCAAGGCAGAAACACCACTGATGAGCAGGGGGTTACATAAATGTAAAAAGATTAATTAGAAAAGAGTGAGGAGTACAAGCTAGTTAGAAAGGAACAATAGAAAGCTGAGAAAGCAGGTGCAATGACATTGTGATCTATTTACTTTTTAAAATATGAATTTTACTTTAATTTTAATTTTAACATTAATTTTAGTTTTTCCTTTAATTCTTAATATTTTAATTTTTTTTAATTTCTTATTTATGATTTTAACTTAATTTAATTTTATTATTTATTATTTTAATTTTACATTTACTTTTTTATTCTAAATAATAATTTTAATTTAATCTTTAAATTTTAATTTTTAATTTTAATTTTTTTCCATATATATAATATATTTTATTTTATATCTCCAATGTATTGTATTAGCACTAATGAATTCATACCTTCATGTTATATATTTAAATGTCCTCAGATCTGCGCTTATTGAATAATTCCTATATTTGTGTATGTGATTTCATGTTTTAAAAAAATGCCAAAGGATTTAGTTTTATACAATTTAACACGCGATGTATCTATCTGCAATTTCCTTCCAGCAAAATTTGAGGAAACTTGAGGTAGTGTAATGGTTAGCTAGCTTGTCACGCCAGACTCATTACAAATGAGGAATGAGTTCGATTCTCACTGGGTGTCCCACACATTCGGCCTTGTGCTACATCTAAGCTACGTTTAGTAAATCTCCATTTATCAGGGTACATCCAGATGGTGTAATGATTAGCAAGCTTGTCTCGCTAGAATCATTACAATTGAGTAGTGAAATCGATCCTCACTGGGTGTCCCTTTCCTTCGGCCTTGTGCCACATCTAAACTATGCTTAGAAAATCACCGCTTCCGACCAAAGTTTGAAATTTATATTTTCTTTGCCGCTTCTGTTCTCTCTCCAACACGTTTTTCTCTCTGTGCATCTTGTTACTTTTTCGTCTTTGTTTAGCCCAAACATCGCGTGACCGATATCTATAACTATATTCAATGAAAAAAAACAAAGATATCATCTTCTGCTGGATTCTAAGCCATATTGGGAGCCAAGGAGGAAACAAAGCAGATATTGCTGCTAAATCATTTTTAAAAATGATAATAGATTAAAATCTTCAAATTCCCTATAGAGACTTTAAACCAAAAATAAATAAATATATAAAAGATAAATGGAAAGAATCATGGAAAAATCAAACCGGAAATAAAATTTTACAAATCAAACCTAACATAGAAAAATGGAGAAAAAATCTTGGAAACACTCGTCAAAAAACAAGTCATCATAGCAAGAATACATATAGGACACACATTCTTAACTCACTCTTATATATTAAAAAAGACAAATCCACCAAAATGCAGTTATGGAAGCCTAATTACAATAAAACATATCCTACTGGAATGTAAAACCATAACTAAAATAAGAAAAAATATTTCAATGGAAAAAGCTGAAAAGAATTTTTTAAAATTACTGACACAGATGAAATATACAACTTTCTCAAAGAAATCAAGATCCGCAACAAAATATAATACTTTCAAATATTATATATATATGTAAATGTGTACATGTGTATATACGCATATATGTACACGCATACATGTGGGTATGCAGATATGCAATCAGAAACAATCACAAGATAAAGTAATTTATAAAGAAAAAACAAAACAAAAAAAACAGATCATAAAACCCAACAACCTCCCAACATTTTCTACAAAATAACTACGTTGTATACATAAACAAGACTTCCTTCATAAAATGACCCAAATAGGAGTTCACATGCCGTAAAATCCAATAACCCAACGGAACCCCGATATCTGTATTTGTGTATATTTTAATTCCTGCCCTAATTTAGGGTTTCTTTCTCTCTGAGACGTTTTTATTGACTCTTTCTAGAATATATTACGAGTGAATAGTGAGTTTGATCCTCACTGGGTGTCACATGCTTTTGGCCTTAGGCCACGTTTAAGCGGCGTTTAGAAAATCACTATTGTATGGCAACGAATTCTGAGCAAAATCACTGATAAAGGAACAATCTTGAGGCAACGTAACTAAAGATGGTGAGAATTCCATTGACAAAATACTTTAGCAAGAATTCTTATGGCATATAGAAACAGAAAAGGACGCTTACATTTAGAAAAGACAACTTAAGTATATTGGATATATAATGGTGAAAGATAGCGTGAAGAATTTGACATTCACTGGTTATACAAGAGACAAGAGAAAAAAGCTGTCTGACGAGTAAGTATGGATGACGGAACGGAGTTTAAGTTTCTGGCAAATAGACAAACGTTATTGATGGCTAAAGAGAAAGGATTGTGGAGAGCCATGATTGCCAACGTTCTGAAAAAGTACGAAATGTACAAGCTTAGATACTTAAGTGTGCTTCCACCTGAGGTAGTTCAGCGATCTGGTTGATCAGTTATACTGAATAATGAGTTTGATCATCACTTTGTGCGCCATAATTGTGTGTGTGTGTTTTTTACCAAACTTAACCTTTTTTATGCGAATAAATACCACCTACTTCTTTCTGTCTGTCGTTTTCTCTTTATTTCTTTTAATGGAGTAGCTTTGCTTCTAATACAAAGCCTGATCTAAAAGAATCTGAACAGTTGATATGGTAACATTGATAAGGTATTTGTAGTAAAGCCACTAGGCGTTCAATTCTCTCTCATGTTCAGATTGTTATAATGTTCTGTCTCGATTTCGCTGTTTATAGCATTGTTTGAAAAGAAAGTGTGTAGAGTGTGACCGTCTCACCACATCACAGTTTCCATATGTGATTACGGTTGGCATAGCATTTCTTTGCGAAAGACAGCATTCTTCAGGTACTAAAACTAGGATATTACCAAGAACTTACCCATTTCAAATTCTTCTTCAAAAATCAAACCCCACTGTATGACCAGTGAGTGTCAAATTCGCAAAGAATACGATTTGAAGACGTCGAGAAACTCGTCTCACCGATGATCAATTCCGAGCCGTTATCCATTACACCCCAAGCACAAAGTTTGCAGCATCTGGTATTCCTAAGCATTCATCCATCTAGGTATTGACCAGGATCGAGTTTGCTTAAATTCGGTGATAGTACGAAAAAACGTTGATCCGTAAGCCTCAGGGCAATCCAAGGGAATGCAACAAAGCAGCTGCTCACTATCTTAAAAAATATTTCCGAGCATGACTCACTCAAGAGAAATGACTATGGTAAAATTGCGTGAATTGGAATGGAAGTTACTTCGAAGGAAATTAAATGCTGAATTGATATTTATTATAATTTTTTTACAGCATCTTCACGATACTTTTGATCAGATTCTGTAGAGCGGCATTCCTTCTTTCGGGTGTTCTTTTCTTTCTTTTGATACAACCAATTTATTTATTTCTCTCTGTTCGTCTGTTTCCTTTCTTTTATTCCTTTTTCTTTTCTTTTCTTTTCTTTTCTTTTCTTCTCCTCAAATAAAGGGAGTTTCCCTTACTCATTCTTTTGAAATAAATCTTGTAAGAACACCAAGTGAAGAACTATCGCTTATGTTTGTCTTGAAAAATACTGAAAATATTGCGAAACACTGAATTAATTTAGTTTTACTGTAATCATATTCATAAATTCCAGCGTTAATAACTGTAAATGAAGAAAGGCATCGTACGAATAAATCATTTAAATAGTTACATTTGGATTGAAAAAAACTACAAGAGCGACATCTGAAACGGGCATTTACATTAAATTATACAAAACCGGTGTACCATTCTTTAACGCTGCCTTCTTTCTGGTTTCTACTTGTAAAGACATTCGATTGTGAAGTGGATCCACTTAACCTTCTAAGAAATAGTTTACCTGCAGATTTTAAGAAGAAACATATCAGCACAAGAAATGAGGATTTGCTAGAAAATAATACTAAGTAAATAGAAATCTTTATAAAACTTATTAATTCAATGCCGAAAAGGGACCATAAAGAGAGAGGTGATTTTCTAAGCACCGCTTATATTTGGCAAAAGACCAAAAGTATAGGGTACCTAGTGAGGATCAGACTCACTACTCAGTAGTATTAGGTTCTAGAGAGACAAGCTTGCTAACCATTACACCACATTGATGGTCTCACCAAGTAGGAAGAGAGAGAGAGAACTGTAGAGCGAGAGAAAGAGAGAGAGAGAGAGAGAGAACGAACTTGCATGGATGTACGAATCAGTTTCTTGCTGTACGTCAATGTTTTAAATTTGATCGCCTGATTTTGAATTTGGTGTGCTTTTTACTTTCTTTTTCTGATTTAGGGTCGGCTTTTAATTGATTTTCATTATATTTTTAGGGGTAAGTTTTAACATATTTTCTTTTTTTTGCACCTTGATTCAGAGGTGATTGAGAGTGGAAGTACTTTTCATTTTTTATTTAGTGGGTGTGTTTAGATATTGTGCATATTTTTGGGAGGTAGATTTGTGCTCTTTGAGAGTAGTCATAATTTTTTTCTCTGATTTGTTTTGAATATTGTTGTATATTTTCTATTCTTAATTTTAAAGTTGGTCCATACAATAATATTTTGCCATTAGTTTTGTGAGATGTTTAATTTTCAGTCTTTGTTGAGGGAGGTAATTTATTTTTACTCATCTTGCTTTTTCTGGTTGATATTACATAGATTTTCACTGACAATTTCTGATTTTAAAGTAATTTCTACTGTCAGCGAAAGAGAGGGGGAGAGAAAGAAGGAAGAAGAGACAGAGCATAAGCACACACACACACATACACACACATACATACATATATATATATATATATATATATATATATATATATTAGTAGTAAGATGTATGTCAAAGAGAAAAATTTTTCGAGTAATGCACGTTTCTTTATTTAGGATCTCAAGAACTAAAATTGTTCTTGATACATTATATATATATATATATGTAGTGAAAATAAATTAGACGAATTATAAATCCATTGGTGATAAAAATATTAATGACCATATATTCACTAATGGATTTTAAAAAATAATAATGAAATAAATTATCACCAATGTATTTATAATTCGTTCAATTTATTTTCATTATAATATTCTGTTAAATTCTAACATTGAGTGCTCATCGGATTACGATCCCACGTCGAATTAGTCTTACAAATCACCAAGGATACTCCTAATATGTATACTTATTAATATATATATATATATATATATATATATATACAAATTTTTCTTAGTACAATGATCGTTGACAGCTGAGGTGTGTAATTTTCTTTTTAATAATTATTTTGCCGTAATATGCAAAAGTGTCATAAGAAAACTACATATAGGATAATCATTTAAAAACCCGAATATTCATTAATAAACTGTTGGCCGTGTTGAATTTATTACAGACAATGGATGCCTATTGTGTTTAATCTGGTTATCAGCTTTCGGCACGCATGAGTCATCTTTAGAGTGGTTACATGGACGTTGACATAAAGACATCCATCATCAACGATGTTATCTTGTGTTGACATATAAACATTGTTAGGCGACAATAACATTTGCTGAATAGGAGGCATTGACTCTTATAATTAAGAAGACACGAGTTTATATTAGTTAGATTTTTATATAGAGAAGTAGTAAATGTATGTGTGCTAGAATCTATAAATACATCAAAGAATGGAATTTTATTATTAATACTAAGTTCTGTTATCTTGTGCTGACATAAAAATCGCTATGCGACGATAACAGTCACCGAATAACAGACGCACGTCGTAAATTTGTAATGCGCTTCTATGAAGTCACACTACGTGAGAGACTGAAATGTTAGCAAGAGAACCATATATCTAAATGCAATGTAATGTTTTGTGACTAGAGTGAAATATGATTTTATTAAGTTTAGGCTACTTTGATTTAATGAAGATGGACTCCAGTATATGAAGTTTATTTTTACTCTCTGTATTTGTGAGCATTATTGTGTTATCGACTAAAATCTCTCTAATATTACATACATGGCTATGCTTTTTTAAGAACAGTTGTTTAATTGTACTAAGATCAGACAAGGTCAGATAGCGTGGCTGTAGTAAAAACCAATATATATATAGTGGGTTTGTTATAAGTATCAGAATCTTTGAACGGGCATGTAAATCGATACACTACGTTGGTTTTCTGTAGAGGATGTAGTTGTGAGGTTGGAGAGATGTTAGAGACTATGAGGTCAATTATATATATTTTTATAATAAATAATGATCTTAATTTGTTTATTAGTATTAATTGTTTAACATTTCTATCTATTATATTTTTGAGTTGTCTCACCATATTTCTAACTATTATGCATTTGGTTGTAATAGTACAAGTTAATTATGTTATATTTCTTTTTGACATACAATATTATTATTAATATTATCAATATTTTAGAGGTATTATTAAGTTTATTGAGATACATTTTAATTTGTTGATCAATGACAGAGTTAGGAAATACATTGTTAACAATTGTTTTCTTAACGTTGTGTAATTCTATAAAGAATATGGCTTTGGAAGAAGATATCATATGCGTGCGTTTTTTTTATAGCAGCTAACTTATATCCTTGGGGGCTTTCACTGTTATAATTAAGACTTGAGTTTATGTTAGTTGGTTTTTTTTATATAGACAAGTAGTAAATCTATGTGTACTGGAAACAATGAATACATTAAGGAATGAAATTTTATTATCAATGTTAAGTCCTAATCTAAATCTGAGGGAGGCGTGACTTTCAAATTTGTTTTTAAGTTGTGTAATTTTATCAATATTTTTAGGTAAAATGAAAATGTCATCTATGTATCTTACATATATAGAGGTTTATTAGTGTCATTAAATATTTTATTTTATAAATTTGCCATATAATATTTACAAATTAGAAGACCTAAAGGAGATCCCATCGCAATACTATCTACTTGAGTATAGATATTACCTAAGAGGTCATAAAAGCGAACTTGAGCGGTGCGTCCTAATAATAATTTTTTATAAAATATGGGTTTCATATTGATTGGTGGCCGAGTAGTATGATTGTAAACATCAAGTATGATGATGTCAGTGATATATATATATATATATATATATATATATATATATATATATATCTGTGTGTGTGTGTGTGTGTGTGTGTGTGTGTGTGTGTGTGTTGCGATGAAGCTTATTGCCAAGGTTGTTGTTTTTTATTGAAAAATATGGAAAAAGAAACAGAATGTTAATGGGAGTGAAGATATCACAGTGGTATTTTCACAAATCATCAAAGAATGCTTAAGTCTGTTCATTTAAGTGAGAAACGTCTCTCCATTATTCCTGTACATACGTGTGTGTGTTGGTGTGTTTGTGTAATTAAATTTTAATTTGTTACACATGTTTGTTGTATTTTTTATGTTCATCAAACTGAACATGTCGGTCAAAATGCGAATAATCTGCGAGATCGATCTTCCTGTTCGATTCTGTCCGTAATACGGCACAAATGTCCCGAGCAGTTTTGGCAGCGTTGTGACCTTCGTTAAAAGCTAAGAAAATATTTTTAACATGGTCTTTCTTGACTACTGGGCATTCCATCTCAAAAAAGAGACTAGTTTGAAATGGCTGAATATGGTGGGTTTGACATAAAGTCCCAACCAAGCTCTTTAATTGCATGTTTGATTAGTTTAGTGATGTCGATGCGAGTATTTTGACGTTAAATAATTTCACAGTATTGTTTTTTTTCAGTTGTATTGTCTCTTTCAGCTTGTTCATTTTGTCAATATACAGCTCGGAATTGACCTTGTGGTTGTTTTGAAGCATTTCTTCTCCGTAAACAGCACCAATATCTTTAACAGTTTTGGCATTTTTATGATTTTGATTAAAAACAAAGAGAAGATGTCGAACAATTTTATTCTTATCCACTTGATATTTAATCTTAAAAGGTGGTTAATCGGAATTATTCGGTATCTTTGAAAAACAGTTTAACAGGTTGACCAGAGTTTCTATAAAGCAACGCCTTCTATGAAAGATTCTTGTTCGAGATCATTCGCTCCTCCGAAAAAAACAACAATCACTTGCAATATGGATATATAATTAAAGTTAGATTAGAATATGAGCGAATGCTAAATATAGAAAAATATTTGAAAATTTTAATAATATTTATGATGTCAGATAATCAAACAAACATATCAAATTTAAAAATGAATTCTGTTTTAAAAATAAATTTTGTCCAGCTTGGGTCTGCCACCTCCATACGTCGCCTCTGCACAACAGACTCTTCAGTGTAAAGAATGGCCTTATCAGCCACCTACGCACCCACCCAAATCTTTGCCTGCGAAAGACGAACATCAATCAAACAATATATATATATATATATATATATATATATATATATATATTCTAAAACAATTTTAATGAATGTGTGTAATGAGGAAATAATAAAACTGAATTTTAATCTTCATAGTTTATATTTTTACCACTCCCAGTTTTATCAAATGCTTTCGGTCATCTGAGGGTCCAAAAAAGAGATTCTCTCTTTACCACATGTGCTAATCTCTTCCAATCAATTTTCGTTACCATGCTTGCAATACTGGATGCAGCAGTATGTTCACGTACTTCTCCATGCGTTAGCTGGGATTAACCCCAGCTCAACACTGAATCTGACTTTCTTTCCATTGCAGTTATTATCCCAGCAGTGTACGATGCAATATTATATATTTTTATTAGATGCTGAGCTGAATTTATTTGGCGTCATTTCCTTAAGTGATAATAATTACATCTTATTATTTGATTTCATTAATTTCCATTAGCAATTATTTTCCTAAGACAAAGTTGAAAGTATTTTACGGAATGTATCAATAAAGTAGTAAGGTGAATATAATAAAAACTAAATTTAGCTAAGGAATAAAACTAAAAAGATGTCTGTTGTTAACGAAGATTATGTTGCAACAGGAATACCGTTGTGTTCAAAACGAAAGTTTCCAGATAACACACATGAATCTCTGTAGAAATTTACTCATCGATAGTTTGACCTATTTTAATCCATACTTCCTGAGTCTGGCCTTTTGTTCATTGTTTATCGGCATATCAACTTCTTATGGGTTATATAATGCCGAAATTTAATTTTTAGTTTATCGTCATACCCAATACAAGTATCCAGTCGTCCTACACTCTGCGTGATGTACAACAGCCAGAAAAAGCACCAACAAACGCTTTACCAAACAGGATTTTTAACATAACAATTATATTTTACCCCCAGAGACATAAAGGTTTGATCTTTTCTCACTTGAAAGTAAACGTGTTAGACTTAGTTTAATGCACCTATTAAAAAAAGTAAATTCATTTGATGACATGCTTAAAAATTAGAGAGCTATCTGTATTTCTCAGCCGAGTCTCTGTATGTACACCGAACCTAGACTGAGTCGAACTCTGACCGAAATCAGAGAGCTATCTGTCTTTCTCAGCCTCGTCTTAGTCCCTAGACAGAACCCCAACTCTGTCGTTGTTTGCCCGATGACTGAAAGCTTCCATGACAGCAAAGTTCAGGTAGGGTAATCTCCCTCTTTTGGAAGAAAATGTAAAGAATGTAAACGTTTTCACGCATGAAATCTAAATAAATTTTGATTATATATGAATATGGTTACTCTACTTTTGTATAAAGCGCCTCTTTACTGTTCAAAATTTGTTTGATTCGATGTTTCAGTTATTCATGTGTCTTCACGTCCTTTTTGTTTTGTCCTTCAACGTCAGTTTTCATAGCTCGTTTTCGATTAATGACTGCTGAATTAATAATTAATTAAGAAATTTAATCGTACAAATGAGAATGAGGTATTGACAAATTTGAAACCCATGGGACATATTGAAGGCAAGAATGACAGAGTAAAACAGCATATAATTTATCTAACAAATTTGTGTAAATGGGTGTCAAAACAGGAATTAGGAAAGAGAGCAAAAAAAAAAAATCAATATGAACTACAAAGGACAGGAAGTTGTAGGGAACCATAATCTGAAGAAATTCGAACTACTATTCTTGTATGAAAGTCAGCCTTTGAAATCATGTTACATTGTCTCTGATTGTATTGCGGAAAATGGGAAATTACTATTCCAAAGTGACCATTTGGGATCGTATATTCGATGGTCTGCAATATCAATGACTAGAATATTAATGCCAACTGATCACACATGTAAATAGGAAATCTATGAAATTTATTGAGTGCAGTATGAACAGCAAAAGAAATAGTCTTAGCGACGACTCCACCCTCTAATAAAAACAAACGGGCTCAGATTTACTGCACTACAAGCAGCTGCTCTGGAAAAAAATCTGGTTACAATTTCCTCGACACTTTTACACTTTATTCAGTATCAGTAACATGTTTTCTGGATCAAGTACCCTAGCTACAATTACCCGCAATGAACATAACGTCATATGCCCTTCATCTCATTCTTGTTTGACTTTACTTCGTTTTTTATGTGTCACTTACAATTATCTACCCTTAAAATCAGAATAACTTTCTCTTTCTGATCTTTTGCTGCTATTAACATCGTCTTTCAAATCTTACATTCATCGTTTTCAGTAACACTTTTTGTATTTTTTTATTAATGATCAACCAATACAAGGCCCCAGAGGCACTGAAGTTAGAAGCAGTAAAAGTTATGGTAAATATACAGTTTGTATTTAATTTGACTGATAATAATGATTATTGATACAAATATTACAAATTAATCCATATCTAAATCCATACTTTTCCAAAGGGTATTTTTACGTATGTGAATATAATGAACACAAAATTAGAATTTTATTTTGAGATTAAGAATTCAGAGCCATTATCCATTACACTACCTACACATCCAAGCTTAAAATAACTGGTATACTTATCACTTATCTAGATATTAAGTAGACTCGATGTTTTTTTTTAATCATTTCACCTCAAGCAAGGCGATACCGCCACTGACGTGCATAAGAGAGTTAAAGTTTTAGGCAGGAGGAGAGTAAAGAGAAAAACGAACCAGCTACAGGGAGGGAAAGAGAAAGGACAAAAGAAGGATGTGAACACAGGAGTGAAGACAGTTGCGAAGGTAGAGAGAATGGAAAAGAACAAGATACACGGGATCATGTAGAAAGGATACGAGTAAAGTGGATAAGAGCTGGGAATTGATTTTGCATTTAAATTCCTGGAGGTTGCAGCAGTCAGGAAAGCAAGTATATGGAAGAGACTTCCACAAGCGGGAAGCGCGAGAGGAAAAGCTGTTAGAGTAGAATTGTCGCCTGCATTTGGCTGATTTAGCAGTAAAAGTGCGGGGCCTTGTTTCCAGTTTTGTTGTCAAAGTAAATTCTTGTGGAGCGGGCACCAGTGACCTAAGTTCGTCAGAGTAGAAGCAATCAAAATATTTATAGAAGAGCAAAGGGAAGCCATGTCACGCCGATGAGTCGTTTTGCCAGTTCGAGATCAATCACATTATAGATTCTCCTTTGGAGCCTAACTGAAACTGAACAGAAGGAGCGTTTGACCAGATATGACAGCAGTATTCCATGCACGGCCGGATGGTTGTTTGTATATGTGCAAGATAGATTCAGGCGGAAAAATCTTCTTGACCCGAAACAGTGACTATGTATCATAATTGCGGATCGTATGCAATCTAGCGTTTCGATGTGACATGACCTTCGACAAAATGCATTTTATGAGGTTATGTGAAAAATATTGCAGTGGACAGGGTGTCTTGTATGGCTAGCATGTCGGAGTTTCCGACCAGGATTATTGCATTCAAGTAAAATTGAACAAATTAAAATTTAATATTACCTTATCTCTTTGAGATAGCATTAGCTAAGCAGCCTCTGTAGTGGTTAGCAAGCAAGCGGTAACAATCAGATAATTAGGCATAGGTTAAACAAGATGCTTAACGAAGTCGTGAGCATAGGTGCAAAATTGCGCATGAAGATATCCGTTGAGGTAGCAACTGACATATTCGTGAGGACAAAACCACGGACTGGCGTACTCTGATGTCGCGCGACAATATGTGCTAGGTGTTTGGCAGCATTTCGGGAGCAGCTTTAACAACGAGCCAGATCTCTGTGAAAAAACTTTCTCAGATATTTGGCTGACTTTCTTCGGCTTGCGCTGTCTGAAGCAGCTAGTTGTGTGGGTGAGATCGAAATTCACTTGGCATTGAAAAGGTTCAGCATTGGTAAGCCACCAAGACTTGATGTTTTCTTACCCTACGGATTGTACTTTAGGCTATCGCACATCTTTGTACCAATTTTGACGGTGGTGTTCAACAACTGTTTCCGGCAGGACTCCGTTCTCGACCTGATCTTCAGAGATATAATCACGCTTTTGAATAAGGTCAAATGTGTTTGAAAGGACTTACATTATTACAGTTTCATTAATTTGCTAAACAGAATTAAAGATTTTAGCCAGGATCCTGACGGAGCGTTTGTAGTCAGTTGCCGAGATTCCGTTGGGACCCGAGTAGACTTGTGCTGTGAAGGGCCGAACAATTCAGCACAATCTGCATCTGGTCTGCAAGATCCTAGAAGATATAAAAGACGGCAAGCAGGCCGCATGATCGATTTAAATAAATCCAAGGAATATGATATGGTCAACCATCGGTATCTGGCTGTTGTCCTGAAAGCCGCAGTTACACTCCCCTGTAATACTCCCCTGTTGTTTTGATACAGGTTAACGGAAAGCGGTCAGGTGCTTCAACGCTGTCTTGGTCGGTTTGTCAGGGTGGTTTACTGTGCCCTTATTTACGTTTTGGCGTTGAAGCCCCTCTGTCGCCGACTAAAATGCAAGGCTTTCAGTCTGGCCCT
This sequence comes from Ascarosepion bandense, assembly GCA_037127315.1. Taxonomy (NCBI): domain Eukaryota; kingdom Metazoa; phylum Mollusca; class Cephalopoda; order Sepiida; family Sepiidae; genus Ascarosepion; species Ascarosepion bandense. The sequence goes on along the minus strand of JBBBDQ010001286.1, from coordinate 494,543 downwards.
ACGCGGAATTGCTGTCACTGGTGAGGCTCGAGCCAGGGTTTCTGCGTAAGCGGATGACGTATCCATTTTCGTGTCGTCTCGAGAGGACGTTGGAGTAGTACAAAAGGCATCTGTGTGGTATGCGAAAGTGACAGAAGCGAACAATGCAACAGGTCTTCCGTTTTGCTGTTATGAGCCTGGATTCAGGTCGAACATTAAGGGCCCTTCAGCTGAACTCACTACATTCATTGAGTGATCCGGGTCGGATCTCCAGCTAGAGAAGAATTGGTTGGAGATACAGGCAAAAGTTGAAGAGTCGGTCCAGACTAGACTTCGACAGTGGTTGTGCGTGAAGGATAGGGCTGAAACATGTGCCACATGTTTTTCTTAACATTCTTTACCGGTTGTCGCTAATCCCTCACTGTGGTGACAGTAGGAGGGCAATCGAGCGCTTGTTGTCCACTCTCTTGTAGAATGGACGCAAGTATCAGGCCAACAGAGATGTCTGCACCATACGTCCATGTCATGAGTGAACTGTGAATGACACACGTGGTGAATCATCGACACGTCTCGAGGTTGGCTTTCCTATGCAGCGTGTTAACAAAGAATTCAATTTTGAAGAGGAATATAAGAGACGCCATCGCAGCCTTATTATCACTCCTCACATTTCGATGGCTGATCGCCGACATAAGCGTTAGAATCAAGCAAAATTCTGAAACGAGTTTTGAGAAGCCTTGCGGACCATTCCTAGTTTCACTGACCTTTCTCAGCTTTAGGGGAACTTGTATCATGATTAGAGGTGGTCGCGACGAAAGACCATCTACGTGACTAAACACCATCTACGTGAAGAAAGACCATCTACGTGGTCGCGATGAAAAACCATCTACGTGTCGGTGACCGCGTCGTACTACTTTTGGTCTTAAGCGCTGGGGATGAATTGCGCCAGAAACCCTGAGTTTTCGTTTACCTGACGATTGATTCGAAACGGGCTATCTCTCAGACCTGGCCTTGAGATGTGGCGGGAGGATTTATCTGTCATCGGTGTGACTTTGGTTTAAAAGAAACGGCTGAGCACGCATTCTACCACTATCCTCAGGTGCTTCATTTCTAGGACCATATCGGCGAGTTTATGGTTCGTATCCTTCCTGAACATCTCCTGTCCATTGATCTCGCAAATACCTGTGATAATGTGTCAACGCCGTAATTTGGGATGAAACGGATAGTGTTACTCACGTTGCTGGCCGTATTAAAAATAGTGATTTGGATAACACGGATGAGGGGAATCTTGCGATATAAATGTTATTCTTTTCAACATCTGATTAGATTCTTTGAGCATCAACTCAAGATGAAGATCAGATGCGATAGAAAGCGATAGATTTCAGGAAAAGGTGTGTGACTGTAACAAGTCTGTTTCGTGTAAAAGGGGCCTGTCTTGACTTTCTTTTTTAAGTCTCTTATTATGCAAGGCGTTTGCTTGCAAAACCCTCAATGGTTAAGTTAAATATTTCTGTGTACCTAATTAATGTGAGTGAATCTTGTTCGTTGCTTGTGCCAGGTTTTTTCTTTTGTTATGAACCTAGCAGAGATTTCGAGCCTTCCCAGTTAGTTATTGGCCAAAAACAAAAATTCGAAAAATCAACCAATTTATTAGAGAAACTATTTTTCTACTAATATTTATTGTTATTTTTGTACTTAATTATTTACTACTAGGACATTACTACATTAATTTAACGCACGAAAATCTTCTGTCTAGTCAGTCATGATTCGAAAGAGACACGGTCATCCAAACTTTTTATCGCGTATTGGTTAATTTGTCAGTTAGGCCTCATCAGTATATTGTTAAAGCTCAGTGTGACCCTAAGTTATACTTTAATATTTTCTTCTCTTGAAATTTTCGGTGATGGGAACATCTTCTAGTTTCTTTTCTTTTCACTTTTAATCTAAAAAATATAAGTCCAGAGTCAATCGTCAACTTATGTCTTCTAAAACCTGATATAGTTTTTGCTCTGTTACTGAAGATGTGGCACCCTTGGTATGGCAATAAACTACATCCAAAAGCAGTGCCTCTACTCGGCAAGTTTTGAAAGGTGTGGAACCATTCTTTAATTGCTGTTGTTCCAATGTTAAACTTGGTTAAGTGCGGTGACATTGATAGTGTTCCGACTATAGGCAGTTAGTTAACCATCAAACTGGTTTCAAAACAATAGGAATAAAAATACATTTGCATAGTAAAAATTCGAGTAACACATTTTTATTATAAAACTGTGTGCAATACATTTTGATTGTAAAAATGCAGGCAATACATATTCATTTTAAAAATGCGAGCAATATATATTCATCGTAAAAATCCAAGCAATACATTTTCATTGTAAATTGCGAGCAATACATTACATTGTAAAAATACAAACAATATATTTTCATTGTAAAAATGCATTCAAAATATTTTGTTAAAATGCAAGCGATACATTTTCATTGAAAAAATGCAAGCAAAGCATTGATTTCTAAAATTACCAGCGATTTCGCAATTCAGAGTTAGCTATCTGATTTATTGACAGGGGCTGAGTTTGGTTCATGGTCAGGGTTACTAAATCTATAGCTGAGTATAGCAAAGTGACGGAGTTATACCTTAACCAAGAAAACTATTAAGCCAACAGACACGACATGAATTTGAACTGATTTCGCCAATATATATATATATATATATATATATATCACCTAATGTGCCAGACGAACCTACCTAGGATTCACCTAAACGGATCGTCAGGGAAAACTATATATATGGTGGGCTCACTTAGGAAACGGTAAGAAACAGTTAATGTTGATCAGTGTCTGGTGGAATTTTCAAAGATTGCTGCATTTCAAGCTTGTTTCACACTATCTCTCCATCAATATTAACTCTACTGTCAGCAGTTAGATCGCGTAATTGACAAACTAAAGAAGTATCCTGCATTGCCCAACCGAGGTCGGGCTTTGTTTCAGCAAGAAAATGCAATGCCACTCACTGTCATGTTGACTAAAGAGTTGCAGATACAGACTGGCGGTGTTGAGTTGCTGGTCCTAGAGACTATGGCCTATTCCTCTCAATCTTACCTCTCCTCCACTTTCAATGATTCAACACTTTCGTTGAAGTGAAAGAAGTTAATTTACAATTTTTTTATTCAATTCCAGCGAATTAGCATCTGGAACAGATTCGGATGTTGGCAGGTCACTGGTAGAATATAGTCGAGATCGACTTTATTTTGATCGACTTTATTTTGAGGAAAGAATATTAGTGTTGATCGATAAAACTGTGTTGTTTTCTTTCCGTTTCTTAAGTGAATCAGGACTTTCTGTTCAACCTAATATATTATGAATTTATTTTATATTTGTATTTTAATAGCTTATTTAGTTTTGATGCTCGACAAAAAAGACGATCAATTTACTGGCTTTAAATGATTTCGACATTAAATAATCCTCTCATACAAACTGTCTGGGTGTCAATTATTCTTCATCGTAAATAAGCAACAATCAAATTAATAGATGTAATTTTAAAGAAAAGTACCATTCAGATATAAAGTTTATTTCTGTTTAATATTCTGGGTTTTGATTTTTCGGTAAAGTGAACCATTCGACAAAGTGAAGACACGATTTAACGCCTTCAGGGAATCCAATTTTAGGAAAAATGTCATTTACTGTGATAAGCCGGACCCAGAGCCAATTAAGAATTCTTAAAAGTAGATAGTTGCAAAGATAGATGGTGAATATTTCCTGCGGAATTTCCCGGAAGGCCAGCTACGTTTGACAGCAATCAAATCAAGATATTACAGAATTTATTATTTAAATTTGCCGGAAATTGCCAACATATTGCTAAAACTGATATCAAGCGTTAAAAAAAATTTAACTCTGGCTGAGCTAGTTACATGGATGCATTATTTCCAGATAAATTAAGTTAAATAAATCACCTAGCAGACTTTTGTTTACCTTAGGAAATGAACGTAGTGCCCTGTTTGGTCAAAATTGAGTCCCTTCTTGGAGAAACTGGAGTAACATCTCTAGGGTAAATGCATAGGTTTTGGTATTTGAAGGCCATGCGTTGTCCAGACTACAGGCTCCTCTCACGGTCGTACTGACAAGATTTAAAGTAACAGAGGGTATTAAATTTTGGAACGCTTTGGCTGCAATAGTTCCCGGAAAATTGTCAGTGTTGACAGCCTTTGATGTTTCACTACGGAATTGTCAGTGTTGACAAGCTTCGATGTTCCACTCCAGAATTTACTTCTGTAGCATTTTTTGCAAACAACAGCTCAGGCCCTTCTTCTAGATAATGGCCTGCTGGGCTGTCGAACGCAATCTAGCTGAATCAGCTTGTCATCAGGCGTCTTTTGTCTATTTTTGCGTGTTCTCTGGCTAGGAGATAGACTTAGTTGTCAGTGGCTATCACAGAAACGGTTTCTAGACAACGGGAGCTTGTTCTCACTAATACTCTCAATTATAACAACCCTTAAAGCATATATAACAAATAAACATATATGTAAACATTATATACATTACTTTACATATACATGTTTTCAGAAGCTGAAAGAAATAACGGAAATATATAAAACGTCAGGTAAACAAAAACACTATAAAGTGAGACATATTAAAAGTACATTAAGAAACAGAGCGTTTAATAGTTTTAAACAGAAAATTTATGCGTATCATTTTTCAATTTTAAGACAAGTAATATTTTAACTTATTTAGCATATATAAAATGAAAAAAATTAAATAAAAAACAATGCAGATTCCTTAATTTAGCAATGTTTTAAAAAAGTATATTTCTTCAAGCATAGCAGACAGAGAAAAGAAAATACAGGATCTCTTGCAGAAGGTAGCAAAGAAAAGCGTGAAGAGAAGACTAAATACATACTTCAAGACAATCGATTGCATGGTCATCAACACAAAGAGGATCCCAAAACGCCAACTACAGACTAAAATCAAACAGTTACAGGAATTTAAATACTAGGGAAGCATTCTGACCGAGGATAGAAAGATCGACACTGAGATCCGAAGACGCTTTAGCATGACGAAGCACGGATTTCAAAAGCTAAGGAGGGTATTAAGAGACAGGAAATAAATACTGGACTGTTATGTGATATATGTTCTATTTGGTAACGAATAAGAGACAATGAAGGAGACTCGAAGCCACAGAATTATGAAAGATTCTGAGTATACCATGGACTGAGCCTGTAAGCAACATGGTGTTGGAGAGGATTCGAACAAAAAAGAAACTTCTACCTTGCATTAGGAAGAGATGGGTGAGGTTTTCCTCACGCGTAATGAGGAAGGAGGGTTTGAAGAATCTACAACTCATATGACTGATAGAGGGAAAGAGAGACAGGGGAGAGCAGCCCGAGATATATTTGATGGGCTTAATCAGGTGGATGGCAAAGCGGGGTTTAGGATATATAGCAAGAGGAACAGTTTGGATAAAGACAAGGGATAGTGTGAGTAAAAGTCCATGATCGCCTACGTCTCGAAATGACATGCCACATAAAGAAGAAATGATCCCACGGAGTTGATCATTTATGCATCAAACTTTTACTGTTATTCTTTTCTTTTCTCAACGAGCAATATACATGTAAACAGCAATGTTTTGGGTTTGTCCTTTCAGGTTTATATATCGATATTTCTGTGATGAAGTATCGTAATTATTTACACTATTTACATTGTTCAAACTGTTGTCGTCCTCTTTTCTGCCATATTCACCTTCAATATCTGTCTATATTTCTGAGTTGAGGAATTGTAATTATTTACACTGATTACATTGTTTGGTCTGTTGTCGTCATCTTTGTTACCATATTCACCTTCAATATCTGTCTATATTTCTACAATGAGGTATGTAATTATTTACACTGTTTGCATTGTTTCATTTTTGTCATATTTAAGATGTTTCGGCGATTGCACTCTATGGCTTTCTTCAGGTGGTCAGAATTTTGAACCGAACATTTCATTTCGTCTAACGGGGTAGATTGTTCAACGTGCCATTATTCTTTGGGATATTTCAGTATCAGTTATTTTTCATTAATTCAACTTTACATGTTTTTGTTTAGGTCTCTTGTAGCCAGGTATTGAAATCACAATTCTTTGGGCTAAGTTAATGAATTATTTCAAGCAAAGCGTTTATCCACTGGGCCCTGTGTTTTTTAGAACAGTTTATGAGTAAAGACCTGCCCCTGCTTGACTGGCTTACAACGTTTTTGGGCCTAGCATATGCACTGCGAGCATCAATGGAAAATACAAAAATATAAGGAATTAGCGCATATGCTGGACAGCAAAATAATTCTAAGCAGGCGAAACATAGACATGAATACAATATGGCTAGCATTAATACAGAGTGCTAAAGAAAAACAACAATAACAACAAATTCTAATATGAGCTCTGGTAAAAAAAAACTGTTTTTAAGACGTTATGTTTATAAGTCCCCAAAATTCATTCACTGATTTCGTCAAGTTCACATGGCCCAGTGTTCATTGAAGTAATCCAGTGAATTGATTTTGTTCAAAAGCTGGCTACACAAATAAGAGGTTCGGTTCGAAATTCCGCTCAGCTGAAGTAAGCCGCAGCGTACAATGTCTAAAACAACCTGAATATCGCAAGAAAATTCTGAACAACGTAAACTGTGTAAGTAATTTTCTAGCGCTATTTTCACTCCTTAGTTCTGACCTTCTAACATCCACTTTCATTCCCTTCGTATTTCCCTGGTGAGATCTAAGTTCCACTTCCCAGGAATAAATGCTTTGTAGAACCGACTTACAAGAAGTTTCTTCAACGATCATTACAATTTTAGCATGTACAAGTCTAGGGTTAATCGTTATCCTCTACACATGAGCTGTGCTTTTTACTCTGTAACCCACGGGTCTTGTACAGAGTGAACGCCACTGTCGAAATATACTCCAGGACATCTCGTAACCTTATGAACCAGAGTAAATAGTAACCACATGACTCCAGGAGTTGTCATTTAGACTGATATTATCAAGGAATGATGCCAGTATCCTTGGAAAAAGTTTAAGTCGCCAATTGATGATATTGGCTCATCTCCAATGAAACATCAGTTGATGATGCCAGCTATTTAGACTTTAAATGTTCTGATTTGACAAACAAATTCTGATCGGTATCAAGAAGTGGATACACTGCATTTAAATATTTCAAGATCAACGTTGATTCGAAGCAAGCGGTAGGAATAGAGTTACACAAGCAAGATTTGCAAGAAAAGAAATCTGTAGTGTAGAACATAAGGTTACATTTAGCATTCTCAGTATTAAAGTGGAGTGACCTAGTTTAGTGCGTATAATGGGCATGCTTTATGGTCCAGTGAATATAGGCTTGGAACGAAAAATCGGAAATTCGAGTTCGAATTTCAGCTTAATTCGTTACATTCACTTCGGGCAAATTCCCTTAGAAAAGGTATTAATCCGTCGCTTCTCCCTTTGCCTATGGGTTAAATAGCACGAAAAATTACGTTCTATAGCATTGGTTGGCAAGAAAACTACCACAGAAAGTAATGGCAACCTACGACGAAAAATCCGCTGTTCAGTCTGTCATGTCTCTTTCGAGACATGATCACCGAGGCGTGTATCACGTATAGCTTTTAACGAACTGACTGACTGCATTTATTTATCTGAGAGGACTGGTTGATTTGGTTTAGCGGACTATCAATCTATACGGATTATTTAATGACGAAATTTAAATATTATGAACGTAGTTGTATACATTTAAAATATTTATACAGATAAAATGTATTATTGGTTATTTTACTATTAAAAAATGTAAATGATTTTTCTTTATATAAAAATGTATTACTGATATTTTACTACAAAAATGTATTTTTATAATTACTGTCGTTTTGATTTTTGCTTAGGATTTTACTATTTTCCCATAGCTTAGACTATAACAAGTACTACCATCCGAGGTCAGGATGGACCTGCGAGCAACAGAAATTAAGTAGTTCCACTCTCTTCAAAGCCATCAATTTCCTGCTAAGAAGCCTTGCTGCAAGATGTCATATTCGGGACTAAACGTAGACAAAAAACATTTATAGGAAAGGCACAGGGTGAGACAAGCTGCGGCGGTGGGAAAATAATTGTAAATGGACATGCCATTTCAGGACAAATAACATAACTTTCTTTGAATTTTAACAAGAATCAGTAAGTGCATAGAAGAAACATTTGACCATTAAATAGATTAAAAGCCGCACTTTGTGCGGATCTTTTAAGCTAGATCCTGCGGATGGATAAATGGGTCTCTACAACTAGGGATAATTCTGGACCAGCCTAAAAATTAGCATTGATATTTTGTGAGAGATACTATTGAATTCCTCAATTTAATGCATGGTACATGAAAACCTCACTTGAACTCTGATCCTGGCTATAAATTTAAATCCTCTCAAAAGACGTTGGATATAGACATTGGTTAGTTCCAGTGACTCGGCCCAATGATTTGTGAGTTAAATACCAGGGTACGGCAGTGGTGAACAAGTAACTTAGAAAGTCGGGTTAGAGGAAGATGACTCATGACTACCAAAAGAGGCTTTGCACAAGAAATGTGAATGATATACGCCAGTGATTGTAATAAAGGGTTTGGTCCGAAATTCCTAGCACCTGAAGAAATCTCGAGGGTACAACGCCGAAGCGTCGTATACGCGGCAACTAAGTCCGAATAATGTAAATAGTGTAAATACTAACTCGTCTCAGAAAAATCGACAAATATGTACTTTAATTACCTATAGTATTGTGACAGATGGCATATCAGTGTACAGCTATCAAATTCAATTTAATTTATATCCGAAGATAATGTTATAAATTTCGAGGATTGGAAAGTTGCCTCATGTTATGACCTCATACTGAAAAGCCAAACAGTTAATTTAAGGACCTAACGATTAGCTTGTTTATAAGAATACAGATTTATAGGGTGAATCTTTAAGAGCAACTTAAATGTGACCAGTCAGTCAGTTAAGTGCCATACGTGGTACACGTTTTGGGCGATCATGCCTCAAAAGAAAAATGACTGACTTCACAGAAGTTTATCCCTTAAGGGTTGCTATTGCTTTCTGCGGTAGACTGGTTGCAAGTCAAGGCTACAGAACCAAACCTGTCCTGTTATTTAACCCATAACTGGAGGGAAGTGACGTCTTAATACTTTTCCCAAGGGTATTTGTGCGTAAGTGAATGCTAAGAGTTCAACTGGAATTCGAACACGGCACCCCGATTAGTCTTTCCGAATCAATCTCCATTGCACAACAACACACATCCGCTAGTCAGTTAAGTGCCATACGTGATAATCGCTTAGGCGATCATGTCTTGAAAGAGACATGACTGACTCGGCAGAAGGTTATCCAGTACTACGTTGTCATTACTTTCTGAGGTAGACTGGTTGCCAGCCAATGCTATAGAATTCAATCTATCTTGTTATCTAAACCATAACTCGAGGGAAGAGACAGATTAATACCTTTCCCAAGGATATTTGTGTGAATGTGAATGCAAGGAATTCAACTGGAATTCGAACTCGGCTCTCAGATTTCTCCTTCCGATTCGATAACTACTGCACCACAACACACATCCGGAGATATGATACAGGGTAAAAAATCTGGAGCGTACAGTGAAGAACGAAATCATTATTTAATCTTAATTAATCTAACGAGACAAGTTTGCTCAGCATTACATCACATCACATCAAAGTATCCAAAAATATTCATATGGTGATTTTCGTGCGCGTAAGTTCAAAAGTAAGGACCGAAATCGCTACTCGATTGTAATGAAATAAGTTTGCTAGCCATTACACCACATCTGATTGTCCATACACATTTATATGAATATATTTTCATATAAAATAAATTCCAGTTCTAAAATATTGATTAAAAAATAAAACCTGATATCTTTTTTTTCAACACTTGCCGGTGAATCTTCGGTGCACAATATATATATTTGTTTAATTGTATATTTAGTGCTCTCTCTTTGCAATTTTAAATGTCTGCAATGACTGAATTCTATAGATTTTCTTTTTTTCTTTTAATATTAAAAAGATATCTAGTCCTATTTCATTTTTACTGTAAAATTTATTCTTTTATGATATAGATTTCGTAATTGTTTCCATGTTTGAACTGAGTATTTTTCAATTTTCAGTAGTTTCTCTACAGTGCTTTATTTAGAATCTGCATATAGATGGTACATAGATAAAAAAGCATTTAACCATAAGTTAGGTATCATGGCTATTTCTCAAAATTTGTATTTTTAAATCGTATATGAAAGTTTCTTAAATATCCATTTGTTTCCACTTATTTTTCCTTAAATTAGAGATTTTCAACAGACACTTTTCGAAAATAATCTTATCCATGAGTGTACTACGTAAAATTATTAAGACAAGAACTATTTTATTTTTTATGAGGCATCAAAATAAATTTTAAAATCACCCCTGTCCAAACACTTTTGCACACTATCTGTAGTGTGCAAAAGTATGAGGACAGGGGTTAATTTCCAAAAAGCCTCACTGAAATTCAAATATAGGGGAAAAAGGAAGAGGAGAGAAGGCTTTGGAATTTGAATTGACCCCCAAAAGCCCTAACCTAAAATATATTAAACATCTGTAGATATTTTAGATAAAAAATCAATAAATCGAATTCTACTTTGCAAGACACACTTTGGGAACAAATACAAGCTGCTTGGCAGGAGATACCATTAGATACATTAAAGAAGATTGTGATACCAAGCCTGACAGAATTAAGGTTGTGATCAAAGCAAAAGGCTATTATACTAAATATTACATTTATTTTGTATTTTCCTTGTTAAAGCATTTGTTGAGTAAATAAAAAACACTTTAATTAAATTGTTTATTTTCAGTCAATATGACTCATAAAGATAAAACTGTTCTTTTTTGCACAGTATTATATATATATATATATATATATATATATATATATATATATATATATATTCGTGTAAATCTTCTGTTCAATAAAGACAGAAGCTGATGCTGATTGCCCTGAAATAGGCCTATACTTCTGCTTAGACATAGAATAACGTTTCTGTCTTTATATATATATATATATATATATATATATATATATATATATATGTATGTATGTATGTATGTATGCATGTATACGATGAATGTAGCATTTATTTTTATATATATATAAACTCGTTTACAAACGAAGAATATATATATATATATATATATATATATATATATATATATATATATAAATGCTATATTTATATAAAAAGAAAACAATGTACTCAGAAGAAAAGTTTTCGAAACTACCGCCATCAAACATTATCAAAATATTAAGCCACGGTCCTTCTTAATCTTATTTAACCTAATCGAAACAATTCTTTCCCAGAGTATTATACACAGCAGAAATATAAAGAAAAATCAAACAAAACGGTCAATTTTAAAATCTTCTTAACATGTCAAAGCATAACATTACATTGCACATAATCTCTTCAAACATAAACGATGACGCTTTTTAAAGGCTTAGTATTTTCAGTTAATCTTATGAATATTCATGAGCGTTTTTCTAATGGCCAATAATATTTCTTTATGGATGCCTTATCTAAAATATAATTAATTTCAACTCTTTTTCTTGATAAAGTCCGTCACGGGACTTTCTTCTTGTTTTCTTTATTTATTTTCATATATATATATATATAGTTCTCTGTAAATATACTATTGGATATAAGATATATACGCAAGTGCAGACAACTATATAAATACTTTTCTGGTGTTAAGAAAACAGAGCTAGATGAAATAAATTAGCACTATGAAATATATATGAATAAATTTACATAACCTACGTCTATAGCACGACTCTTTGTTTCATGCCTTACGCAATCATCATGTGCATATTGTGAACTGCTTTTTGTAAATTTGAATTTTGTTGGGTTCTCGTGTTCAAAGTCGATATCAGTTATCAATCTCAATTTAGACCGAAAATTATACATGCTTGAAACAGATGTTGTCCCTGTATTTGAAGAGGGCGATATGCAGCTTAATACATTTGGGGAATGCAAGGAATATATGTATATATATATACACATACATATATATATATTCATTTCCTATCAATAAAAAGCTTTCTTTCTTACTTTCTTTCTCACCCACTTCTTCCATCTGGATAAATCTAGCCAATTCATCTTTGTAAAACTTTTGGTCCGACAGGAGTAATATTTTTTTGAAGAAAATATGATTTTTATAATTTTTTTTTATAAATGTTCTTCATTTTTTAAAATATTCTTGAAATATACTATCATCAATCGATTTGTAAATTCTTCTAATTAATTTTCATTATAATCCTCTTTTAAATTTTAATATTGAATTTTCTTCGGATTACAATCCTCTGTGAAATTTACTTTAAAATTTACCAAGGATACTACTTAAGTATATATATATATATATATATATATATATATATATATATCAAGGAGACTTAGATTACCTATGTTAGATTCAAGATCTACTGCAGAACTTTTGACGAAACATCCAGATCTAAGTTCTTAATGAAGTGAAATATTATTCGTCATTATAAATAAGCTCTACCATTAAATAAAAAAGAGAAAATCTTCACATTATTGAAGCAAAAAATATAATAGTAATCAACCAACACAAAGTAAGAATAAACTATCAGTATAGCAGAAGTGTTATTAAATAACTAGAACAACTATGTTTTAAGATTTAAAAAATTGTATTTTTTATAAATTTCTTACAGTTATAAAACGATTGTTTTAAAAAATATATATTGTATTTTTAATTACAATTATAACTTTAACACAGATAACTTTTAAATTAACTATAATCAATCGGATTCATAATGTTTACATTAACTTTTTGTTTTGAGAATTACGTCTGACGATGATCCCTGTTAAGAATAAAATTACTTGTGAGGAGAAAATGATGAGAAAAGCTACTACGCCTTCCATAATGAGTTTAATGACAACATTAAGAAACTGAACTGTGAATTCGTAAGGATTAAAATATGAATAAACATACACACTATCTAAATTAAGAAACTAAACTTGATTAAATACATTCGTAGATTCATGAAGAAAAATGATGAAAAGAAGTGGAAGATGAAGGAAGAAAAAACGACGCTGATGTCCATTCCCATTTTTTGAAGATTTGCTTAAATAAATAAGCCTTTTATTATTGTTAGCTTTAACACCGGTAGCTTTTATTTTCCGGACAAAGAAAATAATATCAGGAATTTACCTCCTCCAGACGGTGTCGTTTCATTTTTACTCTCTTGGAAAATTGAGCAGTTAACAGATAACTGGCAGCGGAACAAGAAATTCTCTTCTGTTTTGAGTGGATCACTTTTCATCGCTTTGAAGAATCAGATAAATTCAGTAACGAAGGAACCCCATTTCTCTTTTGACAGCACATTATCACTTTTGAGACGAATAAACGATTATGGAAATATATATTTATACACAGTCTTTTTCAAGGGGTTTCTATAAAAGCAATCCACTAGTATATTTGGCAACCCGATTTTAGTGAATGTCAAAAATTCACTTCCACGTGAATTACTCCTTGTGACATTTCATGCTACCGTTTTCCAGTGACATGAAGTAAAATGATTATATTGAATCGATTACTAGGTCAGCTGCTCAGCAAGTTGGTTCACTGTGCTAGACATTGAATGGTAAAATGTCAAGAGTTACTTAGAACAATAAATTAGGGGAAGAGATGAAGAGCTTTGATCGCCGGAATCAATGATATATGAAAAACGATAAAGAATAAAGGAAACAAATATTGACTGAAAAACGAGATTTGAGGATAAGGTCGTGGAATTATTCTCAAATAATTCAGAAGAGTGTGTTATATGTCTCACTGAAAAACAAAAATAAAAGGCTTTGATGAAGGATCGAAATGCATATCATCATCTGTACAAAATATAAGTTATATACATATATATATATATATATATATATATATATATATATATGTGTGTGTGTGTGTGTGTGTGTGCGTGTGTTATTATGGCAAAACAATATATCAGTGGAAAACATTAAACCACTGCTTCCAAAGACATGAAACGAAAAGTGCTCAATAACTTCAAGAAAACGTAGAGCGAAAATATATTCTCACTAAGTTAGGAATAGACAACAACTTACCCAGGTTTTAAACGTTTGGCATCGTCAGGCACAGTTGAAACCCGGGTAGTTTGGTGTCTATTCCTAATTTAGTGAGTATATATGATATTTAATATATATATATATATATATATATATATTATTTAAATCATATATTCAAGAGACGAGTTATTACTCTTTCTCTCCCTCTCTCCTTCCCTCTCTCTCTCTCTCTCTATATATATATATATATATAATATATATGTATATATATATATATATATATATATATATATATATATATGAGTGTGTGGGTGTGTATGTGTGGGTGTGCACGCCCACGAGCGCTGGTGCGCGGTTAAACTACTGTGAGAAAAAACCCTTTGTTACAGCTAAGAAAAGATAATTCACTTTTTAAAATATTTACCACTTCAGAACCTGTTGCAAACCGTGCACCGGTCCAGGTTATGCAATTTTGATGGAGGGGATCTGCATTGATCTGTACAAGCTCTGGTCACTATAATCAAGTCATCTGCAGGTTGTTCAGTAAATAAAACCAGCATGTTTACTGATCTTAAAATCCTATGACATTGAAAGGATAATGACAAAAATGTGCCACTGGATTTTACCAGTTTTAATTTTGTACATCTGTGCTGTATTTTAGATTTGCAAAAAAAGTAGGGATTATGTATTTCGCGTCCTTAATTCATAACAAATCAACCCTTTTTATGACAGTAGTGTTTTAAATATGATCTAAAACATTCTTACGCGCTTTTATCACTGTTATTAAGTGCAAATGACTTTAAAGTAAAAATTACACCAGGAAAATAAAGGGGTCAAACATTAAGGATCTGATATCTGGGTCTTGAAATGTAAAAACTCTCCAAGAGATTAAGAAATACCTTGAAAGTAGGACTGCTTGTATTCCCCTTGTCCTAAAAAGGAAATACATTGTCATATCTGATTTTTGAAAACTAAACCAGCTGACTTTAGTTGATAGCGGATATGCCTTTGTCTGGATTGGTAGGCCTGAAACAGCTAATAGGAAAGAAGAGGTAGAGAAGCTGGTAAAACATCGGAAATCTATTCCTGTTGGTATCAATGAGAGACTTATTGGCAGAAAATAAGTAATCAGATATCTTTAGTAGCTATGCTCTGAACCTTAAATCTATTGATAACATTAAAGTAAAACTCTACTCTGAATGATGCAAACATTTGAGAAATACATTGATTCATAACAAACGGTTTCTTTTAGGTAATTTCAATGTACGTGTATTTTGTTATACACCAGTATAAGTTAACATTGTAAGCATGGTGTTGGCAAAGCAATCTGACATACTCATCTACATCTGTCTCTTTGTAGTGAGTAGAGAAATTCGATTACAAACACTATATTTCAGAGGTTGATATACCGTTAAATAAAACCCAAACTCAAACGCAAACTCATCAACTATGTCATAGTGACTTCTCCTCGAAACGATGTAAGAATAACGTTTCTTCCCCAGTGAATCCAGAGAATTTGTTTTTAAAATTGCCGGATACGAGTTATCATTTAAAACATTTGGATGTGCCAAAAGGAAACATTAATACTGATTTGACTCAGATGATTAAATTATTCTCTTTCTTACGCTTAATATACACAAATTCCATCGCCAATGTACTTTAGACAAGAACAATGTCACAAAGAGCAATAAATTCAAATTAATAGAATATTCTTTTGTTTGTAAAGACATTTTTTCTCTCGCAAATTATTCCTGCCGCATCTACCACATCACCGTTGATTGCACCACCTTTAGCCAACTTGTTATATATATATATATATATATATATATATATATATATATATATATATATAATTTAATTATGACCAAAACTGTTTAGCAATAGTCATTATTTTGCTTTTGTTTTACAATTGAGTACTTGCGTCAGGAGTATATTTTAACAAAAACTATTACAGGATTTACTGAACTGCACGACGACGATTGAAAATTCACGAAAAAACAACAATGCAATAATTTAAAAATATTACATTCAATAAAAAGCTCTCCTATTCCTAACAAGCATGAATACATTCAACAATTTCTTACCAGAATGTGATGGGTGTCACTATTCTTTTCAGAAAAAATATGCAGGAGGAAGAAAAAAACTTTAAAAATTCCAAATTCGAAATTAAAACAAGTAGCAGTTCCATTAAATAATTCAATAAGAATGAAAATGATATTATTTACATAATAGATCAAATCAAATTTCAAAAAAATAATAACAAATTCCAAAAGATATTAAACACTGAAGTGTAACGAATTAAAAAAACTCAAAGTAGTCTTATAAAAGGCGACAAAATCAAATATCACACATGAAATAAGCCCCAAAGAAATACGAGAAAAATATAAAGGAAGAAATTACTAAACGCTACCAAAAAAAAAAAAAAGCACCAGATTACTATATTAAAAATATAAACGACAAGGCATAAAAGATTACAGATATGTTTGGTTTAAACAACAGGATCCAAACACTGAACGGAAATCATACTTTCCTAAATATCAGTCAGTCAGATAAATGCCACACGTGATAAATGCTTGGGTCTTGAAAACAACATGACTGATTAGGCAGATGATTACTCCCCAGTAGGTTGCGATTATATCGCTACATAAACCAATCTATTCTGTTATTTATCCCGTAACTGGCGGAAAGAGACGGATTTATCCCTCTCCCAATATTATTTTTGTTTAACTGAATGGAAAGAATTAATAAGGAGTTTGAACTCGGTTTCCCGATTTCTCATTCCGAGCAGCTATCTACTGCACCATGACGCGCATTCGTTCCTAACTATAAAATACCATAAAGATAATATTCCTAAAAGCCGCTCGTAAAACCAGCAAAGACTAAATTAGTTAAAATAAACTAAGACATTTAAAAAGAACACGTGTTAATTCATAAAGATACAAGCCAACTGTGGAAAGACAGAAGTGAATTTATTCCTTGCTTTCCAAAGAAATAAAAAACAAAAATAAAAATACTTTAATAAAATATTACATAAAAACCTTTTACCAATCAATATCGATTTGAAGAAAGATTTGAATTTTGCTAAACGGTTCATATATACACCATCTGAACATATAAATAAAATTCTACATTGTCGAAAATCTATACTATTCCACATGGATAAAAAAAAGTGAAGAATGGATAAAAAATTAAAAAGAACATATTATATATACCACAAGGTTTCTTTGACGGTGCCGAAATCTCAGAAGTAAAAAGCACCGTACATGCTAAATGAAATTAATGAAATAATCTACATAGGCAATCAAGGATTATACTCAGATGACGGATTAATGACAGCGTTGGACAACAGAAAAGAAAAGGACAAAATAAGAAAAATGTTTTTCAAAATTTAAAAAAACCTTGAGGTACAAAAGAATAAAAAACATATCCTATATTTAGCTGTAGAATATTTTAATGCATAAACTAGCAGTGTCTATCCACATATGAAAACAAATACAATTGTAAAGTATGTAAACACTATATCTAAGCATCCTACTGGCATAATAAATACTTCCCTGAGGAAATACAACACAGATTATCAAACCTTACTCTCACAAAACAATTTTTGATAAAAAAAAAAGAAAGATTATAAAAAGGCCTTAAATGATAATGGCCATAAAAGCAAATTACAAACCTAAAGGAAAAGAAAAACAGATGAAAAATAAACTAGAAATCGAAACATTATTTGGTTCAACCCACCGTTTAATTAAAAGTAGAAACTAAAATAGGACAAATATTTTTTTTAATTATTTAATGAAAATTTCCTTAAAATGAGGAATTACTTAAATATTCAATAGAAATACCATTAAATTAAATCATAGCTGTTCCAGTAATTTATAAGATTACATAAAAATAAAGCGCCAGCAACTTAAAAGTAACGTGCAGAACAATATCGCTAATCAAGGTTGTAACTGTAGGCCAAAAATGCCCACTTGACGGACTTAATAAAACAGAAGGAATTACTTGCAAAGAAGAAGTACATGATACAGATAGACAAAGAAAAACATATTTGGGATTTACAAAAGGTATTTTTAAAATCGGATGGAATAAGCACAAGTCTACATTCAAGCTTAGCACTAACGGCGTAAAGGGGACAATTTTTCATTAATTAGTATTAACGGCGTAAAAGGGAAAATCTTTCATTAATTAGTATTAACGGCGTAAAGGGGACAAATTTTCTCAGATATTATCCCTCGCCCGGACTGGAAGGATGTCACCGGACCGTTATCCTGCAACTGTTTGCAACAAACAAAAAACAACTCTTGGGATTCGGAATGTCAAATATATGACTTGTGAACAGCTGGAAAACGTGAAGCAGGAGATGATCAGATTAATCATGAAGCAGATGACCATATTAGACATAAACATTTTAGGTATATAGGAAACGAGATGGCCAAACAATATATTACCATCAGTAACCACAGAATTATATACGTAGGAGGCGAAAGGTATGACAAAGAAGACAGCGTCATACTGGACAAAGACACAAGGAAATGCGTTTTAGGATACTAATAGATATCTGAAATAATTCTAGTCGTTTAATTGAAAGAGAAGCCTTTCAATATATCGGTAATTATGGTATATGTACCGAGAACACAAAGTACAGAACAAACAATTTTATCCTTCTACTCCATGTTTTATTATGCCAAATCAAAAGACATTAAAATCATCATGGGAGATCCCAATGCCAAAATCGGCCAAAAGAGAAAAGGTAAAACGGTCGGCAATTTCGGACTAAGACGCCGCAATGGTCGTGGTGAGAAATGTTTCCAGTGATACACAGGGAAAAAACAGATAATATCTAACACCTGGTTCCAAAAGTACCCAAGAATGCTAAGCACATCTGGAAGTCTAGGAGGAGAAATTAAAAACCAAATTTATTAAGTTACTATCAACAAGAGATTAAGAAATGCAGTCTTTCATTGCAAAGATTACCCAGGTGCTGACTACGAAGGTGACCACATACCAGTTTTCTGCAAACTAAGGATAACACTAAGGTGATTAAAGAAACCTAACACAGCCCCAAAACTGCAGTACAATAGACTCGTGAATGACCATAACCTGTAGAAAATGTATATGAATAGTGTGAAAACGAAATACGAATAACACAGTGGAAACAGAAGCTCAAGATAAGACGCACAAATTGTGGCTCAAGTGACATTGGCGAATGACATCATTCCCCCCCCCCATAAAAAACACGTCGGAAGAAAAATGAGTGAATCACTGAAGAGATTCTTGACCTCATAAAAAAAAGACAAAAATCGATGCCAAGATATAGAATGGAATACAAGAAACCACACAAGGAAACAAGGAGCAAATGTAGAGAGGCTAAAGAAAAATGACTCAACGAGAAATGTACTGAAGTAGAGAGACTGAGCACAAAAATAATGGTGATATGTATAAAATATAACGGAACTAACAGGACAAAAGGCCTGCTCAGCAACTAAATGGATAAAAGCAAAAGATGGTATAGTCATACTAGATAAAGAAAAAAATTCTTCAGAGATAGGATGAGTATATTGCTGATCTCTTCCACAACAAGAGGGAGCAAACAACAGTACATTTAAAGACGGATGGACCAGACATATTAGAAAACCGAAGTGGATCGGCAATGGCTGAATTGAACAGAAATAAAGCAGCAAAACCCGATAGGATGTTGACGCCTTTAGAATTTTTTGGTCTAAACCGGCTGAAATAATAAATGAAATCTACAACAGCGGCAATATACAGGAGGACCTTAGCAGATCAATTTTCATAGCTCTACCTAAAAAGCCTGGTGCAAAGGAATGTGAACTCCACTGAACAGTCAACTTAATTAGCCACATAACAAAACTCATCATCCGAATTCTGATGAACAGAGCAGCAGAATTTCTCCTGAGATAGGAAAACAACAGTACTGCTTTATTAAAGATACCGGAAAAATACGATATTCATGCCCAGAATGCTATCTGAAAGAGCTATAGAAATGTAGAAGGAACTATATCTGTGCTTTATAGACTACGCAAAGTCATTTGACAAAGTATAGTACAAAGACTTCATGGAGATGCTAGAAAACGTCGACATTTTCTGAAAATACGTTAGGAATATCAAGAATATCTTTTGTCAGCAAACCACTTGCTTACGAATAAGAAGTGAATTTAGCAGGTATACAAAAATACAAAGAGGCGTAAGACAAGGATGTGTTTTCATACCCGATCTATTCAATTTATACAGCAAAACAATTCTAGAGAAATAAAACAGTTGTCAGATTTAGTCATTGGCGGTGACAATCTCAACAATGTAACATCCGCAGATGATACAGTGCTGATAGTAGACACAGAAAAAGAATGCAGGACCTCCTACAGAAGGTAGAGAGAGAAATCGAGCAGAAAGGATTAAGCATAAACATTAAGAAAATTGAATATATGGCCACCAATAAAAAGAAGACCCCAAAATGCCAATTACATCTCAGAGAAACTTAAATAAATCAAGTAAAGAAATTAAATTACCAAGGAAGCGTGCTGACAGAAGACGGAAAGTGTGATGTTGAAATTCAAAGACCCATAGTTATGGTGAAGTACACATTTCAAAAGCTAAACGGAGTACTGAAAGACAGAAAAATCTCATTAGAAACAAAGTAAACAGTACTGGATTGCTAGGTGATATCTGTCGTCCGTATAACAGTGAATGTTGGTCGTAGGAGAGGCTTAAAGGTGCAGAAATATGGTTTACAGAAGGATACTGAGAATACCATGGATTGAGCACGTGACTAACAACAACGTGTTGGAGAGTATGGGAACAAGAAAAAACTCATACTTAATATAAAGAAGAGATGGATGATGTTTCTAGGACATATAATTAGGAAAGAGGGCCTGGAGATTTTAATACTCACTAAATGGATAGAGGCAAAGAGAGACAGAGATAAGCATCGCAATACCTACTTGGTAGGCCTGAGAAAATGAATGGCAGGGCGGGGTTTGGGAGAGATTCCAAGAGCAAGTATATTGAGAGCGACAAGAGACAGTGCCAATTGGAAGTCTATGATCGCGTACGTCCGAAGGAAACATGGCTCATAGAAAAGAAGAAAAACATTCAAGCTAGAAAGCCTTAAAAATTATACCAAACTGGCTAACCAAGAAATTAAAAAAAAATGACAAAGACCCTGATAACATTGAGTTTAATTTAAAAAAACCAGCCAAACCAGAAAACGGTGGTGATGTCTGCAGATTGTGCCAAGAAGAAAAGTTAGCCATAATATTATTTCCAGAACAAATATTTTACTAAGTGAAAGATCAGAACTGATGTCCAAATATAATCACACGAAAAATACATTTTAAGATTATACAAACAGGGATGAAAGTCTTTAAGATTCTGTTGTGATGAAATTTGCGTCGCCAAATTGTTGTGTCGTGTTAGACTAGGAAGAAAGCCACGAAAACAAGAAAGTAGGTTCCAAAGTTTATTAGAATAACAAGATCATATATACAAATACGAGTGTTAGTAATCAGCACATACAAGTGTAAGTCCGAACGGTATAGTTATGCTGCGTCTCTACTGCATCACAGCTGCTTCCCCGGCTGTCATGCCTGTTAATATTTATAGGAGGAAGAGTCCATTCTATTATAGAATGGGGGACTATAACAGATGCCTAAGCAATAACACCCTAAGTTTTAAATGTCGGTTATTTTCAACTTTCAGTCGCGCGTTCGTAAAAATTTCCTGTAGTAAGTTTGAAAGTAACAAAAACGTTACAGAATCAGTTGATACAAATTGCCCGAAAATACGAAAAAGTTTGAAACATATGTTGCATAAATAACTGGTTTCGAAATGAAAAATATTCAAATGTCTATATTATTTAGTACCGTGTACTTTTAAATACAAGTATATAGTGGTCTAATTCAATTATCATAAAAAACTTTTTAATAATATATATATATATATATATATATATATAGATAGATAAATAGATAGGTAGATAGAGAGATAGATAGATATATACACTACTGATTCATCATAAATATATAAATTTATATATAAATATATATATTACTGATTCATCACTTATTTTTATTTGCGTGTTCATTTTAATTGACCTCTATTTCACTTTCAGAAATGGAGTTAGGATTGTCGATTTCATGGTTGGTATCAGTTTACAGAACTTCGGCATTTATAACACATGTTATTGCCTCTATTACTCTTGTATATTCCCCTGTGTACACTTTGCACAAATTAACCAGATGTATCGAAGGGATTCACATTTATGTTTCGTTAGACATTTGTAATCATTTTACTGGATTAAGTACCACAACGGGTTTTGTTTGCTCGTTCAAATTTTTAAATTAGACACGAACAACAAGAATAAATGCTTTTCTGTCTAAGGATTTATTACATTTGGAACATTTAATGAAATGGCTAAACATATAGTTCTTTGCATCCATTGGGCGTGTTTCGTGTGTACCGAAGAAACGGAAATTGCCGCTGATGAATAGAAACAAAAAGTGGAGGGTATGCATGATCATTTATGTGTGTGTGTGTGTGTGTGTGTGTGTGTGTCTGTGTGTGTGTGTGTGTGTGTGTGTGTGTGTGTGTGTGTGTGTGCGCGTGCATGTCTCTGTGTGTGGATTAGGCTAAATCAATGTAGATTTTTAGTAATTGATTACATGTTGGTATTTAATTTACAAATACTTGATAAGAACTCGAATTATATATATACTATGAGATATGTAATTTAAAAAATTAGAGTAAATTCGGAGAACTTTGAAATAAAAAATAATTTACTATTGTCTCTTCAAGCTCTATTATTCATAGATTCTCTTCGTACCCTTGCTTCCCTTTCTGTCTCTTTCTCTCTATGAGCGCATACACACACACACACAGACACACAGATGCACACACACACACACACACACATATATATATATATATATCCCACTTCGCCACAGAATATGGCATATATATATATATATATATATATATATATATATATATATATATCGATGACAAATTGTACGAGGATTTGAAATATTAAGTAAGTAATTCAACCTCAACAGAATGCAGAAAGCACTGGACGGCCATTTCTTCCTATATTTAGTACTCATCAGCAGTGCGGGCGGATCCATTACCAGGAATTGAAACCCAGACAGTTTGTTCTTATGCAGATATCATACCAAATGTACTACGGGTCCTGGTGACGAAGAAGTAACTAATTAAACTTGATATAGCGCCACTCATTCACATATTCCTAGAAGGAACTCATCCAAGCTCCTTTTACCCAAAGGACTTTGCCTCCCAGAGCCACGACTACTATCACCGAGCCGCTCACACTCATCCAAGCTCCAAAACTTGATGAATTATCTAATTATTTCAAATCCTGCAATTTCAGTTTATATCGTTGCTTGAATCAGGTTATAAAGCTCCAGAGTGGGCGACTTGGTTTGAGTAGTCGTTGCTCTGGGAGGCACAGTCCTATGTTTAAAGAAGCTTGGATGAGTTCCTCCTATGAATGTGTGAATGAGTGGCGCTAAATCAAGTTTAATTAGTCACCTCTTCGTCACCGAGACCCGTGGTACAGTTGGTATGATATCTCCTTAATAACACAATTGTCTGGGTTTCAATTCCTGGCAGTGGATGCACATTGCTGATGAGTCTGTGGTGATACCGACCGAGCAAAAGCGAGGGACCGTATGTTTGCTCTATACCGACCAGAAGGCAAATGACCAAAATCGTCGTCGCGCATACGAGTTCGCGCAGATTTTCCGGTTGAAAAATAAAAACTAATCAAATCTCAAATTTCGATTTCGCGAGCCTACGCGAATTCTATTTATCAGCCAATGGGAAGCCCAGAATCAAATACAAGTGTGAAATTCAAAACGAGCTTCTTTTGATCCAAAAAGCAGATATAAAAGGCGGATACAGACAAGACCCCAGCAGACAGACTAACGCAGAGACCTAGAGAAACGAATGTAATTAATATCTCCTTGACTTAAGTCGAGCGGCTACTATGTTCGCCTCTCTTATCCCTTACCTTCTCCACTGTCTCAAAAGTACTTACTGACCTAAGGAGCGACTACTTCAAAGTCATTGCTCACATACCTCCTCTCCCCACAATCCTAAGCCTTTTATCTATTTCAGCTCATCTTTTGCCATTAACATTCTATCCTCAGTTGGACCTATATTCAAGTATTTCTTTAATTGTAAAACATTAATTGATATATGTATATATAAAATGTTCTTTTAACTCAAATTGCTTTTCTTGATTTTATAATCATTTTATGACTAATAGTGGGCTATCTACCACAAGGCCAAATTCCGTTAACCTGCAACAATATACAATTACCCTTGACGAACGGACTCCCGTAACGGGAAAACAATAAGCAACCCACTATAAGTCCCAAATATAGGACAAAACGGCCGCCCAGTGCTTTCTGGACGTGATGAATAATCTACTTATTTAAAATCCTCCTACAATTTTAGTCAACATATATACTGATTATCTTTTTAAAACATCGATAAACTACAACTACTACAAAGATAGTTTTAAAAAAAGGTAATTATTACCATCATTATTAAATACCTGATGAGATAATATTCTTTTAATGCCGAAACAAATTGTACAATTATGTATTACTTTGTTGTTATGTTCTAAAGTAATAATCGATAATAAATATTCATTGCTCTAATTTACATTGAGAACCGTTTTCAATTAATGTTTTATATTTTATTATTATTAGGACCATTGAGAATTCCTCTTATTGAGAATATTACTAAAACAATATCTGCCAAAAATATACATAAATATATACTGTTGATACACTCCTTTTGTTGGCATCTCTGTGCATATTGATCTTTGTATGTGATCTTTCGTCATAGAGCAATATTATATGATATATTCTTAACACTGAAGAACGTAATACATGTACCTTGTTTTATTTTCCGTCAGTTTGCAGTGACAGACTTGCCAAAAGACATATACGGAGATGCCTTATCTCAGCATTACTCCAGGGATCTTTGTGTTATATATCGACAAACAACAAACACGCATATATATAAAAATATAAAGTTATATTTTTATTAATGACGATGAACCGTGTAGAATAGGAAACAGAGAATTGAGAGAGCGCGCTTCTAATGGGTTGACGGGAGTGTAGTCTTATCTGTTGTGTCTCTCTTCACCGGCCGATCTCTGTTGCTCCTCTACTGGCGAATCCGTGTGCCGAGGTCTTTTTATAATCTTCCAGAACCGGGACTTTCTCTTCCGGTTTTGCCTCGCCCACGCACGCCCACGTAATTCTCAGAGACACCTGTTCTGTTTGCCTCTGTAGTTATTTCCGCTGCTGCCGGAAATAAGGTCAAACGACATCCGTTCCTTTCAACGACCGGAAACACCCTCGCTTGCATCAGCCTTCCTCGGGTGGGGCCAGATTGTTATATTACATTTGAACTACTTGAGAAATCGCTACCACGTCAGGTTTTTAATCGTAGTGATTAGAGAAGGTCCTAAAAGATATAAGCTAATATATATATATATATATATATATATATATATATATATATTTATATATATATATTCGGTATCACCCCAGTCAAAGCAGTTAATCCACTAGAACATTACAGTGTGTCGAAAATTAGGAACTCAAACAATATTAGGGGTCAGAAAATGAAAGATAGAGTAATCAAGAGGTCAGAAGATAGCGATTTACATTACATTTAAATTAAAGTTGGTTGGAAAGCATGGAGCGGAAAGGGAGTTCCACAAGCGAGTAGTGGGAGAAAAGAAACTGCTAGCATAGAACGTACGGCTACTTCTAGCTTAACTGAAATTTGATAAGATGCCGACGCCGGCCCAGTATTATGCCTAAACTAACAGAGTAATTGTTAAAGCGAAGAGCTCATCCGAACAATTTCCATGAAAATATTAAAAAAGCACAAAAAGGCAAGCCGCCAGATCAGGACCAATTATATTGCTGATTCATTTTAGATGCGTTTCAAGAAGGTTCATTGAATTATATGTGGCACCAATAATCTAAGCATGAAGGAATGTTTGACTTATATTTATGCAAGCTAGATTCTGGAGATAAAATTTGCCTCGTACGACACATTTAACTGGCATTCATAACAGCTAATCTTTCTACTTCATGTAAACTGAACGTTAGACTACGTAGGTGCTACTGCTCATTTACTTGGAGGTTAGCATCAGTCGAAAGGGGTCTCAAAAATGTTATAAATTTTCAAAGATGTTATAAATTTTCTTCATGTTACTTTTTCTTCGTAACTTGTTGACTTGGGTGATCAAGGGTATCCACATTTTTCTATATGTTCTAGTGCTTAGTAACCTTTGCATTTTAGTCATCATTTTATAATGTTATCCACTTATTCCCTTGCTACTTTTGTTTTCTATATATTCTGAGAGTGTCAAATTTTCCAAGCACTCTTTTCTCATCTTGTGTCTAATTATGAGTATATGCGTCCATTTCGTTTCCAGATTTTCTCATGAATTCTTTGATACTTATGTGACCAGGTTTTCGCAACTGCCTTCAGTAGAACTATAATTCTATTGCCCTTAATGCTCTATTCCATAGTGTCAACAAAACTAATTTAGAAATTGATTAGTATAAAATTATTGATTAGTATAAAATTGAACTTTATAAGAAGGAGAACTGAAAAATTCACAAGATTATTATAAAGGATTTATGCTAGACCTAGGATGTGCGCTGTGGTGCAGTGGATATCGACTCGGAACGACAAATCGGGGAGCCGAGTTCGAATTCCAGTTGAATTCCTTTCATTTTCTTACGCACAAATACCCTTGAGAAAGGTATTAATCCGATTCTTCCCTCCAGTTATGGGTTAAATAATAGGACAGATTGGGTTCTATAGCTTTGGCTGGCAACCATTATTCCGCAGAAAGCAATGGCAACATAATGAACGATCATCTTCTGCCCACTCAATCATGTCTCTTTCAGACATGATCGCCCAAAGTGTGTATCACTTATGGCACCTAACTGACTGACTGATGCTAAACCTGTAAAATATTGCATGCATTCATTTCAGTTCGTTTTTATCATTTAACACCAAGCAAAGTAGGACTGCCACTGGTGCGCAGGGTGTTTAAGTGAGATAAAAAACATACAAAGTACAAGGGATGTCGAAGAGATGGATCGGGATCAAGGAGGTAGAAGATGTTAATTGACGTTTCATTTAATAGTTTGAAAATTGTAGGTCACAGGAAAGATTGCAAATGAAAAACACTTGCATCAACGAGAAGTGCGAGACAAAAATTGTTAGAGTAGAAGTGAGTATAACATTTCGACGTGTTGGACCTTGATGCACTTCTAGTAGCACGCGTAAATACATGTGGCCAAGGAAGTAATGCTCATCAGATCAGTTGCCATGATATTTGTTGAAGTCACATGAAGGTGATAAAGAGAATACATATGGTCGGTGAGCCAGGAAAACAACTCTCCTCAGATAAGTTGATATGAAATAACATATTAATATTGTTAACAGTATTACTAAATCATTTTATTAATAATATTCCAGCTATGCTGATATCTTAATGTTCAAAGAAAACTACAGGTGTAAATAGTTGCGAGTTTTCCTAAAAATGGACATACTTTGGTAATATAGTGTTATCAAATACTTAAGAAAAGGGGCTTAATCTCTAAAGACATTCATGCTGACGTAATTGCTAAATTATGGGATGATTTATCAACAGTGCATATGTGGGCAGCTGAATTTAGGTGAAGAAGGAAGAATCGTGAGGATTACCCAACATCTGAACGCCCTTCAACTGCCACCACAATGTTGAAAATTGATTCTGTTCACCACAAGATAATAGATGACTGGCGTGTGAGTATATACCAAATAGGCAGTTATGTTATCATATCTAGTCAGAGAGTTGAGACTATCCTACACAATGAAATTGTCATTACGAATTTTTATACACTGTGAGTGCCACGTCCTCAAAAAGACCACCATCAGTAGAGAGTACGCTCTGAATTTTCTCAGGCAGTTTTGAAAGTCTATCAAGACCAAACGGCCATGAAAACTGACGAAAACTCTTATCATGTTATGTTCCAGCGCACAAGTCATTGGTTTCAATGTCTGCTGTGCGTGACAGTTGCTTTGAACTTGTTGATTACCCTCCCTATTCTCTAGATTTGGCCTTGTCTGACTATAACATATTTCCTCAACGTGAGAAACACTTAGTTGGGAAACAGTATCACAGTGATGATAACGTCACATTTACTGGTGTTGACGTTTTTCAGCTACAATACGAGGGCCTCTTCAGAAATGAAGCACCGATGAAATAAGTGGGTTAATACAAGGTGAAATATGTTGAAAAACAAACCTCATTTAACCGCATTCAATGAGAATTTGCATGTCAGTCTATGAACATTTAAGCCAATCCTCGTATCTATGTGTTATTTAATGTGACAGACAAGTAAAATTTTCATTACAACTTACTGTGTTTTGAAGAAAAACTCATGCGTAAAAATGAAAGTTATTTTCAAGAGATTAACTATTAAGAATTTTTCAACGTTTTCGCTCAGTGTTATAATATTTTTACAAAATAAAATTGAAAAACGGGCTAGCTAACCGGTTTCGCACCTCACTCAGCAGGGATAAATCAAGGCGAATAAAAAAATAATTATCGTTTTAAGAAAATGGGCAAGATGTAGAGAAAAAAATGGAAAATAGTTGGAGGCAAAATGTTTACACACTGAGGGTTTTAAGGATAGGGAAAAACTGACAGGAAAAAACATCACAAAATCAGCTTGATAATCCTGGGCAAATATTCAAAGCAGTGTTTAGGAGAGATACCAAGAGGAAGAATTTTGAGAGCGACAAGAGACAGAGCCAAGTGGAAGTCCATGATTGCCCACGTCCTGAAAAAAAAACGGCACAAGAATTATAAGAATTAGTGATTCTAAGCTGCGTGAGAAAAAAATTTGCGTGAAAAAAATTGACAACGTTGAAAAGATATTAAGAAAAACTTTATAGACAAAACTCATCAGATTTTCCTTGCATTGAATGAAACGTATATTATAGAAAAATGCTGTTCATACAATATTCGACATCATAACTGAGTAAAAGAAAACACGACTGATGTTATTTCTTTTCGTTGTGTGATTCGGGTTTAAGGATGTATTGCTCTTAATTTATTACAACAACTCATTTTTTTTTATATTTAATATCATCGCCCCCACAAAAAAATCAGAGAAATTATTTACACAAGTGTTTTGTGGATGGATAATATTTGGATCAGGATGGATATAGAAAATTTTACGAATTCAAGCATTGGTACTGTGGAATTTGCTGTTTCAGATGCGGAAGGAAATATCCATAATGTAACACGTATGCAATATATAATAAAAACATATGGGCTTACGCCTTCAGAGGTTGTTATTTAGAACGCTTGGAATAGACACATTTTAAATACATCCACTTACTTATAGTGGAGAAACTAAATGTAAATAATAATCAAATACATTCGCACTAATATATATATATATATATATATATATATGTGTGTGTGTGTGTGTGTGTGTGTGTGTGTGTGTGTGTGTGTGTGTGTGTGTGCGTGTGTGTGTTTTCTAAACATATGCTGTTAAATATAAGAGACAATGAATGTCTATTATGTTTAATCATGAGCCGTTCTAAACGTCGTATTTTGGCTTCAATTTCAGTTGAAAAAAAGACAAAAATTATAAAAATTATATAAATGATCCTAACACCAAAAGAAATACAGTCTAAATAACCTCTCTGAAGATGACCCATGTGAGCCGAAAGCTTAGAAGCAAATTAATAAAAAATTATCCAAATGTTGGAGAAATTTTGTCAACTGAAATTAAAGCCAAAATACAACATTTAGAACGGCTCATGATTAAACATAATAGACATTCATTTTCTCTTATATTTAACAGCATATGTTCAGAAAATTATTTGCTGTTTCGATACACTAAATATAAGTGACATGATGCCGCAGCATTCAATGATCCTAACACCAAGAAATACAGTCTAAATAACCTCTTTGAAGATGACCCATGTGAGCCGAAAGCTTAGAAGCAAATTAATAAAAAATTATCCAAATGTTGGAGAATTTTTGTCTTTATTTTCAACTGAAATTAAAGCCAAAAAACAACATTTAGAACGGCCCATGATTAAACATAACAGACATTCATTGTTTCTTATATTTAACAGCATATATTAAGAAAATTATTTGCTGCCTCGATACACTATATATATATATATATATATATATATATATATATATATATATATATCAATCCTTAAAGCCCTTATTGTGTAAACAGAGAGAGAGCATATATTTTGACTCCAAATCATTTCCATTTAATCTTTATATATATATTTGAATATATGACTGGTGGTACAAAAATTAATTACCGCTATAAATAGACAAAATATATTTTATGACCTCCGAAGATGATAATATTATTACAAAATAAAATTGTAAATCGGGATAGCTAACCGGTTTTACACTTCGCTCAGCTGAGCTAAATCGAGGTGAATAATAATGTAATTAGTTTTTAAAGAAAATGGGCAAGATGTAGAGAAAAAATATGAAAATGAGTTGGAGGCAAAATGCATGCTCTCTCTATTTACACAATGAGGGTTTTAAGGATTGAATATAGGTGGCCTTTTAATACAATTAAAAGTTTTATCAGTTCGCTGATTGGTGTTACCCGTTAGTACTTTCATAAATGGAACTTCCGAAAAGCACATATATGGTGTATCAAAAAATAATTTTACAAAATTTAGTGAGTGTTGCGCACATAAAAAAGATCAGAGATCTATATAAGCATATGTTCACAAGTACTCACACACACACACACACACACACACACACACACATTTATATATATATATATATATATATATATATATATATATATATATATAACCGTTCTAAATCTATCTTGATATTGATGACTTTATGTACAATACCTGCTTGCCAAAAAGGTTTTTTTCCAGTAAACTACTGGAAAAACAAACCATTATCAAAATTTAATTATATATATATTGTTATTAATTAAAATTTATTTTAGTCAATACCCATATTTGACCAAATGCTACGTTTATTTATTAAACAGCATGCTTATTCTTTTCCGTCTACCTATCTTAATGTACAGGAAATTTTATTAAAAATAAATATATGCTTTAAGTAATAATGTGCGTGATATATAATATCTAACCAACGATATGGTAGATGAATAAGAGTTTTATGTATTGAAGGCTGAGAATACTATGCACAAAACATGAGGATATACTTTCTGTATATAAGGACTCTAATGTTTTTATACGGCTTATCAAAATTTTGCCTATTATTTAAGTCGGGTTGTAACAATTTTTTGGTGAAATTATAGTTGATACTGATACAACTTCCTCTAAAACAACATTGTCAGTGTAAACGAAAATGTCATTTTAATCGTTTCTGTATCATTGAAGATGCAGATTCAGTAGCAAGTTGTCTATTAAAGAAGAATTCTGGATTTCTAAAAGGCATCCTATTTTCAATAAGCGTTTTAATCCAAGATAAACAGTCTTGAGAATGTAAAAATTAATTTTGCAGAATTATAAGCAGCGTACGTTGCCTTAACCCATCCTGTTTCTGTTTTCATTTTTATAAACTACTCTCACAGAGAATTTTTTTCTTCTCAAGAATCTTGATAATTGCCTGTTATAAGTGTGTACATTGGAACTTAAAAATGTCCTAATTGAATCATACATTTTCGGTACTGATTTGCTTGGAGAATGTAATTTACCAAATTTTCCAGGAGCCCTCGCCAGTGTTTCATATTCTATAAAGTAGAAACAATGCTTTGTTACTATTGTTCTTTTAATTTTTTTTATATATTAGACTATATGATCAGAAAATCTATAAAAAAAAGATGGAAAAGCCATTTTCGCGTGACGCGTTTAGTCTATTAGGACTTCTTCAGATTAAAATGATCATTACGAAACTGAAATAGACTATTTTTTTATATGTTATAAAATATCCCAAGTTCTGATAATAAGAAAATTATTTTCTTTAAATCTGAAAGTCAATTTGTTCCGGATATTTTAGTGATTAAAATAAATATAATTTTTTGTCTTATTAAATTGATTTTAGTATTAATTAACGTTTAACTTATTGTCAGGGTCCTTACGATGAGCAACTAATGCATTTAGTGTGTTGTTTTCTAAAAGTAATGCTTGCGTTTCTATAATTTTTAACTTTCTTCAGATTTCTTTTTTTTTTTAATCATCTCACCCCAAGCAAGGCATTCCACTGCCACTATTGCGCATGGGGCTACATAGGGGAAGGTAAAGAGAAGGAGTGGTTAGACATAGGGAATGACAGGAGGAAGGTGACAGATGAGTAAGGATAGCGAGGATGAGGGTTGGGCAGATGGGAAGAGTGCTTGATAGAATGGGAGCAGGTTAGTGTGTTAGGAGGTGTCTATTGACCTTACATTTAAACTCCTGGAGATTGTAGCCGTCGGGGAAGCAATCGTTTGGAAGAGAATTCCACAGTCGGGAAGTGCGAGGAAAGAAACTGTTGGAGTAGAAATTACAGCTGCATTTTATCTGTTTCACTATAAAAGGGTGGGATCTAGTTGCTAATCTAGTATCTCGTGCAAATTCGTATTTAGGGGGCACCAGTGATCTAAGTTCATCGGAGCAGAAGCCGTGAAAGTATTTATAGAAGAGACACAGGGAAGCCACGTCGCGTCGGTGGGAGAGAGACTGCAGGCGGTCTGCCAAGTCGGTATCTATCACATTACAGACCCTCCTCTGAACCTTATCGAGAAACCCGAGGTCTCTTATGTATTTCTTGTGGCAATTATTAAGAATTATAGAAAAAATACCGCTTTCAAATTTACGCTTATTATTATTTTCCACTTTGACATAAGTTTTCCTGAAATTGTTTTAGGTAAAATAGTAAATGCTTTAAACAATTTTGAAATTAGCCAATCCTATCAAATTTCGCAATTGGCATTCAAATCACTTGTTCCAGTCCGATATCTACGCACATCCGAATAGAGTATTCAGCTTAATTATTTCTATGAACATGTTATGTATCGATTTTATACTGTGATAAAATATCATCGTATTGTCATTCACAGCTTAATAAAAAATCAATGAAAGACAAGAGTACATATGAATTAAATTAGGACATGATCAGATGGAAAATAAAATAATATTTGTTAGCAAGCAACAATTTATTCAAAGTTTTGCATGATTAAACAGACATAGACGCTATAAAAATTAAATATGGTAACACTTTTGCATTAATATATCATTGAACCCCCATGTGAGGAGACGGAAAATATAAACTGTAGCGAAAAATCTATGAAAAGTAATATTTTTTTAAGTTTTGATATAAATCGTCACAAAGAAAAAAGAGTAAAAAGTCTTTAAATAACACTTTATTCTATATAAGCAGGTTTCAAATATTTTAATTTCACTCTCATGCCGGAAATTCTACGAATATTTACTGATTGCTGACGTATAATATGCCAGATAGATAGATAGATAGATAGATAGATAGATAGATAGATTTAAACTTTTTTTTTCGATAATTTTTAAATCCGTTTACCTCATAACTCTTTATGAATCACATAGATAGATAGATAGATAGATAGATAGATAGATATGCGTGTAAGTAGGATATATGATAAAAATGGTGGAAGATGACTAAGTAGACAGGTATTTAATAACAACGTCTTGTCATGTTTATATCAGAATGAAAATCAGGAATGATGTTTTTTTTTTGTATTTTTGTAATTAATGCTGTTAAACAAGCAACTCCCATTAACGATTTTATTACAAAGCCGAGTTGGTTATTTTCCTCTGACCTGAAAACTTCAATATAGCACAAGAAGATGAAATGCGTGTCATAAAATGCTTTCTCACTTTCAGTCATAGAAAGATAAATATGTGTAACTGTGCGTTTGGTGTGAGTGTGATAGTGTCGGTAGTATCTATAACGTCTAACGCAAGTTTGGTTCTAGAGACTATTGGCGGCTCTGCAAGAGTGTGCTTAACACTAACTATGGGTATATAGTACCCAGCGCAAAGAATCCTATTTTAATTACAATTCAATTAAATTTTCAGTGCCCGATTTTCTTACCTAAATAATATGTTTCTCAGTTTGTTTTTAGGTTAACTCAAATTAAACATTTTGAAGTGTGTGTATGTAAAATATTTCAAATAAAGAATTATATTTCATTTTATTTTGGTATTGTCAGTATTGGGTAAGATATACCCATGGTGTAACTTTAATTGATGGTTAGACTTCCAGGGTTAATAACAGAAAATCCACAATCTGTCCTAAATTCAATCAATTCGAACTCTTCGTATCTATAACAGACAAGAATGAATGCTTTATATGCAAATTCTTATCCAACACAACTGATTATATTTTTGGAGTACACACACCAGATCTCCCACTTAAAACAAAGACACTACTGAGTGATAAGCGCATAACCTGCCTCTTGTCCAAGCCATCGTTCTAAAGAAATGTTCACCTGAGCTGGCTCCAATCCTCTCCAAACCCTACAACTATTGCCTTTATGCGTCCTGCTTACCAGTTTGTTGGAAGTCTTCATGTGTAGTTCTTGATTCTAAGAACTCTGCTGAACACTTTGACTCTTCTCTCACACTATTATTCTCTCACCGCTTTTCTCTAAAGTATTCGGGGCTCTAATCAATGCTGAAGTGATTAAGCATCTCTTCTCGCACGACCTACTCTCTAACAAAAATATAACTTCTGCTTAGACAGGTCTGCAGCTGATGTGCTAACGGCTATTACTGATTATGTATAGCAGGCTCCTGATGGTAATGTCGAAGCTCGTGCTGTGGCCCTAGATATCTCGAAGGCGTTTGACACTGATTGACATACTGGTCTACTATGCTGGCTATAGGGTTTCCATATTACAGCAAAGTCGCTTGTTTTAATCTAATCGTTCTTATCAAATCGTGAAAGGAAATAGATATGAACGAGCACGCTTGCAAGTCCTTTTACATGTTGGTGCCCTACACTGTTTCCGATTCTTCAATTCAATTGATTTAGGCCTTTGTGTTGAGGCTGAGCCCCGTGGAAAGATGAATAGAATAGTAACGTTGCCATCAATATTGATAACTTCAAACACCTTAGTATTTGCCATGCAACTCATCGAACAGCTTACGAATTCTCTTTCACACATGTCAGTATTTCTCATGTATGCATTTGTGTAGATGATATCACCATTTACTCCCGTTTCATTGAAGAACTGGCTGTGTTTCTTGAAAAATATTTCCCATCAGTGGTTAACTGGGGCAAGAAATGGCTCGCTTTAACCAACATATACAAACTTTTCTGCCCACTATCAGAGTAGCTAATCTTCTGGAGAGGAAAATACTGGGCCTCTTTGGTCTCAATCTCAACTGACATTGAATAAATGGTTGCATCTACTGCAAGTGTCTATCTTGCACATATATGAATCTATTTCATCAGCGCATTGAATGCTGTTGCCATATCTGGACAGGTACTTCTGATATTCATCTCACCATTCTTGACAAAGCCCAAACGACTTTCAATATAAACGATCCTGTCTTGATTTCAGTCACTTTCTAATGTGACGTAGCGTTAAAAAAACTCCCCGTTACGTGAGCGATCAAAAAATTACCGTTACGTGAGCGTTCTTTAAATATAATAATAATAAAAAGGTAAAAAAACGGTAAAATCAGTTATTGCAAATCGCCTTACGACACCATAAGGTAGAAAGCTAGCTCGCGTAATAAGTCGTTTACAAACGATGAATATATTTGTATTGAACACTTTTTAATACAACCGTGTTCTGGTCTAATTTTCTTATCACCAAAAACTAAGTAATCAATCAAACAATTTTTTATATATATATATATATATATATATATATATATAGCTTTCCCTGATGATCCGTTTAGGTGAAGCATAGGTAGGTTAATCTGGCTCATTAAGTGCTATTTACTTAGTTTGCTTTACCTTTGTATTGAGCGCTTTCTGTTAGATGATTACTCGTGTCGGATTTTTTTCTTTGGAATTCTTACTGATTTCGGTCCGAACACTTTTGACTAATCTTCATGCCCGTAGTTCTTTCTTTTTTTACAACCATTTTTTCCTTCGTTCGATAGTTTTCGAGGAAGGTTTTCGAGACGAGTATACTTACAATCTCGTTTATATATATAAATATATATATATATATATATACATTTTGCTTGTTCTTGAAAAAATGAAACCAACCACGACTCGAGTTTCATATACTATGTGCAATCATCATGCAACAGATAGATAGATAGATAGATAGATAGATAGATAGATAGATAGATATCGTATTTCGAAAGTAAAACATTCCTACAATTTCAGGCACGTACATAAATAAGAACACATTCAGTTGAAAACAAAAAAAATTAAATCAGATTTCTTAATTCCTAGAAAAGCTTTTCCAAACGGTCAGCTTTGAAAATCTTTTGCAGTTTTTTTTTGCCTAGAAAGAAAAACGCATGTACGAACACAGGCACAATAAAAATATAATAAATCACAGTGCCTTGTCAGTTGTCTTTAATTTATACTTATATAAAAGAAGGATTACTGCCAAAATTCACAGTATGTAAAGTGCGATGAGTAAAAAATCGACTTTTATATTTTTAATTTCGTGCATGTGCGAAGATTGTTTTTTATATTATCAAATATACAATATACTAGGGTCATTTGGGCACTGTCTGTGGAAAAAGAGCCCTATGATGCAATTTACGCAGCCAAGAATTTGGTAACGGCATGTTGTATCACACAGCATTCACCCTGGAAGCTCCATTACGAAACTTTCAGAGAGTTTGGGGAAAAGAATTCAAAATCTGATTGATGAGTCTTATGGTAAATAGTAAGGTGTTCGAAGTGATCAACGTTATCACTCTATTGATTTTTCTCTCAACACGGAGGCCTAAATCTTTTTTTTTAATCATATCACCCCAAGCAAGGCGGTAATGCCACTGAAGCGCAGGGGGCTACGTAAGAATGAAAAGATTGGAAAAGAGAAAGCCGGGAACCACATCCTAAACAGAAAACAAGGGATGAGCCTCTTCACCTGTTCAATAGACGTGGGTGGAGTGTGAACTGGGCGATAGTTTAGTCTATCTACTCCAATTGAGGAAAAAAAAATGAAAGAAAAGAGTGAAAAGATGGGAAAAGAGAAAGTCGGAAACCACATACTAAACAGAGAACAAGGGATGAGCCTCTACACCTGTTCAATAGACGTGGGTGGAATGTGAACCGGGCGATAGTTTAGTCTATCTACTCCAATTGAGGAAAAAAATGAAAGAAAAGAGTGAAAAGATGGGAAAAGAGAAAGCCGGAAACCACATCCTAAACAGGGAACAAGGGATGAGCCTCTACACTTGTTCAATAGACGTGGGTGGATGTGAACAGGGCGATAGTTTAACCCATTAAAGTTAATGCTACCCTGCATCAAAAGGAGGCTACTGGAAGGCCTAGTATGACAACAGGTCTTTTCACCATGACACACAAGCGGAAAAAACTAATCATGTTTGTCGGACAATCTCATCGACTACATCACTCCTTTACAGATACCCACCTAACTTCCCAGACTGCAATACATGGTGGTCATTTGAGCGCGAGAGCAAGAAAACTATTTGTAAGAAAAGTTTTGGCAGTATTCTCCAACTTAAAATGGATTACGGCCATATCACGTTGAATACACCGGTTATCGCTCGATCATCGAAGTTAAGCAACGTTGAGCCTGGTCAGTACTTAGATGGATGATCGCTTGGGAATACCAGGTGCTGTAAGCGTTTAGTGGCGGATGTGCGTTGTGGTGCAGTGGATATCGGCTCGGAAAGAGAAATCGGTGAACCGAGTTCGAATTCCAGTTGAATACCCTGCATTCATTTGAGCACTGGTACCCTTGAGAAAGGTATTAATCCGTTACTTTCCTCCAGTTATAGGTTAAATAAAAAGGTAGGATTTAGGGACCCGGCCCTTAAAATCAAATCCCAATGAATCTTGATACTCGAAAAGAAAAATATTACAAGACACAAAACTTATATAAAAAAATAATAAATTTCTGAAAGAAATGTATTAACAGCAATAAATAAATAAGATTTAGTTAGCAATAAATGAGCCGCCGAGGTTGATTAGCCATAAAAACAAAACAACCAACAACCAACTGAAAATGGGAGAGCATCCAAAATTGATTCAGGAGATTCTGAAATCATTTAAAGGTAGTGGTTGAAACCAAATGCGATTTTATTGAATACATTTTTCGAATAAATATAGGCATCGTTATTTCAATATATATCTTTGAACAATTTTGTTAAATATATATGAAAAATTACAAGAATTCATCCATATATATATATATATATATATATATATATGGCTAAAGTTGAAGATTATTCAATATAATGAATAAATAATATAATATTACTACTCCGGCACTTTTCAATTGAATTTCCTCTTTCCAATTAGCAACGTGTGCATTTTAAAACTTTCTTTTTTTTTTTTTCGTTTTTTGCGCGTTTGAAAAATCGTTTAGATTTCATAAGCAGCCCAATTATGTTTATTTAGTTAATTTATGAAATTAGGTTTCTATTTTTATTTATTTAATTCCGTATCTCTTTTGAATAAAATCATGAGCTAATTTACACTTTTGAAATGCTTGCATAAAATCGTCAAAAGATTTTGATTAGTTTTCGTATTATCTTGCACATATTACGTTAGGATCTTCTGACTGTAATCTCCGCCTACACAAATGCTGATTTCTAGAAACTGAGATGATTTGGGATATTTCTGAAGAATGAATGCCGACAAACGGAACTATAAATCCTCATACATGTTGGGCACATTTTCTTTCAATGATCACAACATTCTATGACACCAGTCCAGTTTTGTAAAAAAAGAAAAGATCCTGGCGCTATAGCATCTCATAACATGTCAATATTTAAGATCAGTTAACTAATCAAAGCTATAAAATATACACACGTATAGATAGGTATATAAAATATCTGCATACATGTTAGTGTGAGCGAGAGGTGAGACTTTCGTTGTCTCTGTGACGAGTGTTTATTTCTTTCCCTGAAAGAAGATGTCTTCAATAGCAAATATGAAAACTGTCAGAAAACCATACCATGGATTGACCTAGTGGTTTCGTGTAAAATTTGGATAGACGGAATAATTCGAAAGTCTGATGATTTGACCGTACTCATCATTTTGAAACTCCTGATCCTGACTCTCACAGGAAGTACACCATAGAACAGAATATAACTAGTGATTTAAATAGGTAAAAGGGCAATTTAATATTTATGATTTGGGAATCTTTTGAGATCAACACATCTTCAAATAGAATCGTTAGCATATTTTTGACAAAAACAACATTTTCTTATTCGTAAATTCTCTTCACTAATAAACTGATTTATTCTTTTTCCATGCTTCCCACTCTTCATTTATTATTCCTTGTAATCTTTTATCAGGATGTGCGTTGTCGTGCATTGGATATCGGCTCGGAACGAGAAATCGAGGAGCCGAGTTCGAATTCTAGCTGAATTCATTGCATTCACTTACGCGCAAATACCCTTGGGAAAGGTATTAATCCGTCTATTCCTTCCAGTTATAGGTTAAAGAACAGGACGGATTGGGTTCTATAGCCTTGGGTGGCAACCAGTCTACCGCAGAAAGCAATGGCAACCTACTGTGGGATAATCTTCTGCCCAGTCAGTCATGTCCCTTTCGAGGCATGATCGCCAAAGCGTGTATCACTTATGGCACTTAACTGACTGAATCTTTTATCTTTTTCCCTTAAATCTCGTCCTAGTAACTCCCTGAGCAGTTTTGTTTACCGTGGGGTAAAGTTAATATTGGTTTATCGATTCTTTCTTACGCTTCCTTGTTTATAATAGTCAAATATGACCCTGTGACTAGCTGAAAAGTTTACATAATTCCTATTTATTTTACGGTTATAAATGTTCTTTTTTGATCATTGCCTATGTTGTCTGTAGTCGACGCAACGTTTACAGTACCCTTAAAATTTAGACTTTTTATTTTTTTAACTTTAATAAGTGAACTCATGTGTCACACATTTCCACAGTCTAAACATTTTCTCCTTAAAATGGCAATTCTCTTTGAAATGTAGTTTGCAATATACGTAACATGGATTTACTTTTGTAAACTATTTCGTTTTATAATGTTCTTCGAGACGAACCGAATTTACCGATACATCACTTTCACAAATTTTATCCACATTCTGTCGTATGTTCACTATGATTTGACACTTTTCAGTTTTTTTTTTAAACATATCACACCGAGGAAGTGAAAAGATTGGGAAATAGATAGCCGGACACCACATCCTAAACAGGAAACAACATGTTGTACATTTCAAAGTCAATTTTGAGTCCTGTTTAGTTAAATTTCTAGGAAGGATGTCTGCGTCCCTATTTGCTATCAACCCTTGTACGGATATCAAGCAATTAAACATGTCGAGTGTTTGCTTGAACTTTTCACATTCTCTGCTTACGATACTATTTTAAATCCTATAATCTTCATACTTTTTTACAAGATGTAGGCATTGGCCTACACAGAACTATCAGCTTAATGAGTCACATTACAAAACTGATTGTCAGAATCCTGATGAATAGAGCGAGAAGCAGAATTAGGCCAGAGATAGGGCAGGAACAGTGCGGGTTCGTTAAGGACACTGGAACAAGGAACGCCATATTCATGATTAGGATGCTCTCTGAAAAAGCATTACAAATGAAGAAAGACTTGTACCTATGCTTCATTGATTACGCGAAAGCATTCGACAAAATACGACACAAAGAATTGATGGAAATGCTAGGCAACCTCGACATTTTCGGCAAAGACATAAGAATAATCAAGAATCTCTACTGGCAGAAAACGGCCTGCATACGGACAGGTAACGACCTCAGTAGATACACAAAGATAGAAAAAGGCGTAAGACAAGGATGTGTCTTTTCACCGGATTTGTTCAACCTATACAGCGAGAATATATTGAGGACCCTAGATGACACACCAGGATTTGTTATTGGAGGCCACAACCTGAACAACATAAGATACGCGGACGATACAGTACTGATTGCGGACATGGAAAGGAAACTGCAAGATCTCATACAGAAAGTAGCAGTAGAAAGTGACAAGAAGGGACTAAAAATAAACTTTAAGAAAACTGAGTGCATGGTCTTCAG
The DNA here is from genome assembly GCA_037127315.1 of Ascarosepion bandense. Lineage (NCBI taxonomy): Eukaryota > Metazoa > Mollusca > Cephalopoda > Sepiida > Sepiidae > Ascarosepion > Ascarosepion bandense. The sequence continues at coordinate 453,222 of JBBBDQ010001286.1, read as the reverse complement.
CAAAAGATACAACCCAAAATGCCAAATACAGGTGGGGGATAACAGAATCAAACAAGTCCAAGAATTTAAGTACCTAGGAAGTGTTCTAACAGGGGATGGAAAGTGCGACACGGAGATCCGAAGGCGAATTGGCATGGCAAAGGACGCGTTCCAGAAGATGAGCAAAATACTAACACACAGGAAAATCTCAATAGAAACGAAGAAAAGAGTGCTAGACTGCTACGTGATGTCAGTTCTTCAATACGGCTGTGAATGCTGGACAATATCATCGAAAATGAAGACAAACCTGGAAGCGGCCGAAATGTGGTTCTACAGAAGGATGCTACGGATATCGTAGACTGAGCATACAAGCAACGACGAAGTCTTAGAAAGAATGGCAACAAAAAGGAAATTGATGCTGAGCATCAGGAAGAGACAACTGAAGTTCCTGGGACATGCAATGAGGAAGGAGAGCCTGGAGAACCTGATACTGACTGGTCAGATAGAAGGAAGGAGAGATAGAGGAAGGCAGCGGATAACATATTTGCAGGGTCTGATCAGGTGGATGGTGGAACGGGGGTTGCCAGGAGCAACAGGAGCAAACATACTAAGAGCCACAAGGGATAGGGAGACGTGGAGATCCATGATCGCCTACGTCCTGAACGGACAGGGCACATAGAAGAAGAAGAGAAGGCATTGGCAACGTGTATTGGCCAATGAACTTAGTTTACTAAAAATTTTATTTAAGAGCATAATCGTTTCTTCAAACGATAAATCATTTAATTTTTTCACACAATGTTATTCATGTATTTTTTGTGTTCCGTGTGTCTTAACTTTATTCGTACAGTGATCACGTTTTTCTCGTTCGATCAAGTTATACAAGTCTTTTATTTAATATTTCCTCATATCGTTTCTAGTATTCTGCAGATGTCACCCCTTCATCAGAAATATATTGAAATACACCGATTATTGTTACTGTGCTGCGAGAAAAAATAAACGTGTTTTTGTTGCCTTTACTCTTCATAAAACGTTGTAGTGTTTTATTTGTTGTTCTTGTTGTTTCAACAATGTTTCCTTAGATTTCTGTTGCTGTTACTTTTTATATAGTAGTTCTTGCTGTTTATTTCAACATTACTCCATTTAAGTCCTCTATATTTGATTGTCTGACTTGACCATTTGTTTCCAGTGTGTATTACATATTTTTTAATGTTCCGTTTTTTCGGTATTGTTTTTACAATGATTTCAGAAGTTGAATAGAACAATCTTTGCCCACCACTAGTATAATAAACAGTAAATCATCTTCATCGCCAACTGTTGTGATTTGGGGTCTAGCAAAACACAACACGTAATTCTACAGAGTCGGTCTTGACAGTAATATTCTATAATCATCTAGTGAAGTTACTGTAATGAGATCAATTTCTTCTTCTTAGACAATTACCCAGGGCTACTTATCATGAATGAATCTGTCTATTCATGATAGCAAGGTGGGTAACTAGCTCTGACCACAACATGACCATTTTGTGATATTGTGATTCGATAAAAATTGTGAAGAAATGTGAAGCCACTTCCCGACAAAGAAAAATATATACAGAATAAAAATATTGCGGAAACTAGTCTCCTGTGTTATGTGCATTACGTTACGGTAATTTCAAATAATGATGGAATTCTCTTCGTAATACCAAAGATTGTCAGAAAGTCATTAAAAATTCGAGAAGCTCAATATAACATTATTTAGATAGTTTTCTTAACTATTGTAAAGATAATATTCTAACCCAAAACGCACAAAACATATGTACACACATGTATACGTGATTTTTTAGGCCTGCATGTTTGTGATATTTCGCCCTCGTTAGCATACATAAATTGATCTCAAAATAGATACGGCCCACAATGATCTGTACTACATTCGATTTCCTGGTGGAGTACAAATTTCTGTTGCCACGTAAGATATATATAAATGAACAAATACACACACGAACTGTTAATACTTTTATTGACATTGATATACAATGCTTTCTTTTGTGGCCAACAATGGACATTAAGCAAAACAGCTTCAACAACATGGAAAATCATTTTAAAACATCAACAGAAACCAAAATCTACAACATCGCTCTATGAAGTACATTTTTGGCCAGTATTTTTCATGTTTATTATATGGGGAAATGAGGGCAGTTTGCCCTCTAATTAATGTGGTTATTTTGTAACAGAAGCAAATGCGATTTTCACACGTAAAATATTTGGTGATTAATTCGTCAAAATATTTTCATCTCTCCGCATTAATAGGAGGCATTCCCTAAATATATCAAGGGTTGGCATTCTAATTACAAGGAAATTAATTACAAGAACTCTTCCGAATTCATACTTTGAACCAATTAAGAATGAATGCGTTCATGCGTGCCTTCATCATTGCTTATTATAAGACTTGTAAAGACAGATAACATGGAACTAAATGGTTTCATTTTATGTTTATCTGATCTTTATTTTCTTTAACACTCGGTGGACGAATCAGCCAAGTTAGCATTGCTTTTGTTTCATCTATTCGTGTACACGGATGGTTGAACAAACCAAAAAACTCCCTGCACACACACTTACACTTCTATATACGTATGCCATATCAGAACCAATTTATATTGCTGATATTTTTTTTAATCATATCACCGCAAGCAAGACGATAACGCCACTCATGCGCAGGGGGCTACTTAAGAGTAAAAAGATTGGAAAAGAGAAAGCCGGAAACCACATCCTAACCAGGAAACAAGGGATGAGCCTCTTCACCTGTTCAATAGACGTGGGTGGAGTGTGAACCAGGCGATAGTTTAGTTTATCTCCTACAATTGAAAAAAATTAAAAAAAATGAAAAGAGTGAAAAGATTGGAAAAGAGAAAACAGGAAACAGAGAAAATGTGATGCGATATTATTTAGTACAGTATCCGGTGCTAAACGGATATACAAAAAAAAGTTTAATAGTTACAATAAGAAGCAAAACAGTACTTACAATATAGAGAGGAGGCGTTTGGATCGCAATAATCACCGAAGTAATCAATCCGAATATTACTCGAATGATACTCGAATATTACGACTAAATGCTACTATTTTTTACTTAAATAATCCATTTCAAGCAATGGGTCATTCTATCAGTGAGATTCCTGGAGGGTTTTTAGCCAATCTACAACAAAAAAGATGCGAGAGTATTGATCATAGAAATCATTATATTGAGTGGAATCATCTCGGTTTTTCTTGATATTTTGGATCTGGATAGTATTAACAATAAGTGTCTTCCTAAGAACTCCAACCAATTACGAAATAACAGAAGTTTTATTTCCAACATTTTTAGCGATATTGAAAATAAGCGTATCTCAAAACCACTTTTTTCAGAAAAAAATAGACTATTTCTAACTTGTGTAACACTTTGCACGCATTGTATCCACCCTGTTCATTCCGAATGATAGCATTCAGAATCCTCTGTCGATAGATGTTTGTTGTATGAGAAAGGCTACACTGTCTCAAATCCCTCCATTCATTGACTGATTTTTTATGGCTTATCAACATTTTTGAATGTTTTAAAGCCGGAGAATGTTTTCGTAGATTTTAAAGCTAGGACAGCTTTTTAGGTCGTCAGAAGTTTTCAGATAATATTTTTTTTTACTTATACAAGATTTACTAACCAGACTAAATTTGGAATTCGACTCCTGACTATCCATTGCATCACCCGCGAATTTAGGCTTTCAACACCTGTTATTCCCAAAAGTCACCCATCTAGATACACAACCTGTTTGACGTTGCTTAATTTCTCTCAATATCCCACATACTAAATACATATCCAGAAAGTGTGATCAGGTTTCTTTAGTTCCATTGGAGCAGAAGATCCATCAAATGTGACCGTGTTAGAACCACGATATCGTACACACATCTTGTTTTGGGATAAAGATGAATTAATGACCGCATGTGATATTTGAATGTGGTCATCAGTTCCCTCCTTTGGTTTCGTAAAATTCACAAAGCAAAAAAACAACAATGAATTTATTACCACATGTGCTAAAAAATAATTATTCAAATAATTATATACGGATTAGATTCTAGTATACGGTTGTATCTAATATTACCAAATATTTATTATTAACAGTAATTAACAATTACCCTACTTTGAATACATCTACAAGAATTTAATTTTTTAATTTTTATTTAATTTTATAATTATTAAAAATAATTTTTTAATGTTAATTTTTCTTCATGTAATTTTTGACTATTTAAATTATACTCTTTATAAATTGAAAGATAGTAACCGAAATTTTAAGATTGAACTTCTACAACCATCAATAGGACTTAAATTCAAATCTCTTAAATGGTCAGTTTATATTATGCAACTGATGCGTGAATCTCTGAATCGTACCATCGCCATAGGACAATATGTATATTTATTAATAGACACGCACAAACACAGGCACAGAAACACAAACTCCTGCAGCTTCCTCACTCGCACTTCCCGCCTGTGGAACTCACTCCCGTATTCTTGCTTTCCTGACGGCTACAACCTCCAGAAATTTAAATGCAGTCAATACTCATCTACTAACCACTGGCCTCTAGCTCTCTCCCCTCCCCTGTATAACCTTCCCTTTCTCCCCGCCTATGTATCTGTCATCGCACCTGCTTTCTCAGTTTTCTATTGTTCCTTTCTAACTAGTTTGTACTCCTCACTCTTTTCTAATTAATCTTTTTACATTTATGTAAACCCCTTCACATCAGTGGCGTTTCCGCCTTGCTCGGGGTGAATTTATTAAAAAAAAAAAAAAAAGAACTCACAAGCAAACACATAAACATACACACGCACACACGCGCGCGCACACACACACATACACATATATATGTATGAAGAGTAGAGGAAAGAGAGAAACTGTAGTTGTCTTAGCATAAAAGTTTCGTCAACTGACGGACTTTATAAAGGTAAAAGAAATGTTTTTGTTTTGCACACGATACAGTTAAACAAAACAAAGTGTTGTTAGTTTTCTACATTTTTTAAAATTACATGAATCTCATAAATATTCAACAGGTTAACTGAAATGTTATATTCATTTACGACACTCAGCATCCACGAAAATTTTAAAATATAAAACACGAGTTATCAAGTCCATAGAAGATGGAAGGATACTATGAAAAAGATTTATTATCCCATTCACCAACAAGAAAATCTAAAACACAAGTTTCTGTACATGAAGAATTATCCAAAAACCTGCAGTCATGATGTAACTATGAAAGTATACTCTTATTCAGTTTGAGAATATACGTAGCTAGTTTTTTTTTCTGCAAGACACGGACCCGTTTCATGTTGCAGCTGACTGAATTTCTTATTTTAGATCGTCTGTGTTTATGGAGAACATTTCCTGCTATGTATGGTTTATGGTGAAACTTACTTTCTTTTCCTTTCAATTCCTGTCTTGATGATTTGAAGAATCCGTGGACATAAAGAGGGTAATCATGCTGTGAAGAATTTACGAGCTGATATATATATATATATATATATATATATATATATATATATATATATATATATATGAGAATTATTTCTTTGAACATTATTTGAACATTATTTTTAATCGATAATCGTATTTGAGTAGATATGTTTTTATTCAAACAGTATATTGTGCGACGCATGTCAACATAGGGGAAGACACCAATTAATCAGGTGCCTCTTAGACTGCCCAACCATGCATGATACCACAGTCTAAACAAAGTCAAACCAAGCATATATAACAACAATTTTCGATTCTACGCAAAAAACAATCTCTTCTCTGAAATATATCGTATTGTCAACACATATAAACATACAATGTTACGGAAAATCTCGAACATTAACGAAATGGTTTTAACAAACGACATATTGAAATTATTTATTTGAACATTATTTTTAATCTACTCAAATACGAGTATCGATTGAAAATAATGTATATATATATATATATATATATATATATATATATATATATATATATATATATATATATATGTAAAATTTGAGATATACTCCAATTTCATGGGTAATATTTATGTCGCCGCTGGATGACCTTTCGGCTCTTCTGAAGAGCCGCAAGGTCATCCAGCAGAGAAATACGTATTAGCCATGAAATTGTAGAATAACTAAAAAAGTTTTCTAAATTATAATACTTTGTTAAATTAAATAAATGAATTTAACATTGAGTTCTTTTGAGTTCGTCTCTATCGGAATGTGCCTGATTAATATAACAAGTATTCCACTTTAAATTTATATATATATATATATATATATATATATATATATATATATATATATATATATATTAAAATACACATTAAAGTGCCGAATCCAGATGCGTTGCCATGTCATTAGAAGTTCGGGTCTTAATAAACAACAAACTTCTTCGATAGGCGACCCAACCGAACATGATCAGTACTCGGCTCGCACCCAGAAAGAAAAAAAATTCTACTAGCTTTAGAACGTGCATTATATAAGTTCCTCCAAAAAGTAATTAATCAAGACTTCACTTAGGTTATTCGATGTTATAGATAGGGTATGCATGGTTGTACTGGTATTCCTACATACGGCCAAGACGGTGTGTCTTTTTGAAGAAGAAAATAAACCTATATATATATATATATATATATATATATATATATTAAGAAATAAAATAAACCGCTTTATCATATTGACTAGTCTTACGACTTTCCTTTTTCTTCCTCCAATTTTTAACTTCTTTATTATGTCTTACTTGTTCAGTCTTTCTCTTTTATAACTTTCCTTTTTATTCTTATTTTCTAACTAAATCTTACAAGATATTTACAATAACGTGATATTACTCTGTGAAATTAAATAAATGAATTTAACACTGAGTTACCTTGAGTTGGTCTCTCTCGGAAAATGGCTGATTAATATACCAAGTATTCCACTTTAAATTTATATATATATATATATATATATATATATATATATATGTGTGTGTGTGTGTGTGTGTGTGTGTGTGTGTGTGTGTGAAAAAAGTTATTTACGCAACCTTGGTCTGAAACTTTTCGTATATTCTGGTGATATATATAAAGACTGATTTTTAAGGATTTCTTTTTAAAAAGATGGTATACTCACAGATCAAAATCACGCTAGAAATTGTACAATGCTGGTTAACCAAGTGTAGAACTTGAAAGAAAAAACGGCCTAATATATAAATATAATAATAATAAAAAAAACTAACCTTACAACGGTGGTTACTGAAGACTGCGCCAAGAATAAAAGTTAAAAATTTAAGATCCAATGTTATGTATGGATGTAATCTCACCAGAAATTATATTTTAGGTTCATACTATTCTGGATGAAAGTGTTTAATATCTTTAAAAAATCTCCTTCCTAATTTTGTAATTTCAGTAAAATCTTTGTTGTAAGTTTGAAAACAATAAAACCTTTCTGAAAATCTTCAAACAAACCTTCCATAAATAATTTGAATGAAAATATTCAAAAGCTCTACATTATATATGTATTGAGCACTTCTTAATAGAACTGTATATTAGTCTAATTTAACTATGACCAAAACTAGTTAACAATAATAATATAAGTATATAAGAAAAAACAACGATCTCTGAAGCGTGAATACATTAAAAAAACAATGTCTTTACGAAAGTTTTAAGTCGCCATGACTGAAATAAGCTAACTGACAAGCTTATCTACATTAATTCAATTAACGCAATATATCTATCTTTATAAAAAGCACTTAAAAAAAGACATTTCTTGCTCAAAACGTTTTTCTACCAGTAAAATATTGAAAACAACTCTGCAATTTTGGTACAAAGTATCTATTATAATGAGTGTATCATGATGAAGATTAGAAAATGTTAGTAATGACCTCCTAAATGCTGTAGTTTGTAGGTTCACGCTGACCTCGTTTGGTAACATGTGTTACAGTCCTAGATATGGGCAAATAGTCAACCGCTAAACAAAAATCAATAATACATTTTTATAATAAAATGACCAACGATACATTTTGTAGCAAAACGTCAAGATGCAACACTTCTTCGTCTTCTTCTTCTTCTTCTTCATCTTCTATGTGCCCTGTCCTTTCAGGACGTAGGCGATCATGGCTTTCCACATTTCCCTATCCCTGGTGGCTCTTAGCAATCTTTCTTCTGTTACACCACGCAACCCTTCTTCTGTCATGCACCTGATCAAGTCATTCAAATATGTTATTCTCTGCTTTCTCCTGTTTTTCCCCTATATCTGGCCTGTAATGTCAAGTTCTCCAAGCCCTCCTTCCTCATTGCATGTCCCAGGTAGTTTAGCTGTCTATTTTTGATGCACAGTATTTATTTCATTTACGTTTCCATCCTTTCTAAAACCTCATCATTGCTCACATGCTCGATCAATGACATAATTCTGAAGAATCACATTTCAATTGCTTCTAGATTTCCTTCATCTTCGATGATATTGTCCAGCATTCACTGCCATATTGGATAACTGACATCGCATAGCAATCCAATACTATCTTCTTTGTTTCTATCGAAATTGTCCTGTTTCTTAATACTTTACTTAACTTCTGGAATGCTTCCTTCGCCATACCAATTCGCCTTCGGATCTCTGTGTCACACTTTCCGTCTCCTGTTAGAACACTTTTGGGCTGCCCATTTTGCTGATGACTATGAATTCCGTTTTCTTGCAGTTTTATTTTTATAAGCGTTTCACCCCGAGCAAGGCATGTCACTGCCACTACTGTGCAGGGGGCTACGTAGAGTGGAGAAAGGCTGATTAAATATAGGAAATGACAGAGGGTGGGTGATAGGCGGGTAAGGATACCGGGAATGAGGGTTGGGTAGATGAGAGTGTTGTGAGAATAGTTGGGAGTTAGTGTGATAGGAGGTCTCTATTGACCCTACATTTAAACACCTGGAGATTGTAACTGTCGGGAAAGCAGAATTGTGGAAGGGAGTTCCACAGGCGGGAAGCGCGAGAAAAGAAGCTGTTGGAGTAGAATTTACGGTTACATCTTATTTGTTTAACTGTAAAAGGGTGGGATCTAGTTGCTAATCTAGTATCTCGTGTAAATTCGTGCTTAGGCGGCACCAGTGATCTAAGCTCTTCGGAGCAGAAGCCATGAAAGTACTTGTAGAAGAGGCACAGGGAAGCCACATCACGCCGGTGAGAGAGCGGCTGCAGCCGGTCTGCCAAGTCACTATTAACCACGTTACAGATCCTCCTTTGTATTTTGTCAAGAAGCGCAAGGAAAGCAGCAGGGGCACCCGACCAGATATGGCAGCAATATTCAATACACGGGCGGATGGTAGATTTGTATATGTGCAGAATAGATTCAGGTGGGAAAAATTTCCGGGCCCTGCACAGGGAGCCCACTTTCATAGCAGCAGATTTGGCAATGGATTCAATATAGTCATTCCATTTGAGGTCCGCCGAGAGTGTAAGGCCAAGGAGGCGTAGTATTTTACTCTCTGGGAGGCTAGCCTGTCCCATGCCAATGGGAGGTAGATGCGATTGTCTATGGTGGTTAGTTGATAACAGCTTTGTTTTGGAGGCATTGAAATTTACCAACCATTCCCTACCCCAGGTCACTACGGATTGGAGGTCCCTTTGAAGTACGGCAGCGAGGTTCACTTTGTCGTCCAGACCTGGTTTCTGATCGATGCGGGAGTAGATTGTTGTGTCGTCGGCATACATGCCAACTTGGGATCTAATGGTGTCGGGGAGATCATTAATGTAGATCAGAAATAGCGAGGGACCTAGGATAGAACCTTGAGGGACACCCGCGTTCGTCTGGTAGTTTTGAGAGGCATGCCCATTTAATACCACCCTCAATGTGCGGTTAGAGTGGAAGTACTGGATGAGGTCAAACAGATGTCCAGTTATCCCATAGCTCCGCCGTTTGCACAAGAGGCCAGCATGCCAGACCCTGTCGAATGCTTTGGAGATATCCAAGGTAACGGTTCGGGCTCCACCATTCTTGTCGAGTGCCTGGTATATGTACTCGGTAATGGTCGTTATCATATCAGCAGTTGACCTGGTGAAGCGAAACCCATACTGTTTGTCAGAGAGAAGCCCGTTGGCCATAAGATGCTGAATCACCTCGGCGTTGATAATGGCTTCGAAAACTTTGCCAAAGATTGGAAGGAGACTAATAGGACGGTAATTGGCGGGGTCTGATGGTTCGCCAGAATTCTTAAATTTAGGTACTACGCAGGATAACTTCCAACAGGAAGGAAAGCAGGAAGCAGATAGGCAGAGGTTATAGAGTTTAGAGAGGACAGAGGAGAGTTCTGGGGCACATTTCTTCAGTACTCTGACTGGGATTCCGTCACCGCCGCTCGCTTTGTGTGGGTCAAGTTGCGCAATTATCTTGGCGACCAGCGAGGGTGTAATGTGGACGTTATTTAGTTGAGCCTTAGTTCTGGGTGGGAAGTCTGGTGTAGGTATTCCTAACGAGTCCAGTGTCGAATTGGTTGAGAATCTACGGGCAAAGCATTCAGCCTTGTCGGCTGGGGAGGTGAGAACTTCAAATTCATTGATTAGTGGGGGTATTGAAGTCTTGTTCCTGCTGAGCACGCTTTTGCAGAGACGCCAGTAATCTTTGGAGCCAAATTTAGAGGATGCTATGCGTTGCCTAATTCTGGTAGCAAACGCCCTCTTGGCTTCGTTCAGTACTTTTTTACACTTGTTCCGTGCTGAGGTGAAAAGGCGCCTGTTTTGGTTCGACGAGCAGCTTCGATAGAGCCGGAAGAAATGGTTCCGGTGGGCAATAGCGGCCGAGCAAGCGGGTGAGAACCAGGGGGACGAATTTCGTTTTAGTTGGAATTTTCTGGCAGGGATAAAAGCATCGATGCCAGCCTTAACCCAAGAGGAGACTTCGGAGGCACAGTCTTCGACAGGAAGATCAAAGACGTTGTTCCAGGGGACGTCGCAGAGGAAGTCCCTGAACGAGTCCCAGTCGGCTCTTTGGTAGCAGTATGATATTCTGCTGGTCTGGTTTTCTTGGGTAGAGTTAGTGCGGATTGATATGCTTACGGAGACTACGGCGTGGTCAGAGTTTCCGAGGGGGCAGAGTTGCCTGGTAGTGCAGGAGTCTGGGATGGAGGTAAAACAAAGGTCGAGTAAAGAGTCCCTTCTGTTAGGTTTTTTGGCGAGACGCGTGGGGAAGTCCACCACTTGCGTTAGAGCTTGGGCTATTGAAAAGTGCATGGTGCGGATCCCAGCAAGGTCGGTGGCTGAGTTTTCAAGCCACTTGGTGTGGTGGGCGTTAAAATCGCCAAACACAAATATATGGGCAGATGGGTGAGAAGAAATGGCCCTGTCGATGTTAGTAGAGATGCAATCAAGTAATGTACAGTCAGAGGAGGAGGGGGCAGTAGAGGAAGAAGAGATAGCTAACCGAGCTTAGAAGTGAGAGACGGAAGCACATGAAGGAATGATCAAGGGATTCAAGAGATGTGACCCTGGCTAGGGGGAGTTGTTCGCTGACATATACACCAAGCCCATGCATATGGACATTGGAGTCCTTCCTGAAGAGAGGAAGGTAACCAGGAACGAACAGCTCTGAAGAGGGGATAGAAGAGTCAAGGTTAGTCTCACATATAGCTAAGATATCGGGCGAGTTATTTAGAAGGAAAGACTCTTTTGTAGTTCTTTCTTGTCACTCACTTCAGCAACATTCTGTGGGAGGTCTTGTAGTTTCCTTTCCGTGTCTGCTCTCAGCACTGTATCATCTGCGTACTATATGTTGTTTAAATTGTGGCCTCCAATAACGAATTCTGGCATAACATCTTGGGTCCTCAGAATAGTCTCGCTGTACAAGCTGAATAGATCCGGTGAATAGACACATATATGTGTTACGCCCTATTTATCATTGTATATCTGCTGAATTCGTTACCTGTCCGTATAATCAACAATACATTTTCTAACCTACAAACTATATAGGTCAAAAAAGAAAATATTTAGTTTTCGGCATGAAATAGCGCATAGAGATTGATATACCGCCAAACAAAATCTACCAACAGACAATATGAAAGAACTCCTTCATAACATTATTTCTGTCCCGTTCCCATTCCTCTCCAGAATTCTCCCTGCTAGACAGTATCTCTGACAATATAGATAAGTCTACTTCCTTCTGCCCATACACTAACATATTTCTGTTTAGAGATATTAACGCCCACCATGCCAAATGGCTAGAAAACGCTGTCACTGATTCAGTTGGCATTCACGCTAATGAACTTTGCTATTTTTCAATCTCTTACGCATTTGGTAGATATCCCCACGCACGTCACCAATATCCCTTAAGGATACGCCTCTCTACTACTTCACTTCTGTCCTTGACTACTACCAAGCCTCACATCTTTGCCCTCTCGGTAACTCCGATCAGGCTGTCGTTTCTATTAATGTCTCCTCACTCTCACTTCCCCCAGGAGATTCCTACCAAAAGATTTTCCTACTGCTACAAAATAGAAGACTGGGATTCATTCCACGATTTTCTGTGCTACGTCCCTTGTGAAAAAGCGTTTAATCTTTCCGTTGAAGACCTCGACTCTGAAGTCTCCTCCTGGGTGAAAGCAGGCATCGATGCTTTCATATCAGTCAGGAAGTCAAGTCCCAAACCTAATTCGTCCTTGTGGTTTGCTATTGCCTGTTCGGCCGTTATTGTTCACAGGAACTATTTCGGAGTCACGCATCCGACCTTAATAAGCGCCTATTTGCCTCTGCTCCTAATGAGTGTAAGAGGATCCTGAATTCCGCTAAGCTGCTAATTGCTGATAAAATGATGCGCATAGCTGCCCGCAAGTTCCAATTTTACAATTGCAATGTCTGGAATATCCGAACCCAACTTCCTTCTTAGAACCGAGGCTCAACTAAGAGATGTTCACATAATCCACTCTCTAATATCTAAGATAATCTCAAAATTTGACACCCATAAGACGAGAAGTGGCGAAGAATTCCCGATTATTGTCTTGAAGAAATCTTTCCCTGAACTCTCCTCTTTCCTCTCTAAACTCCCTAATTACTGCCTGCTTCCTGTTTCCATGCCTTCTGGTAGTCCTGATTTGTGTTTCCTGTATTTAAGAACTCAGGGGAATACTCTGACTCATCCAATTATTTTCCTTTCAGCCACTTACCAAGTTTTGGCAAAGTGTTCGAGGCTATCAAACCGCATAATAAAGGTCGTTCTAAAACGGGCATCCGTTCACATCCAACCACACTAGCACTGGTGTCCCCCAGGGCTCTATCATAAGCCCAACAATTACTAAATGATCTTCCTGGCGCAATCAAATCCTAATAGGCATCTACACTGAAGATACCACCAGTAACATCCTCCTGGCAAGGCGATCAAACATAACCTCGCTGATGATCTTGAGAAGCACTTCTACTCTGTGGTAGATTGAGGTAAAATATGGCTTGTAAATTTTAATGCTTCTAAAACGAAGCAGGTATCTGTTAACCACCACAGGCAGTCCATCCTACCCTCTATCGGCATGGAGCAAGCAAGTTTCCCTGAAAGCAATACGTTGCGCCTTCTCGGCCTCACCCTTTCTTACTACCTCTTGGAATTATTTCATCAAAACGATAGTTAAATCTATTGCTTCCCTGATGACTCCAGTCTCCAATAAATTAAATGCAATATCAATCTCCATACACTTGACTCCAGTCATTCTCACGTCTTTGCCTAATCACCCCGTGTATCTTGTACTTTTTCTTCTCACTCTACCCTCGCTTCTGTTTTCACAACGGTATTCCCATCCTTCTTTTGTCCTTTCTCTGGCACACCCTGTAACCGGTTCCTCTTTCTTTTCGCTCTTCTACTGTTTGAACACACACACACACACACACACACACACACACACACACACACATATATATATATATATATATATATAAATATTTTCTAGACATATGCTATTAAATATAAGAGACAATGAATGTCTATTATGTTTAATCATGAGCCGTTCTAAACGTCGTATTTTTGCTTTAATTTCAGTTGAAAATAAAGACAAAAATTCTCCAACATTTGGATAATTATTTATTGGTTTTCTTCTAAGCTTTCGGCTCACATGAGCCATCTTCAGAGAGGTAGTTTAAACTGAAATATTATAAAATCCACCATCACCGACGATTTTATTTTGTGTTGACATAAAACTCCGCTTGGCAACGGCAATAGTTACCAAAAATAATAAACGCAGTTCTTAAGTTTGCGATGCGGTTTTATGACGTCACACCGCGGGATAGCGCGAAATGACAACAAAACCATCTAGTCAAATGCAATGTAATATGTTATTTCCTGTTTTAAAGTTGATTTTATTGAGTCTTGGTTGTTTTGATTTGATGTACATGGCCTCCAATATCTGCAGGTTCCTCTTACTGTGTGTATGAGTAAGGATCACCGTATTGTTGACCAAAATCTGTCTGATATTACCTACATGTTTATGTTTTTCAGAGAAATGTTGTTTAATAGTACTCTGATCAGAAAGATGACATGTAAGTCTACGGGAGAGCGTGGTTGTGGTAAAACCAATATAATTTTGGTCAACAATACGGTGATCCTTACTCATTGGATAATAATCTCCTGAAGAAGGTTCGAGCGTACAACGACAGAAACGTCGTGAAAATGGCAACAATGTTAAGGACAACATTCCGAAGAATATAGTGTAAAGGAAAAATATCATATCTAGCAAAGAATGTAAAGTTTACTCACACACACACACACACACACACACACACACACACATATATATATATATATATATATATATGTGGGGGGCGTGTATGGTAAGAGTTTTTCATTATTTTCTTAGAATAGACTGAATGATAGCAGTTATTATATTGTTAACGTGAAACATCCACTCCTAAAAAAATGATATCCTAATTATTTATGTTGCTAATGTAGCATGGGCAATTTCGATTTTTATACAAATGGCGCGAGATTAGAAACGAGATTGTAGTTCACATGAAGGATTTCTTCAAAGAACCGTTCTCACTTCCCGGCCTTATGAAAATATACTGCTCTTCAGTGACCGCTGACTTCCTCTCGTACATCGACACACCATACATACCATTTCGCTCCCATTTTCTGAGTACTGATAGCTCTCACAGCAGCTGCCATAACAACTTTGGTAAGTCTTTTTTGGGCAAGGAAGTCTTACGTTACATTCACATTAATAGAAATATAATATTCAAACCTTTTCATCGATAACTTTCAAACCATTAACAGATATGCAATGATTGCTTTATTATGCAATATTCTCTCCATTAAAAATCAAATAATAATAATAATAAATAACACCCTAACATAATGATTATTGTCCACAAAAAACAAAATGTATTTTCTTATTGTAAATTGTAATGTATTTTTGAAAATTTTCAAAAATCTACCAAAATGCAAGGTTAGTAAACTCGAAATCTAAAAATGTGACACATGAAGATATTAATAATCACAGTTGTAGCTAGAGTCCTAGGACTCATAAGAAAATGTTTCGATAGCTCAATGAATGGATTCTTGGTATCACAAGTATTAAATAAATGTAAAAACGTACTCATAAGTACTATTCTTACATTATAATATACTTTATTTATGGACAATATGTGTATTCTTAGCTTGTTTTATGCAAAAATGATCAGGAGATATATGTTATGATGCTATTTCTGATTAGTTTGGGCCCAGAAGAAAATTTATATATAACATAAAACCATGGAAATGATAATAGTTATGTACTTTTCGTACTAATATCTGTTTATAGTAAACTGAAAATACGAATGGATTCTCAGATAAGAATGTTTTTTCTAAGCATAACTTACGTCATTTAAAAACGGATGCAGATCGTCTATACATACGTATTTAGAAGGTGGAAGGATTCTTATTGATCTGGAATTGTCATACAAAACAGCACTTATTAGCTTACTAACATACATGGGAAGAACAAAGAAGTGGGTGATAAAATTAATCATACAACACGAAAACAAAAATTCAATTTTGAAAGAAGGTTGTAAATACAAACAAAATTTACATTTATTAGATTCTCCAGAAAACGAAAAACAGAACCCAAGCAACAACTGTTGCTGCAAAAAATAATGAAAAGTAGTCCAAGTAATAATGCAATTGAACAGATGAAACTACGCTGGCGTGAAAATTGTCAGCATATCCAAAATGTGCTAATAAAGCCAATGTTAATAAAGTTAACACTCATCGATGATGACGATTATTTGGATTAAAATCTGAAACAAAACGATTTATACTTGCATTGCAAGTCCAGATTTTTTCACTAGGACCTTCCAGGCAAATATCATAAATAATAGTGTTGATCCAAAATGCAGTTTCTCTGATAAATATCAGGAAACTGTGGACGATATAATCACAGGATGGTCTGTACTTGCGCCAAATGAATATAAAAACCGTCTCGATAGAATAGGGCAAAATTTAAACTGGACAATTTCCAAACATTTTGGAAATCATGTTAACAAACACTGGCATTAAAATCGCGAAACACCAGTTCTAGAAATTGAAGATAACTCAGTTCTATGGCAGCATACTATCTTTACAGACAAGATGACTGAAACAAACAGGTCAAATATAATTGTCAAAAACCGAAAAGAAAGACCGTATTTACTAATTGTTATGACTTAGAAATCAAGGAATTTGAAAAAAATGTCTAAGTATAAAGAAATTGAAATCGAAATGTAAAAATGTGGAAACTGAAAACAAGAATAAAACCAGTCATATTAGGTGCGCTTGGAATTATAAAATGGAGTACAACAATATATTTAACAAAATGCCTGGAGATCGAAGATTAAGAGGAATGCAAAATTATATTGATACGTATAGCCCACACACTAAGAAGAACTTTGTCCATGTAACGCTAGTGATATTATATGCGTTAGAAAAACAAGTCATGAAATGTAGGCATAACAACACACTATTTCCTGACTAAGATCGGTAGACTTAGTCGGCAGTGCGACTATAGCAGAAAATGAAATATAATGTTGATGATGATGATAACAATTCCCGGTAGCTAATGCATTAAATAAATGCCAAAACATTCTATTCGCAAGTACAACTCCCACATTACAAAGACCTTTATTTATGTATATATATACTAGCAGTATAGTCCGGCGTTACTCGGGTGTAATGAAAGCCTCAGAACTAATCCATGGTCCTGGAGCTCAGACTCTTTGGACGTTGGCACGAAAGACTAAAAAGCAATCGTTGTTTCCAGTCAAAGCAAAACCTTAGATTGAAAGAAAATTGAATGGATGGAAGTCAAATTTGGATTTCAGGTATCGATCTCAAATTAGTTTTCTGTCGCACACTGAATTTTGAAGGTTAAATAAGTCCTCTGAGTAAATGGTATCATGGCTGAGACTAAGAACTACAATCATACCTACTTAGAGTAAAACCCGAAGAAAACAAAATAAAATAAAAGGGCTGAAAACCTGATTTTGATCAGACCTGATAGGCATCGGTGTATCGAATCCAATATCGTCGAGTAAGTCATTTAAGGATAAACTAAGCTAAGTAAGTCCATGAAAACCTACCCATCGGGACGAAAATTGGAAAAAATGAGCCATATTGATGGTTGAATATCGTTCTTTGATCAGATTTGATAGAATATCGGGGGTATCGATTTCCGATATCGGGGAAAATGAGTCGTCTGAGAAGATTTACTAATGTTTGAGACTAAAAACTATTATCCTGGGGATGAAATCATGATCTTGATCAGATCTGATCGAATATCGGCGCATCGATTTCCAATATCTGGAAAATATCGGAAAAAATAAGTAACCCATGACCTGACCGGAAGCCTAAAGAATATTTATTGGAATTTTGGTGAGAATCGGATAAAATTTGTGAATTTGTATGAAGGACATGCATACAGACAGACAGACAGACAGATAGACAGACACACACAAACATCTTGCCTTTTTTATCTATAGGTAACATGCGTGATCTTGGTATTTTTTGGTTTTTCACAAAGATGATAAGGAGAAAATATCATGAAGCAATTTCTAACCTTAGGTCTCTGGTTGGTGTCCTGGGGTAAATATATATGCAACAAATATTTTCGTAAATAACGATAACAAAAAACAAGAATTCCATTCAAATCGGATCTAAGAATCGTAAATAAAACATAGATAATCTTGGCATCAGTTTTAGTCAGTTTCTTAACGACATCATGTGATTTTAGTCTTTCTTTTCTAGAAATACTTTCATGGCAACTGCTATGGATAGCATTTTTCCCCTGATGTTCCGACTACATGAATTTAATCCTGCTACTAAATTGCCGTCCCGGTCTCACTCATTTGCAGTTGGCACAGTTAAATGTAAACACACTTCTACTCTAACAGTTTCTTTTCTTCCTTCCGTTTACTTTCTTCCCTACAAGTATTTTTGCATTGTTTTTTTTTCTCTCCTTCAAGTCGTACGATCGCAGAAACAGAGCACCTTTTGCAGTAACACTGATTCCCAAATTAATTATTTTATGGCGATAATCGTTTGAAACATTGGTATTCACCTATGTTAAGCAACATCCAGCCAGGTCAGTACCTAGATATGTGACCGCTTGGAAATCGCAAGTGCATTATACTTTGATGTGCGGGTTGATGTAATGGATATTGTCTCAGTATTGTTAACCAGTGAGCCTAGTTCAAAATTCTCTTTGTTTTATTACATGCATTTAGGCGCATATTTTAAAGATGTATCCATTCACATCTTATACACCAGCTATGGGTTAATTAGTAAGATTTGTATTTCCAAAGTATTATAATTTCCAACAAAAAATTTACAGTCTAAAAATATTCTGGCTTTTAATAATCTGCAAATAGGATGATAATACGTAAAAAAAGAATCCATCCAACAACCAATCAATCAGAAAGAGAGCACGTTTCTCGGAATATTTGCAGTAAATCAAGTTTCTTAAGAAACGGTCAGTACGTAGATTAATGACCATTTGGGAATACCAGGTACTGTAAGGTTGGATCTGCGGGGTTTTTTTTTTCGAGTCTTGGATGTGAGGGACTTGTTAGGTCTGTTCTCTACCTTCATATAATCTAGATAAATACATTAATTTTTCACATTTTTTATTATTTCACGCATAGAAAGGCAAGAAAGCCACTAAGATACATAATTTACAGTTCACCAGAAAACACTACCATCAACGTATTTACAGAATGGCAACCTACTTCGGGATAATCTTTTGCCCAGTCAGACTTGATCACCCAAGCGTGTATCGCGTATGGCACTTAACTGACTGACATTACGGCAGTGGAGAAATGACTGAAGCCTGGCTACCAGGTCAGGACCAAAAACATTGCATAGTCGTCTGTTAATTGAATCAAGAATCTGCAAATACATATCAAGAACACCAGACAACAATATTCGATTTATGAATGAATAGTAAAATTATAAATATGTAAAATAGATAATAGGGAGAAAAATGACACTGTGAACCAAATTCCCTAGCAGCAGATTTAGCAATTGAATCAATATATTTCCACTTTCTATTAGTGGAGAATATTCGTCCTAGAAAGAGCAACGAGTCACTCTTCTCATGGGTAACATCACTCATGCTGATGGAAGTAAGAATGTTTTCGCTTAGATTATTAATAGAGAGTATATGCTTTGGATGAAGGAATATTATAACTGTAAGTAATTACCTGATCCCGCTTCATCCCATTAAAATAGTTGCTAAGCAGTTTTATTTATCATCCACTGCATGAATTTAGTCGAGCTACAACACTAGCGGTTAGGTTCCGCTGATTACAGTGAAACCAATCAAATGTAACCGTAACTACTAGCAAGTCCTTTGCTCGCATTTCCGTATACATGTTGTGGAATTTCCTTCCGTATAATTGCTTACCTGACAGCTCCAAAACTTTCAAGAATTTAAATGCAAACTCAGTTGCCATCTCTTATCTCTTTGACTCACATCTTTTCCCTGACAACCCGTGTGTCATGTTCTTCCATTTCCTTGAACTCATGCAGCTCTCTTCACACCTATTTTCTCATCTTTTTCTTAATCATTCTCTCACACTCTCGTAACCTGTTCCTCTTTCTCATCACTTACCTCTTATGTAGCTCCCTGCGCGCCAGTAGCAGTTCTGTCTTGCTTCGGGTGAAATGATTAAAAAAAATAATTTGATGCTCATTTTTCTTTCATCTACAATTGGATTTATTTCCCTTCATTTACATCAAGGTCCTGGATATGACAGTAAACTGAATCCTGCAGCAAGGCCTCTAATTTGGAGGTTGTGAGGAGCTTGGAACCACCTCTTCATTGCTATTGTTCCTATGTCCACCCAGACATAGAGTGGAAGCACCAGTTAGAGGTCCCTGCTAGGGTCAAATTGTTAACTCCTAAACTGGGGTCAAAACAGTATGAAAGTATAAAAATAGATTTTTATAGAAAAATATACTTATTTGAATAAAAAGTATTACGAACAATATATTTTTGAAGAAAAAAATTACCTTAACACATTCTTGAAGTAAAAAAATTTTTCCATAATATATTTTTGAAAGAAAAAATATTACCAGCAATATATTTTTTAATAAAAAATTAGAAGACATTTTCAGTTTATAAAATAAAAAAAACAAACATTTAATCAAAATCTAACTAAATCAACTTTCTTAATATAACTGAATATTAAGAAAATACCTTAAAAGCCTACCTTTTTGGCATTAAATAATCCACTGAGGTTGATACGACGTTAAACAAAACTCAAACTCAAACATATTCATTTATATCAAGATATTTGAAAGAAGGTTTTTACAGAAAATTCGTTATGTCTCAGTAATGTGCCAGCGAATTCTGGACAAATATAAATGAATGACTTGGATCAAACGAAATGTGATTCTACAGAAGGATGTTAAGGATACTAATGACCGAGCAACGACGAAGTTTTGGAGAGGATAGAAACGAAAAAGAAACTGATACTTAACATCAAGAAAGTTCAGCTGAAGTTTGTGGGATCTGTAATGAGAAAACAAGGTTTAGAAATTCTGATACTCACAGGATAAATAGAGGGACAGTGAGACGGGGAAAGCAACGCGTGTCATACTTTATGAGCTTAAGGAAATGAGGAAAGGGTGTTAAGAGGGAGAAGAAATAGGGAGATGTGAGAGATCATGGTCGCCTACGTCCTGAAGATACATAGCACATAGAAGAAGAAACTAGGGCCCTCAAGTCAAAATTGGAATTAAAATAAAATGTTGTGTCTCGATTGTTTGTTGGAACTTTGAAGAAACGGTAAGAATAACCTAATCAGATACTACTGTCAGAAAGTGTCATATTTTCGCAATATCTTAAAAATCTGCTAAGACCCTAGATGTTATGCTTGAATTTGTCATCGAAGGTCACAATTTAAACACCCTACGGTACGCAGATGATACAGTGCTGAGAGCAGACACAGAAAGGAAACTACAAGATCTCCTACAGATGGTAGCTGAAGAGAGTGATAAGAAACGACTACAAATAAACTACAAGAAAACCGAATGCATCGTCATCACTAAAAAGCGCGGCTCAATATGCCAAATAAAGGTCAGGAATACTAGAATCAAACAGGTACAAAATTTTAAATAGCTGGGAAGTTTTATAACAGAAGACGGAAAGTGCGACACAGAGATCCGAAGGCGAATTTGCATAGCGAAGGAAGCATTCCAGTAGTTAAGTAAAGTATTAAGAAACAGGACAATTTCGCTAGAAACAAGGAAGAGAGTACTGGATTGCTATGTGTTGTCAGTTCTTCAATATGGCAGTGAATGCTGGACAATATCATCGAAGATGAAGGAAAAACTTGAAGCAATTGAAATGTGGTTCTACAGAATCATGCTGCAAATATCATGGATCAAGCATGTGAGCAATGATGATATCCTAGAAATGATGGAAACAAAAAGGAAATTAATATTGAGCATCAGTAAAAGACAGCTGAAGTTCCTGGAACATGCAATGAAGAAGGAAGTCTTGGAGAAACTGATACTAACAGGCCAGATAGAGAGGAAAAGAGATAGGGGAAAGCAATGGATAACATATTTGAAGTACCTTATCAGGTGGATATAGAACGAGGGTTGCATGGTGCAACAATAAAAAGCCACCAGGGATAGGGAGACGTGTAAAGCCATGATCGCCTAAGTCACTAAGGGACAGGGCACATAAAAGAAGAAGGTTTGAAATTAAAACAGTATTTCTTTGTTTGTTCTCTATTAGTTCGTATAACTCAATGTGCTACTAGAACCATTATGTTGATCTGTCATGTTGTAAATGGGGTTGAGAATTTTCAAATCAGAAATAAGTTCATTCGATTTTTTCATTTATTAGATTATTTATTTACAAGAATATTTTATATTTACAACATTCTTCAACATAACACAATTAAAACTAATGCAAAGAATAATTATTTGTAAAATAAAAGAAATATGAAAACAACTTTTTTATTTATAAATATATAAACATTTACTAAATTATTAAAACTAATTTGAACTTTTGAAAATTTGACGCTTATCTTATTTTAATATTGTGATGAGTCTTAATTCTTCAATTAGTGATTGAATAAGCGCATGACAAATTCTGCGACAAAATATCCATAGAAAGTCCATTATTGTATCATTAAATATTTGACATTAACAACTTTAAAAAGGTATAAATTAATAACAACCATAAATATAATATCTCTTTTCTTCTTTCATATTATTCTTCCTTGCTTAATTCGTTATTTTTCATAGTTACTGATTGCTTGTCTCTCTTCAGCTCATAATCGTTATCACCTTCTCTGCCATTCTCTTGCTGCCTATCTTTGTTGTCCTATTATTTCTTCCATGACAATTTTCTCCGTAAATATAATGCATTTAAAAAATACATTTAATTTCAAACATTACAACAAAAGCGTGACAAACGTAAATACCAAGGTAGGTATTACTGTAAAAACTATGGCATGCTATGTTGTTCACATGGACAACCGAAGGATCGATTGGATAAAATAAATAAACAAAATATTTTCTTAGTTGAAGGAGAATCAAGATGAAAACAGCAAAGAAAGACTTGAAAGGACAAAAACTTTATAAGTGCAATAACTCTCTCTCTCTTTTATAATAAATTATATATATATATATATATATATATAGTGATTCTCTTTTCGTTTTATATGTCCTTTCGACGTTTTGTTTCCATTATCTTGCGTGTTTCTGTGTACGTATTGCGGCGTTTCTATGTTTCATCTACTGTGTCCGTGTACGCATTCATATATCCTTTTAGAGCGTAACACACGTAGGTACTACAACATTAATATATAGATATTTGAGCACACTATAGGGAAATAAATATAATTTTATTATTTTATTAAGTTCTAATCTACTAGCAATTAGTTGATTTTTGCCAAAATTTCCATTAATAAATAATAATGTAAATAATTAATCTAATAGTGTTTATAATTTTTGTATTCAGTTTTCAAGAACAAAGAAAATATATAAATTCATTCATCATATGTTTAGGTTTTATTACAATCGCCTTTCAAATCAATGAACGTTATTGAAGAGTGAAGGTAGTTAAAATAATCGGTATCACGGATAAAATCTTTTTTTTAACAATACGTTTTTTTTTTTCGGAGACAAAGGTCCATATTTGCTAAAAACACAATAGTAACTCATTTTCTTTTATATACACATTTTATAAATTAAATATGTGCTCATTTTTCTCAATAGTGAATCGAGCGTTAGTACTTGGTGTTTTATTTTTATGTATTTATTGAATTTTTAATATTTTTTACGTGTTTACGAAGAATTAGTTTGTCAGAAACGACATCGTGTTATTTTTTAGCTTTTACAGCCACTACCCTGATTCATCCCATTATTTTTATTGCTCTTTTTAACATATTCAGTCAACTATACCGTCTAAATATTCATTAATGTGAGTGTTTCTTCAACCATCCCAGTTTTAGGATCCTTATTTCGTCCTCTGATTCAGTCTATTAACACGATCAATTATTCAAATAAAAACACCGCCCTTCTTCCAATTGTTATGGCGGGTAACAATCCCTCTTGAGAGCGTCCAGCGTTTTAAAATTATTGTTTGTGACTCTCACCGTTCTCTATATACCAGTCACGTTGTATATTCGCCCACTTTTACTGAAAAACTGGATATCTTCGACGCTGGCGGTAGTCAAGATAATTGCTTGACCGCGGTACGCGTGTGCATTTTATGGCCGGTGTCTGACGAGAATTGCTGCCAACTCCTTTGTTGACCGACCGCATTCCCATTGGCTTAATTTTTATAGCCGAAGACTGCCATTGTGAGAAGGTCAACTGACAGATCGTATTCCTCAGTTGGGTGCATTTATAGTCTTTTTGCACATCTGAGAATGCTAATATATATATATATATATATATATATATATATATATATATTGTCATGGATCATTTACATTTTTCATGCAGTAATCCTGATCGGTGAAATAGTCTTTTCTTTGGTGATAATTTGAATTTAGTATATAAAGTTCATTTTCCGGTTTATATAAATCCCTATGGGCCATATGATTTATTTCCAATATTTCCAGGTTATAAAACTCAGTTTGGGATTCAACGTAAATGCTTAATTATTTAGTTTTTAAACTTTATTTACAGGATCAACACTGATCGAAATTATTAAAAATTATTTTAAACTGTAAGATTCCATTTCTTGTATAAGAAATTCATGTTGCACGATTTTCTTTTTAACGCTCCCACATAGACAACATGTTTGTTTATACCTCTTCCAACAGACGCAGGATGTAAGTACTTTATGAATCTGAAACTTCAGCTGAAGACATAAAGATGAATTTTTCCGCAAAGGATAATTCGTTTGAATTTACATTATTTACATTCATAATATTGTCATTATTTTAGTTGCTACTATCAAAATGTTTCAGGCCTTGTGTTTAGACGTGATTATAGATCCCGGTAGACTCCAGGAAATTCCGCAATCAACTCTTTTAATAAACTACAGCGGTAGAGATTTCTCCTCCTGAAGTGCATGTTCAGTGCCGTGCTTAGCAACAACGCTCCCAACGCAGAATGCACATTGCAGCCCCTCTGCCTTCAGAATGCAACTTGCGCCCCGTCCCCGAACATACTGAACACACAATAAATGATAATTTAAACAAAATAACATACTATCGGAAAATAAATATTCCATGATCCCGAAAAACGGAAGAAGTCACGGAATTGGAGTTTTCACAACATTTAGGTACTTTTTATGTATTTTAAAACAGATATCTATAATCTATTTCTCTCTCAAGTTCATTTTTTTATTACAAATGATTTGTATCCTCTTCTGGGTCGGAAGTCGTCTATAAAAAATTATATATATATATATATATATATATATATATATATATATATATATATATATATAGTCATCCGCAGACAGATCTGTTTCGCTGTATCACGATGCCAGAGTAGCTACTATTTTTCAAAGTCTACCATTCTTCCAGAGTGTTCAATCAGGGTGTGAGAGCGTAGTCATCCGCAGAAAGATCTGTTTCGCTGTATCACAGCTCATCAGTACGGTTAGACAGCCGATTGCTTTTTTACCCAGGACTGAAACCCGACCGCACTGGTGTCAGTCGGCGATTCCACCTCTGAGCTATATATATATATCTATATATATATATATATATAAAGAGAGAGAGAGAGAGTGAGGAGAGCGAGATGGTTTGATAGATGTCTATTTCAACATAAAGCATGAAAATGATTTTTCAGTTAATCCTAATAATTATGTTTTTAATTATTTTTCATTACAATAGATTTGCGGAGCCAAGGGTCCTTTCGGCATCCAGGGGGATTGCAACCCCTAACTAACTTGCGGGCCCTTCGCAATTGCAGGTTCTGCAGGGGCTCTAAGTACGGCCCTGTGCATGTCTAAGGATATCTTGTATTGTGGATATTTCATATGATCCTCATTTTAAAATTGCTAACTTAACGCTAGACAATACATTACTCCGTTTTGTATATAAATACATATATTAGAGATATAATTTATCTTTATTTATTAACGGCTTCTCTATGCCGCTCATAAATAATGATAAATTTATCAAGGCTGAAGCAGCTGTAGAGAAACCAAGATGAATACAGTTAAGCGATAAAGTAAGAGGCCAGCAGATTTAATATACGGCTGCGAGTTCTAGACTCAAGATTGTCATGCGCGGCAGATTGACGCATTGGTATGTGAATTTGATGACACCGTTATATTGAGTTCAATACCCGGAACAAGACTGATAGAAAATTGGTGGAAAAAATGAACAGAATAAATTAACAATTAGACAATTTTCCTCTTCTTCTATGTGTCTTGACCTTTCATTGATTTCTACATCTCCCTATCCCTGGTGGCTTATTGCACGATTTCTCATGTTACCCCACGCAACACCCGTTCTATTATGCACCTTCTCAAGCCCTTCAAATATGTTATCTGCTGCTTCCCTCTGTCTCTTTTTACTCCTCTCTCTGGCCTGTTAGTATTAGGTTCCGTAAACCCCACTTCCTCATTGCATGTCCCAGGAAATTTAGCTGTCTTTCCCTGATGCTCACTGTTAATTTCCTTTTCGTTTCTATTCTTTCCAGAACCCCATCATTCTCACATGCTCGGTCCATGATATCTGCTGCATCCTTCTGTAGAACCACGTTTCAGTTGCTTCAAATGTTTTCTTCATCTTTGATGATATTGTCCAGAATCCAATGCCATATTGAAGAACATACTGAATAATATACTGACATATAGCAATCCAGTATTCTTTTCTTTGTTTTTAGTTAAACTTTCCTGCCTCTTAATACTCTACTCAACTTCTTGAACGTGTCGTTTGCCATGACAATTGGCCTTCGGATCTCTGCGTCGCACTTTCCCTTTTCTGTTAGAACACTTCTCAGATATCTAAACTTTTGTAGCTGCTTGATTTTAGTATTTCTCAACTGTATTTGGCATTTTGGTTCGCTGTTTTTACTGATGATTATACATTCGTTTTTCTTGTAGTTTATTTGTAGTACTTTCTTGTTGCTCTCTTCAGCTACCTTCTGTAGGAGATCTTGTAGTTTTCTTTCTGCGTATGCTATCAGCACTGTACCATCTGCGTACCTTATGATGTTCAAATTGTGGCCTCCGATGACGAATCGTGTCATAACATCTAGGGTTCTCAGAACAGACTCGCTGTATGAGTTGAATAGATTTGGTGAAAAAACTCATCCTTACCTTACGCCGCTTTCTATTCTTGTATAATCATGGCTTTTCAAAACAACTATACAATATTGCAATAGAAATAAACAACGGAACTGGACTCTAGATTAACAGTTTTTCTTCGTCTACAATGTTCCGTGACCATTCAGGTTTTGCAGGGTCACGGCTCTTCAAAACATCCTAACGTTTGTATCACTTAGCAATGATTTTCTTCTTAATATCCGCACACTTTTCCTTTTAACATTCATTTACGTACTCTCATTAGATACGTTACTCTCTGTTTTCTCCTGTCAATTTAAACATGTCATATTAGTATCCGATTTAAACATGTCATGTGAGTATCAAATTCCCAAGGCTTTTTTCCGCATTATATCCTACAGATTTAGCTTCGTCTTTCTGATTTTAAATATGAATGTATAGCATCATTATTTAGTCGTCAATAGAAACTTTCATGTTTTTTTTCTTGCTTCACGCCAACTTTTTTCAAATCTATTTATTCGCTTTAAAAGTGAAATTACATTTCTGATTTGATGTACATTTCAAAGAATCTGTCATTGAAACAAGCTATAGTGAGAAGTTGATTACTCTGGAGAAATCATTGCATATAGACGAACTTGCCTTCCTAGCTGCATTAAATTTGCAATGGGAGGAAGGCGGTTTCAATTTCTGCAATCATTGGTAAGGCGCGATTCCCTTACAGAGGAAAATAATTTCTGCATTCGGTTTGATGGAGTCGTGCAAACTACTTACTGAATTCTCATGAGCATAATGTCACAAATATCTGTCTACATAGGACCTGAATAAACACTATATTTTCTCGCTTAACATTGATTTTTAATTAGCTTGCAATGTATAGAAGGGAATGAATAACCAGTTGATAAACTGACAACTGAAATAATAAATATAAAGTTCGATAGGATTATATTATAAATTTACTGGGAAACAAGACATTTAAGACATACTATATATATTTTAGCTGCTAGCGAATGAAAATGTGCTTCTTTGAAAATGGTTCGCGGTCGCTACAGCATCACAAAGAAATGTTGCATATATCATTAATTACATCATTTGAAGACATTCAACGTCCGCCTCTCGTAAATAGTTTTTTTTATTTCTCACGTACATGAGCGAGCTTGTCTTGATAACTTTAGGTCTCTAACTGATTCGATGTTTCTGACCCAAGAAGGAACTTTGTTGCCTTGACTTGTAAGCAGATGTAACATGTCTAGTAGGGGTATCATGCATGAATAATTTTTCTTGTGTTGATCAAGGATGATTTCTGGAATTTAGCTTTATCCCTGGTATTCAGGGATCCGAATCTTCGAGTAACTTTAAAGGTGGCTATCCCATAAGCATATGTATGATATCGCGACTACTGCACTGCCATTTTGTGAATAATTTACACAAAAAATACACAATGAGAGAATGACCGGTTACATTCAAAGTCTTTAGACTATGCTAGTTACATTATATCATTCTCGGCAGGGGTTAGGGTTACAATAACCCTAACCCTAACCCTGCTAGTTACATTATATCATTCTCGGCAGGGGTTAGGGTTACAATAACCCTAACCCTAACCCTGCTAGTTAATTATATCATTCTCGGCAGGGGTTAGGGTTACAATAACCCTAACCCTAACCCTGCTAGTTACATTATATCATCGCTGATTAGATACCTAACTACCACCTATAAGAATGAATGGATGTCCTCTCGGAGAGGCGCCATGTATTAAAAGACTACTGCACTTCAAACTTACACTCGAGCTCAAGGGAAATTTGTACATACGATCTGAATATATCTGAATAAAATACTCGGTTCCCTTTACTGCTCTCGTAAGTACCTGACTACCTCTCCTATGTTTTAAGTTTACAAGAGCCAGATCTGGCCAAAAATAAAGTATTATTGCCAATTTTGGAAGGTAGCTGCCCAGACCTCACTCTTCATCCGTGATACAATCCAAAAACGTTTCCGAGCGTTTAATTAAGCGTTTAAAACGTTTAATTTTGACTAATTATTCTTCATTTTCTAACATTTCTTCAACCACTACTTCCACGGAGAGTGCTCAGACGTACTACATTTTATGATCCGGCAAAGTCAAACATTCGCAGCATGAATACGCAATGCCACTTACATAGTAGCAAACTATCCATATTTCCTCCGTATTTCTTAGGTCCAGAGAAACTGCCTCTTCCCGAGAACCACTGCCCTGTGGAACCGACCCCAAACAGGATGTTTCCCTCGTTTCTACAACCTTAATCTTTCGATCCTATACACACAAATGGCCTCCTAACGTCACACTATACATCAAGTGTCCCAACGCGACTTGTAAAAAGTTGAACATTATTGTAAAAATAAAAAAAAAATATAAAAAAAAATAAAAAGCCCAGCAACCTAGCAACTGGGTCCCACTCATTCACAGTCAGGTTAGCCAAATGCAGACGACAATTCTACTCCTACAGCTTCTTCTCTCGCACTTTCCGCCTGTGAAACTCGCTCCCATATTCTTGCTTTCCTGATGGCTACAACCTCCAGAAATTTAAATGCAATGTCAATACTCTTCTATTAACCACTGAACTCTCCACACCCCCGTAAATCCTTCCCTTTCTCTCCAACTATGTATCTGTCATTTCACCTGCATTCTCATCTTTCTATTGCTCCTTTCTAACTAGTTTATACTCCTCACTTTTTTCTAATTAATCATTTTACAGTTATGTAGCCCCCCCCCCGCTCATCAGTGGCATTTCTGCCTTGCTCGGTGTGAAATGATTAAAAAAAAACTAGAATAGATAGCGTTTGTACATTGAAGAGAAACTAATACCCTAAACAAGATATTGATAGTAATTCTGGGTATAACGATAAACTACAACTGGATGCATCGCCGCTGATTGGGAGATTTTTGAGGAGAGCGAAATCACATGTTAGTTGCTGTTGTTCTCAGATCCAACATGATCTGGAGTTATAAAGCAAAACAAGACACGAAGAAAGTCTAGAGATACATTTTATATAAAAATACATCCCTTTAATTTTATTTAATTTTATAGGACATCATGTTAAAAAATATTTAGTTTTTCTTTGTTAACAGCAAAAAATACACGCTTAAGATTTCTTACGCGTGAGCATGCAGCGTACAACTGGCAATAAGTAAATATTTCTATCTGGAGCCACATTCCAACATTTTAGCATTTGGATTGTGATTTGTTTAGAGTTCATAACAAATGAAGAAAAATGTATGCAAAAAAAGAATATTGCATTTTTATTAAATAAATATTTATTTTGATAAATACATTATTTTTTAGATTAGTTGAAGTATTTTGCTAAATAAATTTTTTTTCCAAAGAATGAATGACAATTTATTGTACTAAACTAGGCACCATAGTTAAATAATCTGTAATTTGTACCCACTTACCTCTTTTCAGTTTTCCTGAAAATTTGGGTTAGTGAAAGAATGTTTTAACTTAGTGTATGACGGATAGGCATGTTAACAAATGTCGCTGAATTGTATATATAGATTAATGTTCGGAATTCGGATATTTAAATTTGCAATATGAAAAACAAAATCACACCTGTATTTCCATCCTTCTCTTGCTTCTTGAAAAACAAAATCACTAGACAAGAGAATTTCGTACAACACAATGCCAGTTGTCGCTAAAATTATTGTGTGTATAATATTTTTAAGAAAAAAATATATTTTGATATATTAAATTGTTGAATACAAATTTCACATGCAATGGTTTACTTTTCTTATTTTAGCCAATTGTGAGTAGAGTGACGGTTAGAGAATATGTAAAGAGAAAATAGATTGATGAAAGAGATCGACATGTTATTGTAAATGCATGTACGTGTATCGAATGGTATCTTAATTTGCACAAAAAACAGTTGAGAAAACCTCAGCAGTGAAAAACTCTTCAAATTAAAAAAATGGGAAAGGTAATTGTTGAATTAATCGTTTTCTCATAAGTGTACGTATACAAAATACAGTTATCTCCTTTTAGTCAAGATGAAGTCACGTGGGTCACGTTAAGGTCGCTTAATGGTTAGTCCATCGGTCAAGGCACGAATTATCGTTCTGTCCAGAATAGTCAACTGCCAAGTGGGGTAGATTACAAGCAAATGGTACCGTTTTCTTTTGGAAAGTTGTCTTCACTGGATATAAATATATATCTGTCTTGCAGTTTTTAATTTGTGGAAGATCTATGACTCGCTGTTTTTTTCTGTCTGAGAGGAATATGCCCTCGCTAGTCTCATAGCATATAAATCCAGCCCGCTCGAATATAAACTTCTAAATATGGATTCTCCAGAAAAACAGAAGTAAAGTCCACCAGCTTAAGATTCTCTTTGAAAGTTACTACAATATGATAACCTCTGCATGTTGCATAGACATAGGTTTTTTGCGTGGGGCAAATGTAAATATGTATATATAATTTTGCGTATGACTTGACACGTACAAAATTCTCTTTATCTCTGAAAGCAAAGAATGTTTGTCAATACTTGTCTTTCAGTCGTTCTGTTCTGTCCCTGAAATAAGTTGTTATTATATCCTGGATATAATTATGTCCATAATGGAAAGAAATACATGTCGCGAGAATATTAATTTCTTCTGTAGCTCAATAAGGCGTACCCGATATGATGTGATATTATTAACCCTCATTATCTGGTGACCCCGACGTCAGATGATATTATTAACACTCATTACTCTATGTCCCCGACGTGGTTTGATTTTATTACTCCCTTATTTTAATGGAAACTTTGGCATTCATTGAATAAACAGCTAGTGCCACTCGAATTAAGCTCATCTTCACCTACTAGGTACAGAACAGGGATAAAGATGTAGTAACTGCCTTGGAAAAAGTACATATTATTTCTCGATTGCTTTTCTGTCTTCAGACAAAATACAGCAAATAATGAGGGATGCCTGGTTCGGAATTCAAATCTGCGATAGCACCTCCCTTATTTTAGCAAAAAGGCAGGTTCGATGGAATATAGAGCCCAGCTTGGGTTACCTACTTTTAACCGGCCTTATTCTACTATCCCCTTCTACCGTAGGGCGGATAGGCAAATACAAAATTTAGTGTATATTCCTCTCTACTGGTAGTAATAATAATAATAATAAT
Source organism: Ascarosepion bandense (assembly GCA_037127315.1). NCBI lineage: Eukaryota > Metazoa > Mollusca > Cephalopoda > Sepiida > Sepiidae > Ascarosepion > Ascarosepion bandense. Next base: position 420,955 of record JBBBDQ010001286.1, on the reverse strand, counting down.
AATAATAATAATAATAATAATAAAAGCCGTTTCACCATGTGGAAATATTCGGAATTTCTTGACCGAACAGTCAATATTACTTGAGTTATGCTTTTTTCATTATCTGCTTATCGGACTGAGCTCAAAATATTATATGTTCTCCTAAAATCTTATGGTAATCAACAGTTTCCTTATATATGACATTCGGAATTTCTTGACCGAATAACCTATGTTACTCGCGTTATTTGTCTCCCGACCCTGGTCATAGGGCTATGATCAAAGTGTAGTATCTGTCTTCGGATGAAAAAATTCAATTTTATCTTTCAATTAATTTTTCTACCTTCAAGAAAAACAGAATTATGTTTGGTCTCAGAAATCCCACCATCTGACCACATCTCCATCATTGTTCTAAGGGAAATTCAGTGAATATGGAAGCCAGCTCAAAGTTGGTTGCAAGGATCGGACAATTTTGGAGTTTGGCCCATGTTCACTTGACTGGGCTCCCAACTTCACATCGTCCTCGTGCCGTATCCAGTCACCGTGATGGGACGAGCAAATATCAAGGGTAGTATCTGTTCTCTATTGATCTCTATGGCAATAATAATACCAGTCCTTTCGTCATTAGGTGTTTTTCTTCTGTAGAAACAAAGTATGTAATAATCCTACAGAAAGTTCTACTCTCTGTTGAAATTCATAAAATCTTTTTATTTAAACAAATGTTCAGAAAAACAGACTAGCGCTCACCACTCTTTCTAGTATTAATAATTTTTTTCCTAGCCTTTCTTTCAAAGTACTGAGGAACATCATCATTTTGATTCGATTTGATTTGTTTCTTTAACGACATATCATCTCCTAATAAGTCATTTAATGCCAAAATTTAATATAATTCTAAGTGTTGAAGTAATATAAATTTGACATGTTATTCTGCTTTCACAGATGAATACATGGTAGATGATACTTAGCTCTTATGTATATACCTGTTTGTGTAAACATAATTATTAGAGGCAATGATATGTGTTTTGTGATGTAATTATTTTGAAGTTATATTTTAGAATAGAGTTTAATTTCTTTGAGAAATTGTAAGATATATAGATCAACGCCATGATAGTGTTTTTTTCATGGTGGGTGGCTGATTTGCTGATTTTGCATAGCAGTATATATTTATGCTGAAATCTAAAGATTTTGAACGCAGATGTACGCCTTCAGCTATACGAAAAATGCATTGTTAGTAATTCTACTATGAAATGCATTGCTGGACATTTTGCTTTAAATTTCTGTTGTTGGCAATTTTATTATAAACATATAGTTATTAATTTTCATCTCAAAATATATTTATTTTTTTTATAAATGTGTAATTGTTTTATATAAAGGTTTTTTCGTGAGCAAAGATTCATTGACCGTCATAGTTGCTGTTGATTATTTATTTGAAATCGCCGAATAACCATGCCTACTGTTGGTAGAAGCGATTAATTTGAAGTCGCCAGTACATACTTGTTTTATTACGCTTTCGAGTGAAAGGAAGAAGCTATGTAGCCAAGTTTTCAATGGCTTCGAGATAGTCGCATATTTGCTCTTTAAAAGCCGAATTTTTTTTCCGTTTCACCCTAAGCAAGACAGCAACGCCACTGATGCGCAGGGGGCTACATAAGAGAAAAAGATTAGATAAGAGGGGATTAAAAAGAAAGACGAACCATTTACACGGAGTGTCAGAGAAAGAAGCAAGAGAAGGATGGAAATACAGGTGTGATGATAGTTGCAAAGGTAGATAGAAAGAAAAAGATATACAGATTGATGTAAAAAGAACTGGAGTCAAGTGGTTAAGAGATGGCTATTGACATTGCATTTAATTTCCTGGGGTTGTAGCCGTCAGGAAAGCAAGAATATGGATGAGAGTTCCACAGGCGGGTAGTGCGAGAAAAGAGGCTGAGGGGATTAGAATTGTCACTTGCATTTGGTTGATCTGTGAATGGTTGGAACCCAGTTTCCCGTCTGGTTGCACGAGTAAATTCACCTGGAAGGGGCACCAGTGACTTAAGTTCGTTGGAACAGAAGCCATGAAAATATTTATCGAGCAGACAGAGGGAAGCCACATCCTGTCGGTGAGAAAATGGCTGGAGTCGAGCCTCTACGTCGGTACCTATCACATTACTGACTCTTTCGAGACATGATCGCCCAAGCGTGTATCACTTATGGCACTTAACTGACAAATATTGTGGATATTTTGGTCATGTTTTTAAATTTTAAATTGTCTGTTATAGGGTAGAAAATACAATTTGTGCGTATTTTAAAATGTTATGTATGTGGGAATTAAATTGTTTTTGAAATAGTCGTTTTTTCTTAAAGAGTTTTAGTCTGAGTTTGAGTTTTGTTTAACAGCATATCAACACCGCTGTGGGTTATTTAATGCCAAAAATGTAGGGTAATAAAATACTTTTTTAATGTTCAGTTAAAGTGAAAAGGATGATTTAGTCAGATTTTGATGAAAAATTTTATTTTTTATTTTAGAAAACTGCAGTTATCTACTAGTTTTGCATCCAAAAATATATTGCAGGTAATAATTTTATTCATTCAAACATGTATTTTGACATTTTTTTCTTTCAAAAATGTATTTTTGATAATATTTTCCTTAAAAAATGTATATTTTTCTATAAAAGTTTTTAATACATTCATAGTGTTTTGATCCCAGTTTAGGGGTTAACTATTTACCCATAGCTGAGACCCTAAAAGGTGTTACCACTTACGCTCAGAGTGGATCTGGGAACAACGGCAATTAAGAAATGTTTCCATATTCCTCACAACCTCCCACTCAGAGACCTTTTATAAAAAGCAATAATCGCCGTCTGCTAAACATTAAGATAAAACTGTGTTATGAATAGAGCCTAGAAACTTTTTGTCGATATTTTTATGATAATAATAAATGAATGTGTAAAGGTACTGCGGTAAAAGTTAAACGTTAAGTAAATATCAATAGATTATGTATTTTTCTATCATTATGAAATTACCTATTGAAACACCATTCTTGCAGGAAATATTTAAAATATTTGAAAAAATTAGATCGGTTAACTATGTTTGATCTTTGAAAGAAAAGGGGCAATTGAGAACTATAAGTGAATCAATAACTCTACTATGGATTAAATAAAACATATTATTTAAGCAAATATGTTGTAACAGTGCTTTAACTGAGTACCAGGTACAGAATCGTTTTTTTTTCTTTTAATCATTATACCTTAAGCAAAGCAGGGACGCTACTAATGCGCGGGAGTTTAATTGGGGTAAAAAGGAAAAAAAAGAGTAAAGGACAAGGTAAAATTAGTGGGTAAAAATATAAGAGGTGGATTGGATCCAAGACATGGCAAGTGATTTTGCATTTAAACTTTTGGGGATCATAGCTATCAGAGAAGAAAATAAACAGAAGGGAGTTCTGCGGACGGGAAGTGCGAGAGAATAAACTGGAGATTACAAGAGACGATCAAATCTAACTATTTCAACGGTAGCACGCATAAATTAATGTGTTTAGAGAAGTTGCCATGAAAATATTTGTAGAAAAGTCAAAGGGAACCAAATCATTTCGGCGAGAAAGGGACTGAAGTTGGGCTGCCAATTCAGGATTAATCACATTTCAGATCCCATTTTTAATTTTTTTTTCCAGAATCTCAAGGTGAATAGCAGGAGCAACCGACAAAATATGTGAAAAGTATTTAAGGCACAGACGAATGGTAGATTTATAAATGTGAAAGATGGATTCTCACGATAAAAAAAACAAACTTTAAGGGCTGTGTGCTGTGACTCAGCTTTCTTCTTCTTCTTCTTCTTCTTCTTCTTCTTTTTCTTCTTCTTCTATGTGTCCTGTCCCTTCAGGACGTAGGCGATCATGGATCTCCACGTCTCCCTATCCCTTGTGGCTCTTAGTATGTTTGCTCCTGTTGCTCCTGGCAACCCCCGTTCCGTCATCTACCTGATCAGACTCTGCAGATATGTTATCCGCTGCCTTCCTCTATCTCTCCTTCCTTCTATCTGACCAGTCAGTATCAGGTTCTCCAGGCTCTCCTTCCTCATTGCATGACCCAGGAACTTCAGTTGTCTCTTCCTGATGCTCAGCATCAATTTCCTTTTGTTGCCATTCTTTCTAGTACTTCGTCGTTGCTTGTATGCTCAGTCCACGATATCCGTAACATCCTTCTGTAGAACCACATTTCGGCCGCTTCCAGTTTTTTCCTCATTTTCGATGATATTGTCCAGCATTCACAGCCGTACTGAAGAACTGACAACACGTAGCAGTCTAGCACTTTTTTCTTCGTTTCTATTGAGATCTTCCTGTGTGTTAGTATTTTGCTCATCTTCTGGAACGCGTCCTTTGCCATGCCAATTCGCCTTCGGATCTCCGTGTCGCACTTTCCATCTCCTGTTAGAACACTTCCTAGGTACTTAAATTCTTGGACTTACATAGAACTCATAGAATAACAATATGAATCTTGGAGGAAGAAACTGAAGCCTTACTAAGAGGAAATCGAAAACATTGAATAAAACGAGAAAAAAGAAAAGAAAAGATTAAGTAAAATAAAAGAAAATATTGGCATGAAGATGGGCACAAACAAATTTAAAACAATTATATAATGAATTAGCGAAAGAAAGAAAGAAACGAACCAACAAAAGAAAAAAGAAAGAAAGAAAATTGAAATAAATTATGGACTAAAAAACAAAAAACAAAAGAGAAGAAAGACAAAGAAAAGCTGATAATAAAAGTGTTATAAAAATGAAAAAAGGAAAGGCTTTAGCTAGGAAATAAATATAAAAGGAATGTAAGAACAGAGAAAAAGAACACAAGAGAGAAATTGAATCAAAGATTTATGAAAGAATGAATACAAGAATGAATGAATAAACGCAAAATACAGTTGTAATTAATTTAATAATTGCTAGAAAATTAATGAGTTACATAAAAATAGAGAAAATATTTTTAAGAAACGAAAATGAAAACACCCGCGCAAATTACTACATTTTCACTCAAAAGTGAAAGCGATGGATTATAAATTAACAAACGAATACAAATGAAGATATAAATATTCAAGTAAAAAGATTTAACATGAAATGCATAAAGAACCAAGAGAAAATTTAAAAAAATGAATTCTATCAAAGAAAAGATAAAAGCGAAATTATAAATAAAAAAGTATAAGAGGAAAGGGTGTAGACACGGACAGAGAACGAATTTATTTTTTCCGTTTACTATTTGACAAGCAGCGAGTTCTTTGATAATCACGTCTGTAAATTCTCTGATTCAGCAGACGATACTTTTTTCATTGTGCAGCGAGATACCATTTCAATACGTTTATATATTAAAAAGTCACATTGTTTCGGGGAGACATATGTACGTCTTGTTTCAACTGGGCTTAAGATGTACACGTATACAAACACAAAAAGAAAACATTATATAAATCTTTGTATCGCTTTACTGAAATATAACATTTGTTCTTTTCTTTTGCCTGTTTTGATTTGGTTTACTATTTGTTAGTTTGCTTCTTGTCCTCGTTTGTATCTTTTTATTCATCCATCTTATTACTGCTATTTTTGTTTATCCGAAATTATATTTTAAAATTGAACAAGATCTGCCTGCGGATGACTATATATATATATATATATATATATATATATATATATATATATATATATATATATACACTACTGGCCATAATTATCAGCAAACCCCAATTTATAAAAACTGATGTATTTCATACTATTATAGTATTTATTGCTAAGTGGATAATCCTAAGTGAAAATAGAATGGTTCTTTTGCTATTATTACTTTGCAAAATTTTGCAAGAGAGTTAGAAAGCCTTTGCTTCGGCCAGCCAATAAGAAGAAATTAGCATGGGGAAGAGAACACAAAAACTGGACACCAGAACAATGCATTTGATGCACACCTTATTGTGAAGTATTAACAAAATAAAAATTCTGTTTTCATTTAGAATTATTCCCTTGTCATTAAATAGTAAAAATAGTATGAAATACATCATTTCTTTAAAAATACTGGGGTGTCTTAATAACTATTGCTATTAGTGTATATATATATATATATATATATATATATATATATATATATATTCAGGTATTAATACATATGTATTTGTAAATATTATTAGCTAACATCTAGTTACGTCGAAAAGCTTATATATATATAAGGATTTTTCTCGATTGATCTTACTTATCAACTTATAGAATTTGTGAATAATCCTTCTCACATTGGGAGGAAATTTTGTCAGACATTCTCCCAAGTTTATTTCACAAACAAACAAAAAAAAAACGATCCAAGCTTCCGACTGTTTTAAATCTATTATCAAAGAAGATAAAAACAAGGTGGACGCGAGGTGTGATGTGATATTTTATATATATTTAAGGATTCGGGCACTTAAGTTATTTTTTTTTATTTATTGAGGTTTTTGTTGTATGAGATTTTCTTCGAGGATTATAAACCCGTTTTTTATTTGAGTTTCGTAGTATTTTGGTTTTGTATGTTGCAAGCTGTCTAATTTTAATATGATACTTATGATGCTTATTAATGTGTTGTGTAGAGGCATCATGGTCTTATATGTGGCAAGTGAATTTCTGTGACGTTGTGGTTATGGTATATCCTATATAAGACGTTTTATATTTTTATTTTCTGAGAAATATTCTTCGAGATGGCTAGTATATTTGCACACATCGTTGGGCTTTTAGAAGGGTTTGGAATTTGGATGTATTATTTATAATAAATAATTACTACCTTTGAAATTAACGTAGAAATAATAATTATGATGTATTTTTCTGGAATGTATCTCTGTATGAAATTCATTGCTTCTTTATAATCATATCGGCCCAAGGAAGGCATTTTACTGCCATTGTTTTGCAAGGGGTTACATAGGAGTGAAGTTATTAGAAAGAGTGACAGGTTATAGGGGGTGTCAGGAAGTGGGTAACAGAAAGATGAGAATACTGATGAAAGTGGAGTGGACGGAGAAAGGAGCAGGAATTAGTGAGATAGAAGATGACTATTGACTTTACATTTAAATTCTTGGATATTGTAGCTGTCGGGGAAGCAAATAAACGGAACGGAATTCCACAGGCGGGAGGTGAGAGAAAAAAAGATGAGTGAGCAAAATTTGCGTTTACATTTGTTTGGTTTCGCAGTAAAAGAGTTGAACTTAGTTGCTAATCTTGTGGCTCGAGTAAATTCATATATAGGGGCACCAGTGAGCTAGGTTATCGGAACAGAAGCCGTAAAAGTATTTGTAGAAGAGACACAAGGAAGCCACATTGCACTAGTGAGGAAGTTACTGTATCTGAGCTGTAAAGTCGGGATCGTTCACATTACAGATTCTCCGTTTGATTTTGTCAGGGCACATAGATGGATAGCAGGAGAAACTGAAAAGATATGGCAGCAGTATTCAATGCACGGACGGATGGTAGATTCATATATGTGCAGAATTGTTTCAGATGGGAAAACCTTCCTGGCCCTACACAGAGAACCAACTTTCTTAGCAGCGGATTTAGCTATGGATTCATTCCACTTGAGGTCTGTTGTGAGAGTTAACCCGAGGAGGCGTAGTGTTTTGCTTTCAGGGAGACTTGACTGATCCATGCTAATGGGGGATAAGAGTGATTGTCTGTTGTAGTTGATAGGTAGCAGCTTAATTTTGGAAGCATTATAATTCGCGAGCCATTTCTTATCCTAGTCCGCTACGAATTGAAGGTCCTTTCCAAGCTTGGCAGCGAGGTTTGCTTTGTCAGGCTTGGAAGATTTTTTATCGATGCAAGAGTAAACCGTAGTGTCGCCAGCGTATTTTTTTTTAATCATCTCACTCCAAGCAAGGCATTCCACTGCCACTATTGCGCATGGGGCTACATAGGGGAAGGTAAAGAGAAGGAGTGGTTAGACATAGGAAATGTCAGGAGGAAGGTGACAGATGAGTAAGGATAGCGAGGATGAGGGTTAGGGAGATGGGAAAAGTGCTTGATATAATGGGAGCAGGTTAGTGTGTTAGGAGGTGTCTATTGACCTTACATTTAAAGTCCTGGAGATTGTAGCCGTCGGGGAAGCAATCGTTTGGAAGAGAAATCCACAGTCGGGAAGTGCGAAGAAAGAAACTGTTGGAGTAGAAGTTACGGCTGCATTTTATCGGTTTCACTGTAAAAGGGTGGGATCTAGTTGCTAATCTAGTATCTCGTGCAAATTCGTGTTTAGGGGGCACCAGTGATCTAAGTTCATCGGAGCAGAAGCCGTGAAAGTATTTATAGAAGAGACACAGGGAAGCCACGTCGCGCCGGTGGGAGAGAGACTGCAGGCGGTCTGCCAAGTCGGTATCTATCACATTACAGACCCATCTCTGAACCTTATCGAGAAGCCCGAGGAGAACAACAGGGGCACCCGACCAGATATGGCAGCAGTATTCAATGCACGGGCGGATGGTAGATTTGTAAATGTGCAGGATAGATTTAGACGGAAAAAACTTCCGGTACCTACACAGAGAACCGACTTTCATAGCAGCTGATTTAGCAATGGATTCGATATAGTCATTCCATTTGAGGTCCGCTGAAAAATGTGAGACCAAAGAGGCGCAGTGTTTTACTCTCTTCGGAGGCAAGCCTGGTCCATGCTAATGAGAGGTAGGTGAGATTGTCGATGATGGTTAATTGAGAGTAGCTTCGTTTTAAAAGCATTAAAATTTACTAGCCATTTCTTACCCCAGTCCAATATGGATTGGAGGTCTTTTTCAATCTCGGCTGCGATGTTAGCTTTGACGCCTACACCAGATTTTTGTTGGAGGCGAGAGTAAACTGTGGTGTCATCGGCGTACAAACCTATTTGGGCTCTTATGGAATCAGGGAGATAATTAATATATATCAGGAAGAGTGTAGAATCTAAGATGGAGCCTTGGGGGACACCTGCGTTTGTATGGTAGTTCTGAGAGGCATGTCCGTTTAATACCACCTTCATTGTGCGGTTAGAGAGGAATGACAGGATTAGTTCAAACAAATGTCCAGTTATACCATAGCTCCGCAGTTTACATGGAAGGCCAGCATGCCAAACTCTGTCGAACGCCTTAGATATATCCAATGCAACGGTTCGGGCTTCGCCATTCATGTCGAGTGCCTGGCATATGTACTCGGTGATGGTCGTTAGCTTATCAGCAGTAGACCTGGTGAAGCGGAAACCATATTGCTTGTCCGAGAGGAGCCTGTGTGCTGTGAGATGCTGAACCACCTCGGCGTTGATAATGGCTTCGAAGACTTTGCCAAAGGTCGGAAGAAGGCTGATAGGGCAGTAATTTGCAGGGTCAGAGGGTTCTCCAGTGTTTTTAAATATAGGAACTACAGCGGAAGATTTCCAACAGGCAGGAAAGCAGGAAGCAGATAGGCAGAGGTTGTAGAGCTTAGAAAAGACAGAGGAGAGTTCAGGGGCACATTTCTTTAAGACTATGGTTGGGATTCCGTCACCACCGCTCGCTTTGTGAGGGTCAAGTTTTAAGATTAAGCGAAGGTGTAATGTGGACATCATTCAGTTGTGCCTCTGTTCTAGGTGAGAAGTCGGGTGTAAAAACTCCAGATGAATCCAGACTCGAATTGTTCGAGAATCTGCAGGCAAAACATTCAGCCTTATCTGCTGGGGAAGTGAGTTCCTCAAATTTGTTGATTAGCGGGTTTATTGTGGACTTGCTCTTGTTAAGTACTCTTTTACAGAGTCGCCAGTAGTCTTTAGAGCCGAATTTAGAGCATGCTATGCGTTGCTTCATTCTGGCAGCAAACAACATCTTAGCTTCGTTAAGTATCCTTTTACACTTATTACGAGCTGAAGTGAAAAGGCGCCTGTTTTGGTCCGACGCGTAGTTACGATAGAGTCGGAAGAAATGATTCCGGTGGGCAATGGCAGCCGAGCAAGCGGGCGAAAACCATGGAGACTAATGAGATTTAAGCTGGAATTTCCTAGCAGGGATGAAGGCATCGATGCCAGCCTTAACCCAGGAGGAGACCTCGGATGCACATTCTTCGATGGGAAGACTAAAGACGTTGTTCCAAGGGATGTCACAGAGGAAGTCTCGGAACGAATCCCAGTCTGCTCTTTGATAGCAGTAGGATATTCTACTTGTCTGGGTTTCCTGGGTCGGGCGAGAGTGGAGTGAAATATTGACGGACACTACAGTGTGGTCAGAGTTTCCAAGTGGGCAGAGTTGTCTGGTAGTGCAAGAGTCTGGGATGGAAGTGAAGCAGAGGTCTAGAAGTGAGTCCCTTCCGTTAGGGTTGTCGGAGAAACGCGTGGGGAAGTCCACTACTTGCGTAAGGGATTGGGTGATTGAAAAGTTCATGGTGTGGCCACCAGCAGGATCAGTGACAGCGTTCTTCAGCCACTTGGTGTGGTGGGCGTTAAAGTCACCAAACACGAATACATGAGCAGAGGGATGGGAAGAAATGGCTTTGTCGATATTGTCAGAAATGATGTCAAGTAACGAACAGTCAGAGGAGGAAGGAGAGCGCTAGAGAAAGAAGAGATAGCTAGTCGAGCTGAGAAGTGAGAGGCGGAAGCACATAAAAGAATGATCTCGGTATTCAAAAGATGACACCCTAGCTAAGGGAAAGTGTTCGCTGACATAGACACCAAGCCCATGCATATGTACATTGGAGTCCTTCCTGAAGAGGGGAAGGTAGCCAGGAACGTAGAACTCAGATGAGGGGATAGAAGGGTTAAGATTAGTTTCACATAGGGCTAATATATCAGGTGAGTTATTATGGAGGAAAGAATCTACGCTGGGGAAGTTGGTGCGGATGCCGCGTATGTTAGTGAAAGAGATGCAGACAGGTTTGGGCGTTTTCAAATGAGCTGGTTTAGTTTTGTTATTATGTTTGCTTTTTTCCATAGTGATTCAGTTAAGGAGTGGTCTTACAATAAAATCAGTCGGTCAATCATTTGCAATTTGTGAAGGATGGAGACTAGCGCGGCCTACAACATAATGTGGCCTCGGAGTTGCCCACCGAACGTTCATGCAGGGACGCCCGTCCATGCGCCATATGGCACTACAAGAACCCGGGTATTATTCAACTGTTGATCAGAGCAGCCTCTCAAGACGCTACGCAAGAGTTCGGGCTCCTAATCACCAGTCGGAAGCAGCAACCAGGAAACTGCCAACCCGGTACCCTCAGAATGTAAAACGTTGCCACCATACTCCGTAACTGCAAAGAGCTTCCAGCTGAACTAACACCAAGACCGGAGAAAGGGGATGAACTGGGAACGCCTTCCTAAACAAGAAACAAGGTGATCACCTTTAAACTCATTCAAAAGAAGTGGGTGGAGTGTGAGACCGGGCGATAGTAGGAACTATCTACTTCAATTAAAAAAAAAAAAGTGACTGAGGTTTACAAAGTTTTAACTTTGTAAAAGTCAAAAATACCCTTGAATTGCAAAATAATTTACACAAATTAAGTGACGAAAATAATAAATAAATAAAATAATTTCCAATAAATTACACAAAAACAGACTGAAAAATGGACTGAATCCCGGTTGACTTACCACAAGCAGCTAACACTGTAAAGTTGATTTAATTCAATTTCTGAAGACAAAAATAGAAATTAAACCGTTTTTTACAGAATATAGTCGAGTTATGTTGCTTGCCTACTTGGGATCTTATTACATCTGCGAGATCGTTAATGTAGATAAGGAAAAGCATAGAACATAGAATAAAGCTTTGAGGAACACCCGAGTTCGTATGATAGTATAGGTAGGCATGTCTTTTCAATACTACCTTCATTGTGCGGTTTGAAAAAGTGACTATTGCTGTTTCGTTATATTTGTAATGATAGAGCAGTTGATTTTGGTAATATCAGTTGATAGCATTATTGCCAATATTATTTTTATATCTATTTTTGTAATATTAAAATTGTTTTTAAATAAAATTTGATTTGCTTGTCGACTTTATAATTCAGGTAAGCATCACTGGTAAATGTTTGTTTGATATTTTTTAAATCTTTAAGGTGAATTATTTTAGATAGGAAAATGGATTTAGACTTTCAGATTAATTTGATAATGACTGGAACAATAAAATCCATAAATCGCGCAATATATTTAATATCACAAATTATTATATTTATATATCAGTTATCAAACATTTTAAACTAATAATGTACTTACCTCCCAAATATTCTATTAGCTTTACTAACTAATTTCATAACAAACCATGCTATAAAAATCCAGCCACAAAAAGGTTATTATCTTTGCAATCGAATTTCAATTTAAACCAAACTATAAACACCCAAACACAAATATAGTATCAGCTTTACTAACGAATTTCAAATTCAAACCACACTAGAAAAAAAACAACCACACATATGGTATCAGCTTTACTAACGAATTTCCTAAACAATCACATTATATACCTAAACAAAAAAAAATATTTTATTTGTAATAAGTGTTTTTTCTTTCTACTCAGTCGTTGTTAACTTCCACTCTTTTCATTTCCGCATAAACTATTTTGAATTTTCTTTATATAATTTTATCAGTCATCTTTTGTTTTTCTTTGTCATTATTACTTTGTTAAATTTCGCTTTTCTGTTGTGTTTTTTTTTCTTCCGAAACTATTCTCTACTTGAATGATAACGATTCTTTTCACATAAGATTTATTCACGCAGATCTATCTTGTGTCGCAGAAACATATTGTCAGTATCTTTTATTTTTCTACTATTATTTATTGCTTTTTGCTTGTTATTTATTTTGTTTTTTATCATTTGTTTGCCAATTTGTTAACATGATTTTCTCTGGTTTACTTTACGGTCTTTATAGTTGTCAACTTGTGTCTACTTGCTTCTTTCTACAACTTGCATTACTGGTTTTTCAAGCATTTTATCTTTGTGTGTTCCATCCATATATGAGATTGTCCATTGATATCGATCATTAAAATTCATTTCCGACACTTATACTGTCCCAAAATCAAATAAAAAGATAAAGCAATTGGCATCACCAGACATGTCATTGCATGTGCAGATACTGCACCGAGATTATTTTTTTCAAGTAGAATACCCCAAATAAAATAGTCCCTTCGTTAGAACGAACATCGTCTAATGTCAAGAAATTCTAGTGTAATGCTATTTCTTTCGGTGTGTGTTAACTATGGAAAAATGATGGATAAGCGTTGTTTACACTTTTGAAGTCAGATCGAAGGCAGATGCTAATAAACGCCTTATTTCATCCTACAGTCAAGGAAGAACGAACAAATATAGTTACATATTTATAACTTGGATCATTTTCCTTTCTCTCTAATTTCGTAAATGTCTTCACACCTGTGTTCCCCTCCTTTTCTTGCCCTTTCTCTGACAGCTCCTACAACTGGTTCGTCTTTCTCTTCACTCTCCTCTAAACTTTTACTTGTCTAAACTTTTACTTTTAAGTAGCCCCCTGCACATCAGTGGTGATACCTCTTTGCTTGGAGTGAAACGATTAAAAAAAACTGACGTGGAAAGATTATATTGAATTCATTGCCAGGTCAGCAGCTAAGAATGATGGTCTTCGGAATCATGCGATATTGTTTTCTCTGCAGAATCTATCATACACATTTATAAGTATACCATTCGTTCGTTCTTAGAATAGAGCAGCCACATATAGTCCAGCGTTCTTGTTATTTATCTTGAAATCCTTGATAAAATCTAAGGTGTAAACAGAAATCTTATTGGTCCTGGTATGGCATCTCGGCATCAGTCTCTTTCCTGCCGTTGTAACGTTACCTTCTTGTGTCTTTTCTATAAATAAATTTTTGGTAATTTTTCAAATGATCTATTCCTTATGATACATAAACTTTATGAATTTTAGCACAATAGTAAGCACTGCCTAAGAAGCCAGGTGCAAACGAGTGCGAAATCCACCGAACTATCTGCTTAATGAGTCATATCACTGATCGTCCGAATCCTGATGAATAGAGGGAGAAACAGAATCAGGCCAGTGATAGGACAAAAGCAGTGTGGATTCTTCAAAGACAGTGGAACAAGGAAAGCTATATTTATGATCAGGATGCTCTCTGCAAGGGCAATGCAAATGAAGAAGAACTTGTGCCTATGTTTTATCGATTATGCAAATGCGTTCAACAAAATACGTCACAAAAAATTGATGCCTATTTGGGAAATTAAGAGTAATTAAGAACATACATGCAAACTACCTACATACGGACAGGTAACGAATTCTGCAGATACACAAAGATAGAAAGGGGCTTAAGACAAGGATGAGTCTTTTCACCAGATCTGTTCAACTTGTGGAACTAGACTATTTTGAGGATCCTAGATGTTAGGCCAGGATTTGTAATCGTAGGCCATAATTTGAATAACAATTTACGCAGATGATACAGAGGCTGATTGCAGACACGGAAAGGAAACTACAAGATCTTCTACAGAAGGTATCTGAAGAGAGTGACCAAAAAAGAACTACAAATAAACTGAAAGAAAACCGAATGCATAGTCATCAGCAAAAACAGCAGTCGAAAAGGCAAAATACAAATAAGGGATACTAAAAATAAGGAGCTACAAAAATTTAAATAAATGGGAATTTTTCTAACGGAAGACGAAAAGTGCGACACAGTGATCCGAAAGCGAATTGGCATGGCGAAGGACGCGTTCCAAAAGCTGCGTAAAGTAATAAGACAGGAAACTTTCACTAGACACAAAGTAGAGAGTACTAGATTATTATGTGATGTCAGTTCTTCAGTATGTACGTGAATGTTCGCCAACATCATCAAAAAGAAGGAAAAATTTGAAGCAGGTGAATGTTGTTCTACAGAAGGATGCTGCGGATATCGTGGACTAAGCATGTGAACAATGATGAGGTTTCGGAAAGGAGGGAAAGAAAAAGAATATTAATATTGAGCATCAGGAAGAGACATCTAAAGACATCAGGAAGAGTCCTCTAAATTTCCTAGGACATGCAACGAGGAAGGAGGGCTAAGAGAGCCTGATACTGACAGGCCAAATAAAGGGGAAAAGATACAAAGGAAAGCTGCTGTTAACATATTTGAAGGGCCTGACCTGGTGTATGACAGAACGGGGTTTGCGATTCTACCTCTGAGCTATGGTCACCCGGTAGAAGGAGGCAGACTTTTAGCGTATGGTGTATCATAGGCCAGTAATATACATATATATATACTGACATAAATTAATAAATATACATATGATGGTGCACATATGCATAGTAATTATTATTCAGGTGTTAATAAAATAGAGCTCAATGTATAAACTGAGCTGTATTATATATATATATATATATATATATATATATATATATATATAATTCTCCGTCTATGTTCCAATTCGTAGTTTCATGCGTGATGCAATCATCAGGTGCATATTTCAAACTGACATTTAATAGATTTGAATTTAAATTCCCTCGATGTTCATGGGAATAAAATTTTAAATATTCTAAGGTTATATGTAGATAAAAATTTAAAATTAAAATTAAAATACGGAATATTAAAAATAAAAAAAATGCCGGGAAAAAATGGAGCGTTAGTTATGAAATGTAGAAATGTAAATATTAACATATTACATGTTGATAAAAATTTAAGATTTTAAAATTTAAATAAAATAAAATAACAATAAAAATAAAAAGTGAAATCAATCTGGGTCTAAGAACTGAAGTATTTTTTCTATGACAACATGTGTTCATTAAATTACATTTTTTATTAAACAGGTTAAGATTATTGGTATGGTTTAAGATGGTAAGTTTTTCTAAAAGGCATAGATTACATTTACCTATTTTCTATTGTAATGTTTAGACTAAGCTACGATATTCCAGGTAACAATACTATTCAATAAGGTGAGTTTTATTTTTTTGGCAAATGCAATTATTTTTAGAAGTGTTGTTTTTGCTGTTATTTATTTGACAGATGTTGTTAATGCAGGCTAAATATTTAATTGACATCAGAATATTCTGTTGTGAAATATATTTATCTATGTTTTAACGCAAATATAAATGAAATTTATGAGAGTGATGTAATACCAGACGACCTAAACAAGTTGATTTTCAACCAGGTGCAAACGAGTGCGAAATCCACCGAACACTCATTTTAATAAGCCACATTACAAAACTGATCATCCTAATCCTGATGAATAGAGAAAAATAAATAAATAAATAAAGGATCAGGCCAGAAATAGGACAACAACAGTGTGGTTTCGTCAAGGAAAGACATATTTATGATTATGACACTCTCCGAAAGGGTAATACAAACGAAGAAGGATGTGTACTTATGCTTTATCGCTTATGTAAAATATTCGAAAAAAATACGCAACAAAGAATTGATGGAGATGCCCAGCAGCCTCGACATATTTGGAAAAGATATAAGAGTAATCAAGAATCTCTGCTGGCAGCAAACTGCCTGCAAACAGAGAGGTAACGAATTCAACAAATATAGAATGGGGCATAAGACAAGGATGTGTCTGTTCCCTGGATCTATTCAAATTGTACAATGAGATAATTCTGATAACCCTAGATGTTATGCCAGGATTTGTCATCGGAGGCCACAAGAAAGGACAACAAATAAACTGCAAGAAAACCGAATGCATGGTCAAAATGCCAAATACAGGTGGGCGGTACTAAAATCAAGCAGATACAAAAATCTAAATACCTGGGAAGTGTCCTAACAGAAGACGGAAAGTACGTCACAGAGACCCGAAGGCGAATTGGCATGGCGAATGAAGGAATCCAGAAGATGAGTAAAGTATTAAGAAAGAGGACAATTTTGCTAGAAATAAAAAAGCGAGTACTGGACTGCTATGTGATGTCAGTTCTTCAATATGGCAGTCAATGCTGGACAATATCATCGAAGATGAAGGAAAAAATTTGAAGCAACTGAAATGTGGTCCTACAGAAGCATACTGGATATAAAGTGGGGGATCACTTCCATATTGCAAACAATATATAAACTGATCCCTCACTTTGTGGTCACAGACGTTACTATACATGCATGGTCATCAGTAAAAAGGGCAGCCCAAAATGCCAAATAAAAGTGGGAGATAATAAAATCAAGCAGGTTCAAAAATCTAAATACCTGGGAAGTGTTATAACAGAAGACGGAAAGTGCGACGCAGAGATCTGAAGGCCAGTTGGCAAGGCGAAGGACGCCTTCCAGAAGTTGAGTAGAGTGTTACGAGACAGAAAAAAATTCGGTAGAAACAAAGAAAAGAATACTGGATTGATATGCAATGTCTGTCTTTCAATATGACAATGAATGCTGGACAATATCATCGAAGATGAAGGAAAAACTTGAAGCAACTGAAATGTGGTTCTACAGAAGGATGCTGCGGATATCATGGATTGAGCAAGTGAGCAATGATGACGTTTACTGAGAGCTTTAGTACTTGACTTTTTATTTTATTTTCGTGGTGTAATGCATCAGTGTTGTCAACATGTATTTTACTGTATTATGAAGCTGCACAAGAATGTGTTTTTGAATGTTGTGCAATAAAACTTGTATCCGACACATGAAGTCTGAGACGCCTTGCTAATGTTATGATCGTTAAACCAACCCACCTAATTACATTTTTGTCAGAGATAAAATACCGTAAAGAGTTTTTTAAAGTGATATATATGTTGGATTTTTCCGAAACACTGGTTTAATAAGTTTAATAACACATCTCTGTCAACTACAGCACCTTTCTTGATTAACTTCCTCTTAAGATATAGTTAATGAAACATGTTTGAATGAAGTTATGCTGTTTAAATATACATACATACATGCGTTGCATACATACACACACTCAGATATATATATATATATAATCTTATATTATACATTCAATTATGTGTCAGGGATCGTAACATGGAGTTCCTCTGTCTTTTTTACAAATATTTTCATGCCAACTGCTTTGACAAACTTTTTTCTTTGTGCTCTGTCCACGTAGATTTAAATGTGATACTAGATTGGAATCTAGGTCCCTCCTTTTCATCGTTGAAATAGTTTAATATACCTGCCTGTTATACTCCAACCGTTTCTTTCCTTGCATTTCCCAGTTGTGGAACTTGTTTCCGTTTATTTGGTTCCTTGATAGTTCCGATCTTCAAAAATTAAATGCAACGTCAATTGCTTCCTTTATCTTTTTCAATCCCATTCATCTTTTATCCTGTCTTCAATACCCTCTGTACCAATTGTTTTTTTATTTCACTGTTATCCACTATGGGTTGTCCCTCCTTGCTTGGGGTGAAATATTTAACAAAACAACAACAACAACAACACACACACACACACACAATTACAAAAACATTTGACTGAAAAATATGGTATGGGCTATTGTGCAATGTTTTTTTTTTTAATACAATGGTTTTCGGCATATTTTATATAACCTCTTCGTGTTCTTTACGTTCACATGAGTCTTTCGAGATTTGGCGAGATTACGCGAAGAAAAGATCTTTGAAGCAACAAGATTTTCCTTAAGTCATAAGAAAACAATGGTTTTGTTTAGCAATAACTTGAGTGCATAGTTTGTCCTAATCAATAATTTTGAGAACTTACGCTTGGCTGGAATTATTCCAGTTCTCATCTATAAGAAAAGGATAACATAGCACAGCGAGGTTTGCAAATATGTGCATGTGCTCACATGCGTAGATATGTTTACGTCTCTTTGCAAAAACAAACTTTGTTGCCGCATTAGTATGATTTTGTCTTAGCATCTCTGAGTTAGTATTCTATTTAATTAACCCTGCAGAGAAAGGATATAGGACATTTTTATTTACTTTACTGCAAGCAAGGCAATAAAGCCTCTAAGACGAAATGGTTTATTATGATTGAGACAATATGAGAAAATAATCACTACTGCGGAGAGTAAACGATAAAGATACTAAGGATAGATGACAGAAAATAAAAATAGACATTGCATTTAAATGTTGAAACCAAGTAAACACAAGAAAGAGACGCTATAGAGGCTATAAATGCGACAGAATGAACTGTTAGCATAGAATTTGCGGTTACGTCTAGCCGCATCAGATTTAATACCAAGAGGTTTATAGGCTGTAACCTCCAGGACGTGGGCGATCAACGTATCCACAACTTCCTCTCCTATGTCATTTTTAGTAAGGTATGTCTTTTCTTTATTCACTCAATCACTATCCAGCCATTCATTTAAAGAATCACATTAGCTAGTTTACTTACTGTTCTTCTCTGTCTTCAAAAAATCAACAGGTGTTTACTCGTGCAACCAGACTGGCAACTGGGTCCCACCCATTCACAGTCAGGTTAGCCAAATGCAGACGACAATTCTACTCCTGCAGCTTCCTCTCTCGCACTTCCCGCCTGTGGAACTCGCTCCCGTATTCTTGCTTTCCTGACGGCTACAACCTCCAGAAATTTAAATGCAAAGTCAATACTCATCTACAAACCACTGGACTCTAGCTCTCTCCCCTCCCCCGTATAACCTTCCCTTTCTCTCCACCTATGTATCTGTCATCGCACCTGCTTTCTCAGCTTTCTATTGTTCCTTTCTAACTAGTTTGTACTCCTCACTCTTTTCTAATTAATCTTTTTACATTTATGTATCCCCCTGCACATTAGTGGCGTTTCCGCCTTGCTCGGGGTGAAATGATTAAAAAAAAAATATCAGTGTCAGATTCACCAAGTTTTATTTCCGTCATAGAATTTTCAATTTTCTTTTACAGCTTCTAATTATAATTCATACTTTTCTTTGCATTTTCCTTAAAATTTCCTCGTTACATGTTTTGCAATTTTGTAATCTGTATTCTTCTGCAGAACATTTCAGCTATGAAATAATGAATCTCTGCATCCAAAATAGCATTACGCTTAATTTTATAAAGTCTAGTTACCGAAGAGTAATGTAGATCAGAAGAATTAGTATGAAAGTTTTTACAGAAAAGGCACAGGGAAACTACATTACAGCGATGAGAAAGTGACTGAAGATGATATGCAAGGTCAGTACCAATAAAATTGTAGATACTTCTATTGCTTTAATCTAGAATGTCTAAATATATAGCATAAACATCAGGTCAGATCAAGTGTGGTAGGAATATTCAGAGCCAGGATGAATGGTTGACTTAATTCAATAAAAGAAACTATTTTGCGGAATAATAAACAATGATTTTGTTTTCTTTTAAAATGAACAAACTGGGGATGTCCAAAAATGAAATTACGGAAATAAGTCTGAAAATATTAGGTCTTTTAGTATATTTAACGTCGCTTTACCACTTTCTAGGCATAAAATGAGAAAAAACAATTTGTTTATTTATAGTTTTAATAATTATTTTATTTACTTTCTGTTTTTAAAATTGATAGAAAATACTATTAATTACGAAAAGCAATATAATGACAAAAAATAAATATTTTTAGCGATAAACATTCTATATTAATAATCAGCAAATGAATTTACATGTTTTTATCATTCATATATGCTTATTGATTTATGCTCATATGACTCTCTCTCTCTCTCTCTCCCTGAATATATATATATATATATATATATATATATATATATATATATATATATATATGTGGGGGGGGGGGAGATGTGCACGTTTGTCTCTGTATATATGGATTACTAATATATTATGCTATCATTACCATTGAGCTCTCTGGAGAAGAACATTTTAAAAACAGTTTCCACTTCTGCTATATGCGTGACTCTTCAGAAATGAATTGAGTTCTCTCGGTGACTGGCGTCTGTATACAGTGCTTATATGCAAGACGTTAACATTTCCATTCTCTGTTCCCATGCGCTGATGGCTTAGGGAGTAGCGACTCCGACTGTCATCCAATACGGTTGAGTTTCGATCCCGGCTTGGAAGCAAAGTGGATGTGTCTAGCCACGCTGATGAGCTGCGATACAGCCTAAACAGGCTTGTATGTTGATGACTAATATATAAATTACATTTTATAACATGTACCACAACAAATGTACCTTTGTATTGGATATATATATATAAATATAAAAAATTATATACATGTTCTAAAATATAATTTATAATAAATATTCACAGCTCTATTATATATCGAACACTGTTTCAAATTAATGTTTTTGACCTTGTAAAATTATTTCTTCGTTCTGTATTCACTCGTATATATATATATATATATATATATATATATATATATTCTAAGAGTAGTAACAGGAACAAATTCTATTTTAAGCACATTTCTAATGAAGCAAAGATGTGGAAGAAATTTAATTGCTATAGGCAGTATATGTAATCTGTGTAACTTTGAACGAGGCATTTCGTTTGTAACAGTTTTTTCTCAGTATTTCAGCAGCAGTTGATCTATTGAAAGTTTTATTAACGATCTCTATATTTTACAGTTAATGTTGAGGGAGAGAAAAAAATCTACAGAGTGGCCATTCTGTGAGCCGAAAGCGTTTATTAATGAAAAAGGTGAGAGGAGTATAATCCATCTGACTGAAGCTTATATAAGCGCAACACTGACTCAAACAGAAGTATAAAAAAGATCATCTATGAATGCCAAGAAATCTGGACGTTGCATAAGATGAGTTACACTAGAAAATGATTACACTAAATGGCACTTCGAAAATTACAGAACACAAGGTTTCAGAGCATTGAACAATAAGCGATTAGAAAACCTTAGCTGGTCACTTGTGTTTTGATTTCTGCTACAACATTTTGACATTAGGTTCGACCCTTGTGCAAATTAATTGAAACAACGGCCTTAGTTTTCTTTGTTTCACTATACGGTCAATTTTAGACCCACTAAAATTACTGTGTGTTATCGATTTTTCCCCAGAGTAAGTCATTTGCAGTGGTGCTGCACGAATATACTGTTAAGTCTGACAGTGAGATCGTGGTTATTGCTGCTATCAGCCTTTCAGCTGTCAGTGGTGTCCTCTAGGCTAATTTATTTTTTTTTAATCATCTCACCCCGAGCAAGGCATTCCACTGCCACTATTGCGCATGGGGCTACATAGGGGAAGGTAAAGAGAAGGAGTGGTTAGACATAGGGAATGTCAGGAGAAAGGTGACAGATGAGTAAGGATAGCGAGGATGAGGGTTGGGCAGATCGGAAGAGTGTTTGATAGAATGGGAGCAGGTTAGTGTGTTAGGAGGTGTCTAACATTTAAACTCCTGGAGATTGTAGCCGTCGGGGAAGCAATCGTTTGGAAGAGAATTCCACAGTCGGGAAGTGCGAGGAAAAAAACTGTTGGAGTAGAAGTTACGGCTGCATTTTGTCGGTTTCACTGTGGTCGGAAGAGAAAAACAACACCAAGAGACAATATATACGTGATGAGGGAAAGTTTGAAAATAATTATTCGTTTTGTTTAAATAATTCTACAGAGAGTGTAACATGATACCGTGGATCTATTTTGCTTTTATCAGTGGTTTTAGCTGCTGGTAGTATGTCACTACATCTGGAATATTTACTTTGCATACACTGAGAGTATAGTTACTAATGAAACCACATTTAAATGCCGTAGTTAGCCGAGGCAATTGACTCAGTTTATGAATACACTCCACCCATCTTCTGATCACCAGAGCCAGTATGGCAATGTACTTTCTTTCTATTTTTATGCTTGGTTCATCAAAAACAGCAACATTAGTGGAATCAAAAAAAGAATTGGACTATTTAATGAATGAGGCCTCAGCATTCATAAGTTCGTTCTATTGTAAATTAATTTTAGTGGTGAATATGTATATTTGAACAGTGAACTAGCACCCAATTTTAGATATTACTTGCAGAATATCTTCTGTTCTATGTCAGTAATAATGTTTAGGAGGCAAAAGGTTATTTAAGAAGATACTGTCTACTTATCAAATAACACGTTTGTTTATTGCCTAAATGATTTTGAGAAATCAGTTGTAAACCTAAATTGATTAATTGTTTCCAACTTCTAGCCAATGTTTCACCAGCTTATTAGTTATTTTGGTACAAATTTTCAGTTCATGTTGCGAAAATTTCATCATGTAATTTTTTTTAGTCCACGTTGGTGTTGAATGAAACGCCTCCAAGACTGTTAGAAAGCGATTAAAAAAGAAGCGACGCTGAAATCTCTGAATCAGAAGAATACGGTCATTACAGTATATCTTCAACAGCCAAGCTCTTGAATAACATTTTTGATCAAATTAGCGATGTTGGGGCAAGCGTTGATGTGCATTTGAAACACGCTGTGACGCTGGATGAATCGTGTTGGCTAGATTATCTTGTTAAATCGATGCACTTATTTTATCGTTTTTGAAACATTACATCTCAACCAACGAGGGACCACCACTAGTCCACAGGGGGTTACAGTGAGAGAAATGATTGGGTAGAGAGTATATTGAAGAAAGAATAAATAAAGAAAGGGATTCAAGAACATAGTAAATTTCAATTTGAAATTAATTTTTGAAGATTGCAGCTATCATCGAAAAAAGTAAACGGAAGAGAGTTCCACTGGCGGTAAAATCAAGGAAAAAAACTGCTGGAGTAGAATTTGTGGTTAAATTTAACTCTTTTAACGGTAAAAGGGTGGGACCCAGATGCCAACCTAGTAGCGCGCTTAAATAGAAGTAATCGGGTTACCATGGGAAAAAAGCTTGTCAGAGAAGTTTCCATGAAAATATTTGTAGAAATGACAGAGCGAAGCCACGGTGAGAAAATCTCTGATGTCTTGGTACCAAGTCAGGTTTTACTACATTGCAAATCCTTTTTTGAATTTTTCCAACAACCTCAAGATAAATAGCAGAAGACACTAGAACAGATATGGCAACAGTATTCAATGAAAAGATCAATGGTAGATTTATAAATATGGAAGATCAATTCTGACGAGAAAAAATTTCTGGCCCCGCACATTGACCCAAACTTTCTAGCAGTAGACACAGTTATAGATTCAATGTAGTCGTTCCACTTCAGATCGATTGAGAATATGAGGTCAACTATAACGTAAAGCACTGCATTGAACTGGTGCGTATTTTTAAACATTTCATTTTATTTTGCATTATCCAACAAAACTGCATCTCTGGCTTGGGTCGAGTTGTTACTTGCTGGTCCCAACAGCTATCTTTCTTCAGCTTCATTTCGAAATAATAACAATATTTTTATTGCTGGTAACGTAAATGGAAATAAATGTTTATTTGTGCCCACTATAGCCTTGTATGTTGCGAACAAAATGGTAACAATGGGGTAACAGAGGTGTGAGTCATTTTTGTCCAGATTGAATTGTACCTGTGTACTGTGGTTGTCATCATCGGGTTAAAGCCACGGTATCGTAAGAACATTCCAAGATGGTCGAATTCCCTAGCGGGTTATTGTAGATCCTCGTAGAATTTGTCCTCGATCAGAACAGTTTGGCTCTAACGAGAGAGTGTTTGAGTTTAAAATTTTAATTCCTAAACCATGTAAATTTTTTCTGTACAATTACTTCTGTCATAGGGCCTATTTTGTACGCAGAACAAATGTCTAGAGCACATTTCATAGATTTGACATCTTGATTGCTTAAAAAAGAAGCAGGTGTCAAAAATCATCATTTTTGTCTAGAGTCCATCACCGTACGTTTGAAAAGGCGTAAAAATCTATCATTTTAAAAAAAAGAACATATGAGCTTCAAAAACACTAAAAGCCTACGTTACGATATTTTGCGTGTAAATTCAAATAACTTTGGAGTTGTTTTCCCCAGTTTTTCATTTTTTGTGGGTATTTGAAACATATTTTGGATTAAACACAACACAATTGTGTTCAACATGGTGGTCCCACTGTCTACGTTCTAACAGGCAAGTTAAATAGGTTGCTATAGTTGAAGAGGCACAGATTTTGTGTGTATTTTGTGTCAAATAACAGAGCAGATTAGGTTTTATCACCTTGGTTGGCAACCAGTCTACCGCAGAAAGTAATGGCAACCTACTGTGGGAATATTTTCTGGCCAGTCAATCATGTCACTTTCGAGAAATCATCGCCCAAGTATGTATTACGTATGACACTAACTGACTATCTTAAAAACAATTTAATGATCTAAATAACAAAGACTTATTTAATAAAAATGCAATATTTTTTATATAACTTTTCTTTAAGTATTTATAAAGACAAGTATCCAATTTTCAGTTTGCCCTGCGTTTAAGCAAACTAGAAACAAATCCCAAAGTAAAACGCTTCAAAAATTTGGAATTTGGCACCAGAAACAAAAAATTACGCAAATCTTTAAAGAAATTAAAAAAATGCTTGTATTATTTTTGTGATTTCATCGTCATTTGGTTAATAACTAAAGACTCGAAGATTTTGCGATGCATATAACGAGTCTCAAAAGACTCGAAAAAAGATGTCCTTCTTCTAGACATTGAACACCATTAGGATAATAACCACTATCCTGACCTCTTTATATTTCATATATTCCCAGACACGCAGTAACTTTGCATACTTGGAAGATTATATTTCCAAATCTAATTTATTTGCCATCATTTCGGTGTCAGCCATCCATTCACAGAAGCGCGTCACCTAGATGACCCGCTGCCATTTCCTATCCTTTTTATCTTCAATATATCCTATGAATGTTAAATTCTCCAAGCACTCTTTCCTCATTACGAATTCAAAACATTTCAGCTTTCTTTAATAGTGAGCAAAGTTTCCATTTTTAATTTTTATTTTTTATTTTTTTTGCATATGGACTACAACCAATATTTTCTTCTCAGCATTCTTTTGTCGAACGACATTTCTTTTGTCCCGAGCTTTCATTTCATCTCTGAAGTGATTGACCATTATTCAATGCCATATAGAATAATTATAGTAGTTAAACCTATTTTGTGTGTCTAACGAAAGTTTCCTGTTTCTTAGTACAATTGCTTAGCAATTGTAATGCACATTCAGTAAATTTTCGCCTTAACAAATCACTTTCTCTTTTATTTAAAATTGTTTTTATTATTTATTAAATTATAATCAAACTGATTATGAAGAACAAATAACGCAAAAAATGTATTGTTTTGCAAATTATCCATTTTTGTACTTCTGTTATGTTTTATTTGTTTTGCTAGATATTTCCTCGTTGTATTTCTTATGACATTTTACTTCGTAAATTCCTGTTTCAGGTTTAATTTTTTTACTTTGCTTTTGTTAATTAAATCTTATTGTTTTTGACGTTGTTGTAGCAAATTTTACAAGTTTGGCTAAATTGTTTAGTGCTGTACTCTTTATTGGAATAGTTGTTGGCATTAAGAATCTAGTTTTAATAATATTAATTATAGTATTATCTTCATTTACTTCTGTGAACTCTGCAATCATTTTTTTCTAAATATGAACTAATTTGAATATTGGACAAGTTTAAATGTATTTGTATGTGAATTTTACTTCATATTCAAAGATAACAAATATATACACTCTGAAGTAGTATTCCTGCTTTAGTGTTGTTGTTGTGCTACGTTTAAAAGCTCATCTGATAATTTTGTTAGTTAATTTTGTTATCTGTTTAAATCACTATCAGTATGTTTTAATTTGATATCAATAGTGTTAAGGCACTCTTTTGTTTCTGTTTGCTAAATAAATTCGATTATAAGTACGATGTTGTTTAGTTTATTTACAAGATGAATTAAGGTTTCAAATATATAAAGTACTGTGCAAAAGTATTAGGACAAGAACTATTTTATCTTTTATGAGGCATATTGACAGAAAATAAACAATTTAATTAAATTAATTTCATTTGATTTACTCAACAAATGCTTTAACAAAACAAAATTGACATCAGAAGCTTCTTCAATGTATCTAATGGTATCTCCTGCCAAGCAGCTTGTATTTGTTCCCAAAGTGTGTATTGTGAAGTAATATTATATTTAACATTTTTTATCCCAAATATACCATAGATGTTCAATAGGATTGAAATCAGGGCTTTATGGGACCAATTCAAATTCTGAAGCCTTCCTTCCCCTTTTTTAGTTAAATAATTCTTACAAATGTTTAGCTTTTCACCCTGTATTTGAATTTCAGTGAGATTTTTTAGGAAAATCATCCCTGTCTTAATACTTTTGCACACTACCAGTAGTGTACAAAAGTTTTAGGACAGGGGTGATTTTAAACTTTATTTTGATACCTCATAAAAGATAAAATAGTCTTAATACTTTTACACAGTACTATATATATATATATATATATATATATATATATATATATATATATATATTAATTCAGATACTTCAATCCAAGGGAAAAAAGCAGGAAGGTAAATTCCAAAAAACCCGATCCTAATTAATATTAAAAATTTATTTTAATATTAAAAATGATACAGGAAGAGAGCTCCATGTAATAAAATATTACAGAGCAAATATATATTAAAAAAGGATTAATTCAAAGATGTTGAATGGCCATTTCGATATGAAGATCCCCACGGGGGACGACACATCACCTCAGCAACAAGTTTCTGAAAGGTTTTTTCTGTTGCTGAGGTGATGTGTCGTCCCCCGTGGGGATCTTCATATCGAAATGGCCATTCAACATCTTTGAATTAATCCTTTTTTAATATATATATATATATATATATATATATATATATATATATATATATATATATATAGCACCATACGGTTTATTTTTTTTTGATAATATGAAACAGAACAGTTATATTGAATCAATTGCTAAATCTGGTGCAAAAAACTATTTTCAGTGTCATGGTAGATATGTTTATTCTGGTCAGAATCTATCTTGCACTTTTATATATGTCATTCATTCGAGTATCGATTATTCCTCAGACAACTGCTCTGGTGATTCTGTTAAATATTATGGTGATTTACTAAGCGTAGCTTAGATAAAGCACAAGGTCAATGTAATGGACAACCAGTGAGGATCGAACTCACTACTCAGTTGCAACAGGTTCTAGCGAGACAAGCTTTGTTAACAATTACATCACGCCGAGGTAACCTCTGTTATATATTATGAGGCACTGGACAGAATCGAAAGATTCAACAATACAAACAACAATATTATCAGTCCTTATATGGCATCTCGGCTTCAGTCATTTTTCACCACCGCAACATCGGTTTTTAGGCATTTTATATAAATATATCCATGTTAAATGTTCCGATGTGTGTTCCTCATTATTATATTGACTTCATGAATTTAAGAGCTAGCATGCGTTGCAGTGAAGTGGATATCGACTCGGAACGACAAATCGGGGAAGCGAGTTTGTATTCCAGTTGAATTCCTTGCATTCACTGACGCACAAATACCTTTGGGAAAGGTATTAATCCGTCTCTTTCCTCCAGTTATGGGTTAAATGATAGGACAGATTGGGCTCTATTGCCTTGGCTGGCAACCAGTCTACTGCAGGAAGCAATGCCAAACTGCTGCGGGATAATCTTCTACCCGGTCCAAAGCCTGTATCATGTATGGCACTTAACTGACTGACTAGATTAGCAGCTGTACGCTGTCATTTTCCGGTGAAAAAATTGCTATAAATACTAACCGTAAGTTCTACGCAAGTAGGTTATTCTCCCCTATTGTGGAAATGACTTTAAGTTGACGACTCACGTTGCATTAAATTATTTCAAAATTAAACGATTTTCAAATAATTTAAAGAATCAGTTATCTTTTGTCCCCTGGAGTCCTGTTCTTTTAGTGTCTTTTCTCAACTCAGCATTTGTCATTTTCTTTCATTTTCGATACCCCAGTGCGTATTAGTGTCTTCAACACCTTGCTTTGGAGGGAAGTGATTAAAAATAGTAGGAATATACGTAGTGTTTAAGAAAATGTTTTCAAAACGTCGATTTCTTAAAATTCGAGAAAAAAATTTGACAAGCTAAAACCGAGCTAAGAAGCAATCAAAATGAAAATTAGAAATTCTCTCTCAAAAATAATTACTGATGTAGTTTTAAGGTTAATATTACTCTCTTTATTTCGTAGCGTGAGAATTATAGGGCAACTCGAAGGGTTTTAATCATATTAGAAAATAATAACTAATTAAATTGTTATTATTATTGTAAGAATTAATATTATTACTATTTTGCATTATTTCACTGTCATATATGTTATATTTGCCTGTACAGTGAAGGTTAAATCTTCTAAGTATTCTTGTTTGATTATATTTTTGATGATGCAATGTTTTGAGTATTAAATGTAAGTCTAATCCACCTTTTCGATAGAAATTCGTCGTTGGTTATAGGTTCTCTTAATAGAATTATCAGGATTTGACTAGACAATATTTTTTAAATTTTAAATCTGTTTATTTCTTAGGAAACTCTTCACTATTAACTGCTACACACTGAGAAACAAAATAACCCATGCTTACTGTTGTATAACTACCTATATACAGTAATGGTAGGTTCCTATTCTCTTAAATACGTGGTCACTTTTGGCGTAAGTTGTTAGAGTAGAGTAATGTCAATGACTAGCAGTTCACTAGCAGTGTATCTACTTCACATAGCGTGCGACTCCTGTATTTGTCGATGTACCAAACTCAGTTTATTGATTACTCATGCAATAACATTTTAAGGTCACGATAATTACACACTTTTTTAAAAGCCTATTTACATGCTGTTAAAATCATTCTGCTGAATATCACGTGTTTTTATTTTTTTCAAAACAAGATGTTGGACGTTTATTATCCAAGCAAGGCAAATAAAGCTATTAAGATACAACAGTTACTGAGAGTAAGAGAATATGAGTAAAAGAAAACATTATTAAGAACTGAGAACAATAAAGAACAGGAATTAAGAAAACAATATAAGGGATAACTGCATTTAAATTTTAAAACATCAAGGGTAACTGGAAGACAAAAAGCCGAAAGAGAAAGGCAGTTATCCAAGTGTGAAGTATGAGACAAGAAACCATTAGCATAGAACTTATGCTTACATGTAGTCGTTTTAACTGTAAAATTATGAAATATTGCAGTCAATTTAGTACTGTGCTTAAATTCATATAGTCACGCTACTAAAATTGAAAAGTTCATCTGAACAATTACGATGAAGTGATTTAAAGAAGATTTATAGGGGAGAAAGTCATTAGTCATCTCCTATTTCACTGACTTACATCTCTCTCATGCTCATTTCTCTGTCCACTTCACTCTCATCATTATCCTCACCCTTCTGTTACCCACTTTCTGACACCCCCTATAATCTGTCACTCTTTTGCTTAACTTTCCACCTATATAACTGCCTGGGCATCAGTATTAGTAGACTGTCTTGCTTGGGGCGATATGATTATAATTTATATATTATGTCAAGAAATGCTTACTGGCATAAAGCAATGAACCAACCTACACAGACGAAAGCTTAGAATAATTGAATTATATTTCAGTGAAAACGTTAATCCAGGAAGGTATATTACCTTAATCTTCTGAAGGTAAGCATCGGTCAGACAATGTTCTCTTAGATGAGTAACAAAGGACAGTTTCGTTTTGAATGCCTTAAAATACATAAGCCGTATCTTGCCTCGTTTAAAAACCGATTGTAGGTAATTTTTTAAAATCAACTGCAAACAAGTCTAAACATTTTCAAAATCACAACAACAAACATGGCGCTCTATTAAAAAAAACAATACAAATACGTGTTTTATGCATGTAAACGAAAACGAATAGATTTAAAAATTTGAGAAGTTCTTCAGTTACCAAGTTTTGTGTTCCTAGAGACTCAAGTCTGGAAATTTACAGATTTTCTTCATGAATTTGAGGAGACAACCACGACAAAAGTTAGGTATTGCGATAACATCATTTTGAAATACCGGTTCCCTTACGATCAGCAAACTTAATAAACGTCAAGTATCAAAATTATCAGTATTAAAATAGGCATCTCACGTCTCAACACCTTCTCCCTGAATAACAATATGGCTTCAGTTTCGCCAGGTCTACCGCAATGGCCTGAGTTCTGAAAGGACACGACACAGAAGAAGAAGAAAAGCCTGAGCACAAGCGTCATTTATACATTCTTTAGGGTGAAATGATTATATATATATAATGTACATTTAATCTATGCTATATTAATGGGTTAAAGTGCTTAATATCAGGAATATAGCATGTGTAAATATAAATATAGATATTGAAATAAACACCTAAAGCGATAGTCTGTTTCATGCAAAATGCAATCGTGGTTAAAGCCAGTGGCAATTTAAATGAGTAAATTTACTCTTTAATATTTAGAGATATTTTTTGTGTAAATTTGGTAAACGTATCTGCTGAAATAATATGTCAAACTTACTTTTGTTTTAAGTATTATATATATATATATATATATATATATATATATATATATATATATATATATTTCATCCACATACAAGCCAGTTTCCCTGAATCACAACTCATGAGTGTGGCTATACATCTAATTGCTTCTGGCCGGAATTGAAACACAATTGATTTGGAGTCAGTCAGAGTCGCTACTCCCTAAGCCATAGGTTCACATATATAAATAGATTATCTAGTGAATGGAGAAGTTATTCTTTGAAAAATGATTTCGTTGTATAGTGCAAATACATTTTAAGGTTATGAACATATTGATTTTCTAATGGATATATATATATATATATATATATATATATATAGAGAGAGAGAGAGAGAGAGAGAGATAAAGAAAGAGAGAGAGAGAAGGAGAGAAAGATAAAGAAAGAGAAAGAGAGGGACTGATTCATGCATTGGCAACGTGTATGAATTTTTAATCTGTTCTTAATGATTTGGTGCCACAAGTATGGAAAGTTTCTTGAATTGACTCCACAACGTCATTCATCATGATGGAATATTCGTCCATTGCAAACCGATAAAGAATTCACTTATCTTGTTTCCTTTCTGATATCTCGTTCCTTCTCTGTCCTTTCCTGATGGCTTCTCCTTTCAGCATTACTTATCACTTGTCGCTTATTTTATTTGAGAATTTTACATTGTTAATCAGATTAGAATATTTTTTCACCTGCGTTATTTCTATTTATACTGACATTTGTATCACATGCATTTTAGTTTCAGTCGGTTTTCATTCCCGTTCGCCTTTCGTCATCTTCTTTTTTGATAACATTCTTCTTTCTTTCATCTTTTCTTTCTTTCTTTTTTCTTTCTTTTTTTGCTCTATGTTTTCTGTTGTTCTGTTTTTCTTTATATTTGTTTCGTCGTCTATTTAGTCTATCGATTTTCATATTAATGTTTTTCCTTTAGTTCGTCATTTTTTCTTTGTTTCCTAATCTTTCTATGTTAGCCAATCGTCTTTTTTTTATCTTTTATTGTATCGTTATTCTTTGCAAGTATCTATTTATTTTTTGCTTCTCCTTTTTTATTGTCTCTGTTGTATAACGTTCCATCTTTCTACTACGGATTTTTTCTTTCTTTCTTTCTTTCTTTCTATTATTTTTCAGTCATAATGTTTTCATAAAAGTTTCTCTTTTTCTTTTTTTTCTTTCCTTTTTATACTGTCATTATACCTATTATAGTTTTCTTTCATTTTATTCTTTTTCCTTTTTTCTTTCTTTTATTCATTCTTTCTGTCTTTCTTTCTTCATTCATTATACTGTCATTATGCATCTTATTGGCTTCGTTCTTTCCTCTTCTCTTTTTTCTTTAATTCAGTATTTCCTTTTTCTTACATTCTTTCTTTCCTTCCTTCCTTATACTCTCATTATGCTTCCTATTGGTGTCTATTTTTCTTTTCCTTTTTTTTTTATTCGTTTCCATCATTCAGTCATAATACTTCATAATATTTTTTTCATTTTTATTTATTTTTGTCTTTCTTTGCTTCCTTCCTTATACTGTAATTAAGCTACTTATCTTTTTTACCTTTCATTCATTCATTCATTCATTTTGCTTTCTTTCTTTGATTCCTTATAACATCATTCAATTATTAAACTTCTGATTATTTTTCTCTGTTTCTATTTTTCTTTTACTCTTTCTTTGTTTATGCTATATTTATGCTTCTTATCAGTTTCTTTCTTTTTTCTTCGTTTCTTTCTTTTGCTGTCATTATATTTTGTGTCGATTTCTTTTTTACTTTCTTTTATTTTCTTTCTTTCTTTTTTCATACTCTAATATATTTTCTTGTCAAAGTCTTTCTTTTTTTCTCTTTCTTTCTTTCTTTAATTATTTATTTCTTTACTTATGTTGTCAGTATATCCCTGATCAGTGTATTTCTTTATTTCATTCATTATTTCTTTCCTTCATCTATTCTTTTCTTATATTGTAAATTACCCGTTATTTTAGTTTCTTTTTCTTTTTTTTTTCATTTTTCTTTCTTTCTTCTCTTCCTTCTTTATACTGTAATTATGCGTTTCATCTGTTTTTGTTTTTATCTTCTCTCTTTTCTTTCATCTTTTTATTTAGTTCGTTTGTTCATTTGTTATTTTCTTTGTTCTTTCTTTAAATGGCCATTATGGTTCTTATCTGTTTCTTTCTTTCTTTCTTTCCTTCTTACAATATCAGTATGCTTCTTATCTGTTTTTTGTTTCTCTTTCTTTCTTTCATTGTTATTTTTCCTTTCTTTATTTCTTTCAGCTTTTTCTTTCTTTCTCATAATGCAATTAGTCTTCGCATAGATTCATTGCTTTTCTTTCTTTTTCTTTCTTTCTTTCTTTCTTTCTTTCTTTCTTCTTTCCTTCTTTAGTTATACTGTCATTGCGCTTATTGTCGGTTTTTTATTCATTCATTCATTCTTTCTTTCTTTAATTTTTTCCTTCCTTCCATACTTTCGTTCTTATATTGTCTATTTCCCTCTTATCATTTTCTTTCTTTTCCCTTTTTTCTGTCTGTCTTTTTTACTTCCTTTCATTCTTTCTTTTTCTATGCTTCTTATTGGTTCTTTCTTTTTTTCTTGTATTGTCGTTATATCTCTTATGGGTTTCTTTCATTTTATTTTATTTTTTCTATACTTCTTTCTTTTATTTTTTTGTAATTATAATTTTTATCCGTTTCACTCTTTTCGTTTTACTTCCTTTTTTATTTATTTCCTTCCTTCTTTCTTTCCTTCCTTCCTTCTTTTGTTTTTCTTCCTTCCTTCTTTCCATCCTTCATTCATTCATTCATTCATTCCTTTTCGTATCTCGTCATTATGCTTGTTATTTGTTTCTTTCTTTATTTTTTTTCTTTTGCTTTTATTCTATCATTCAGTCATTATGCTTTTTACTTGTCATTTCTTTCTTTCGTTCTCCTATGTCATTCTTTTTACTATCTTTCATTCGTTTTTTTCTTTTACGTGATTCGTTCTTCTTTCTGTCTTTCCTTTGTTTTCTTTCTTTGTTTACTAGTGTTTTTTAACTATTTCTTTTTATCTTTCATAAGTTAAAATATTTTTCTTTGCATACAGCGCTCTTTTTGTTTTGCAACTTTTTATCTCTCTTTGCTTTTATTCATTTATAAAATTTAGCTTCTTATTTCCTTTTATTCGTTCTTTCCTTCTGTTTATTTTACTTCTTTTAGTATTATTTACCTTTTTCCTTTTTCTTTTTTAGATTTGTTACACCGCGTCTTCCTTTTTTTCCTTTTTCTTTTATCTACGTTTCCTCTCCTTTCTTATTTCTTATTAGATTTTGTAAAACCGAATAATTCATTCATTTCCGCTTTTTTGCTTCTATTTAATTTATCTCAGTACATAGGAACGGCCATTTTGTCAGAGATATATGCGTGCCCAGCGAAAACGCAAATTCGATCATTTTTATTTTTTCGATCAACTAGCAAAGCCATTAACCAATAGAAACCCGAACTGTTCAGTTTGAACTAGGCTTTCAATTCTCCATGTCGCCACTTCAGCACGCCATGGCTTTTTTTTTTGCTTGTTTTTTGTTGACTTTTTAAGGGATAGAAATATTCACACCTTGCTGGTTTTCTGCTTTGCAAGCATGCAATTGCAGGGCCGGGATAACATTCAAACGAGTCACTCGAGATTCGACAGACGCTCACAATTCCTGCATCGATATATCAAGGTTTACATGAACATATTTACATTGCTAAAAACTTGTGTGGGGCGTAGTTGTTAGATTGATAGCGTTCCGACTTTGAGGATTGTGCTTGAATCGCAACAAATCTTGATTTGTCAACAATATGAATTCCTCATAATACCAACATAAGGAGACGATTACAGTGATGATTCAGTCAGTTTAAGTGCTGTACGTGGTACATACTTGGGCGATCATGTCTCTTGGGCGATCATGATCATGATTGACTGGACAGAAGATTATCCCGCAGTAGGTTGCCATTAAATTCTGCCTTATATTTGTTACCACTTAAGGCTAGTGAACCTAATTTGTCCTGTTATTTAAACCATAATTAGAAGGAAGAGACGGATTAATACCTTTCCCGAGAGTATTTGCGCATAAGTGAATGCGTGGGATTCAACTAGAATTCGAACTCGGCTCCCAAATTTGTCGTTCGAAGTCGATATCCATTGCACAACACTGCACATCTCACAGCGATGATTAGCAGCTTAAAAATATACCAAGAATTTTATCCAATTATTTTGACTATAATTGTTTGGAAACTGTCCATGGTTGGCTTAGCATGCAGTTAAAAGTCATTGTGACCGAGTGTTTGAGTATAATTATTCAACTATTGATCGCGTCATATTGTGAGCTCTCTCGCAGAAACTGTTGGGAATAACTCCAATGTAAACTGTACAGGAGTTTCACTTTAGCTGATAGAATAAGAGGAGTTCCCTCTAAGACAGCCGGCAGTCTAAGAGTAATTCCGTCTTGGATAGCTGCCAATCTAAGAAGTGTCTCATCTTAGACAGGTGCCAGGTTAAGACGAGTTCCATCTTGGATAGCTGCCAATCTAAGAAGAGTTCTATCTTGGGTAGTTGCCAGTCTAAGTGGTTTTCAATTTTAAATAGCCGCCAGTCTAAGAAGTGTTCAATCTTGGAAAACTATCAGTCTGAAAAGAGCTTCATATTGTATAACCGATAGTCTAAGATGAGTTCTGTTGTGAATATCTGCCTATCTGAGAGGAGTTCTGTATTGAAAATCTGTCTGTGTGTGAGGATTTCCATCTTGCATAGCCGCCAGTCAAAGAGTAGTAATACACCTAATTCAAAACAATGGAAAAGATTGCCAAGAATAAGGGAATACACATACTAAAATGGTAATACACAGACTAAAAAATAAACGAAATCATCGGAAGTATTTATAGTCTCCTACCATTTGACTGGTACAACATTAAAATGTCACTAATCTGATGCGTGAGTACTTTAATGGCTATTGGCGCGGAAAGTAATATCTGAGCTGAGAGTCCGAATTCCTGTTTATTCTGTTGTGTTTATTTTGCCTAAAGAAAAAAATCTATTAATAAAAAATCTATTACTTTTCTCCACCAGCAGTCATGTGGTTAAATAAAAAGATAAATTATACTCGGTTGACTTGCATGAGAAGTTTTGTCGCTTAAGCAAGGCAATAAATTTACTAAGTCGCAAGGGGTTACGAAGTGTGAGAGAATATGAGAAAAAGTAAGAGAGAAAATTAATTAAATGATGAAAGAATTTGCCCTAAACAAGATGATAAAGACACTGAGACCCAAGTTGCTAATGAGAGTGAACGATAAAAAAAAGAATACTTTCGAGAGAAAGAGAAAATCAGTCCTAATAAAAAAACGTAAGATAAACTTTTATACCTAATCAAAATTTTGGGAAGTTCTGTGTAACAACTTTTTAGACAACTTAAAGGTAATAAAGAAATGGAATAGTTTGCGTGACATAAACGGTTAAGTATTGAAAGGCGTTCGTATGTTTAAGATAATGCCTTCTTAATAACACTGATTTAGAATTTTGCTTGCTGTGAAGGAATCCTTTTCTGCATTTTCCTAACAAGTAAATGTTCGATATATCGAATTACCTGACACCAGTAAACATAAAGCTTTGTTTCAAAATTGGAAAAGGCAATCCTCTTCATCCTGGAGCTATTTTAGTACGCCGGCTGATACTTCTTCCAAAAGCGTTATATTCTTCTTTTTTATCCAACCTGTTGCCAGTGCAGCCCTGACACTAGATTTTGCTACATCACGTTGCAGGTGTGCTTGGCGCGAAAAACAGGTCCCCCGGAGAAAGCATTTTTAGCATTTCCATTTGCTATGTTAATTTTCCTTTACATTTCTTAACAGCAAAGAGATCACATTTATTATGTAAACTCTCCCCACAGGCCAAAACACACACTGCATATTGATTTCATTCTTTTTTAAAATCTTTAATTTGATCTCAGATTTTACATATAATAGATTTTTATGTATTCTCAGGAGTATAATGTTCGAAAATACGGGATGCGTCTTTCTTTTCTTTTTAAGTACATGTGCGTTGTGGTTCAGTAGATATTGACTCAGAACGACAAATCGGACAGCCGAGTTCGAATTCCAGTTGAATTACTCGCACTCACTTACAAACAAATATCATTGGAAAATGTATTAATCCGTCTCTTCCCTCTATTTATTGGTTAAATAATAGGACAGATTGAGTTCTATATCCTTGGTTGGCAACCAGTCT
The DNA here is from genome assembly GCA_037127315.1 of Ascarosepion bandense. NCBI lineage: Eukaryota > Metazoa > Mollusca > Cephalopoda > Sepiida > Sepiidae > Ascarosepion > Ascarosepion bandense. Next base: position 383,664 of record JBBBDQ010001286.1, on the reverse strand, counting down.
ACCGCAGAAAGCAATGGCAACCTTCTGCGGGATGATCTTCTGCCCAGTCAGTCATGTCTCTTTCAAGACATGGTCGCCCAAAACGTGTCTCACGTAGGACACTTAACTGATGCCATAATTTAGAAAAACCTTGAAGCTTTTATTTAAATCTATGCAAATAATCTGGTGTTATATTTTAGCACACCTCGTCAATGAATGCCCCGGTAGCAGTATGGCTGCTTTGATAAGGTCTTGAATGTGTTGACATGCATGAATCAATATATCACTATAAATTTTGAACAGGGTCCTGAGTTGATGTTGTCATGAGGGCGTTAACTGACTTCTGTCTCTACTTCAGTCGCTAATTAGCAGTCCAGTTGATCTAGGTCAACTTTTACGTGATATCTGTCTTCCTATATGCTAATAAATTCTGGATAACCTCCTCAAAGATGAAGACAGAGGTTGAAACAACAGAAATGTGGTTCTAAAGAAAGAGTACTGAGAATAAAATCGACGGATCCAGTGTTCAACCTTGAAGTTTTAGAGTAAACGGAAGCAAAAAGGAAACTTACATGTAACGTCAGAAAGAAAAAAATTGGAATACCTAGGGCAGGTAATGAGGAAGTAAGGCTTGGATATTCTGATACATTCAAGGTAGATTGCGTGGAATAGTGAGAGAGGAAGACAACATGACGGGACTGAGAAAATGCAGAGGAGGAAATGATTTAAGAGAAATAGCAAAATAAAACAAATCAAAATGTATTAAAACAAAAATGAACAGGAAGATGTTGAGTGTCATGATTATTTATGTCTTGAGGAGAGACGGCATATAAAGAAGAAGATAAAGGTGGCCATGTGTTTGAGAGAACAAGATCCTGTCATAAACGTTGTCATCTTGCTGAATTAGTTTCTTTTTTAACTGCTTGAAATAATTCCAACTGTTCTCGCTTCTCTCATCAGACATGAATTGACTCCTTTGAATCACATATAACTTCGTTCTGGATGTCCATATACACATCTTTTCTGAGGATGCAATCTGACAATTTGAGGTCTTTTGCGATATAATTTATTGACTTTTCGGGGATATTATCGATTATTTTAGGCAGCATTGGATTATGATGGTATCTGAATTCTGAGCATGCATTTTTCGTTTACATGCTACGACTGGATACCCGGCAGCAGTTTTCAGCTCTTCCCGAACATTGATAAAGAGAGAAGAGCTTTCGGAAATCTAGTTATCTCTACATCAAAATCTTTGGCCTTTCAAGGCAACGATTACGTAAAACATTTTAATTTGCTGAGTCAGCTTGATGCCTGAGATGCACCCACCCAAAAAAGAAACACTTAGTGATTAGAAGTTGTGGTCTTCCTCGGCTGCGGGGAACGAACAACCTCATCATCATCTTATATACGTATATATATGTGTGTGTGTGTGTGTGTGTGTGTGTGAGTTTATGTGTGTATAGGATGTGATGTATAAATTGTTGTCTAAATTACGCAAAAATTAAAATAATACTGTAATCTCATTTTAACCGATACATTTGCTAAATTTGCACAAAAATATTTTGAAATACTAAAGTGCAAATTCATTCAATAAAATCGCCATTTGTTCAGACATGGCTTCCAGACAACTTCCTAATCTTTTGCAATCTTGTGGACGGCCTCTTTGTTTAGAATAGTGAGTGCTACTGTAATCCTTGCTTTCTGTTTTTCTTTGGTGTTATTGGAACAGTTGCTGTTCTCTTGCTCAAATGTACCTTGCAAAATAATCAAGAGGGACAAATTCTGTGGCTAGATGTAAGGGTTGAGGTCTGACAGCGATCACTAGATTCTCCTGCTTGTGTGGAGATAGGAAATTTTACTAGTCACCCGCTTAACCCAGTGCAGCACTACTTCATAAATGAAAACTGATGTGGGCCTCCCTGTTGTGTTTACATTCTTGATCTCTAACAAAAAAGAAGCATCTGAGAAATTAGTTAAAAATATTATAGAATCTTACTTTTTGGTTGTCAGAAATAAATTTTCTTACTTTTTGGCTGTCAGAAATAAATTTTCTTTATTTTTCTCATCAAAGCGTTCATAGGAAGTTTTCAATATTGCCGTTTCTTCGTAATCACTCAAATGTGTGTGTGTGTTTGTGTGTGTGTGTGTTTGTGTGTGTATGTGTGTGTGTTTGTGTGTGTGTGTTTGTGTGTGTGTGTTTGTGTGTGTGTGTGTTTGTGTGTGTGTGTGTGTGTGTGTGTGTGTGTGTTTGTGTGTGTGTGTTTGTGTGTGTGTGTGTGTGTGTGTGTGCGCGCGCGCTCGCGTGAACATATATTTATGAAGACTGAATTAATGCTTAATGGCCTGGCAAAAAATCTTTTCCAAAAATATTTGGACATTTGGTCAGACTTAGAATGTTAGCTACTACCTTGCATACTATAAAATATCAAATTATAAAGAATACTTTTTTCATACGTCAACATTTTATACTACATTAAATATATTTTGAAGAAAATTATTTTTCTTTGATTTTATTAATTACGCCAACCAGCCTAAGCATTCATGTGACTGAGGAAAGAAAGTTTTATCTTTAGCATACTTAAAAACTGCGTCCTTGTTCAACCAGCGATGTCAAGCATCGAGACCAATCTATTTATATAGGAGATCACTTGGGAACATTAGCTAATGTAAACAACCTTCAACATTACAAAATATGTTACTGCTTTAGATAATACGCAAAGAAAAAATTACATTCTTGATCTCTAACAAAAAAGAAGCATATAAGAAACTAGTTAAAAAAATGATAGAATCTTACTTTTTGGTTGTTTTCAACAAAACATGCTTAAATAGAAGGTGGCCACTCAAATGTAAGTTAACACACACACACACACACACACACACACACACACACACACACACATATATATATATATATATATATATATATATATATACCTTTTGAACAAAGATGTGAACATCTTGGCTACTGGCTTTTGTATATAAAACGCTAAAATTTGCCTTCCTACATCGTGCCCCCATAGCTTAGATGTAGAATCTTCGAGTTATATGAAATTGGTCGGATTTCCATTCTAGCTAGAAATAACCTTAACGATGAGCTGTGATGCAGCGAAACAGGAATGGCTGCGCATGATATTTTATATATAAAATTTTCATACAGTTGAAATTTATAGGGCAGGTAAGGGAAGAAGGTTTGGAAAATCTGATACACAGTGGATATTTAAAGTCAATGGGAAAAACGCTTGGGTAGGTTTTAGAATAGATAGCAAAATGCCAAACGTTACATAGAGTTACAAAATACATAAATTTGTGGAGAGGCATTTACGTCTAAATCCTGAAAGTACGCGTCACATAGAATAATAATAATGACAATAATAATATTATTACAGTGTTAGATTAAATTACATCGAGCAGAGTATTTTTCCATCCGGTTGTTATCACCAGTCTTTCAATTTTTGGGTCGTTGATGAGTAACTTAACAAAATATGATTATCTCTTTGGTGGGTGATATAAGATTTTGAGTATTACAAAGGTATTTCAACAAATGTCAAAAGAATAATTATTCTTAAAAGATACGCAAAGAACCTCTATAACCCTGAAAAGAAAATTCAAAAACATAAAACGAGGGTAAATGATTCCCATTCATAAATTAGATATAAATATCCCAGCAAGCAACGAATACTTTGGGATTTTTTTCTTATAGCTTCTAGAAGAATTATTAACATTCAAATAATTCTCTAGAGAAAATATCTTTTTCGGATATAAATCAGATAAGGGAAGACAAGTACGATATAAATATTCAAACTATTTACATTATTCGCATTCTTCTCACCTTTATTGTCACATTCATAACGCTTAGGAGGTTTTACGTTCCCTCTTTTTTAAGTCAATATTTGTAGTCTATGTTGGCGTTTCTGAAGATTGGTTCCATTACAAAAATTGGTTCCATTACCATAATTATGTCCTGAAATTAGCTGACATACAAAATTCATATTCCTATGTTACTGATAATCTGTTCTATTTTTTGAACTCTGTTTGAAATTCAAACAAATATCACCTGAAGTAATGTCTAGAGTGTACAAAATTTGAAATGTTGTGATTGATGCAATAAAGGTGAGACAATGTAACTAATGTCAGTCAGTTAAGTGCCATAAGTGATACACGCGTGGGCGATCATGTCTCGAAAGAGACATGATTGACTAGGCAGAAGATTATCCCGCAGTATGTTGTCATTGCTTTCTGCGGTAGACTGGTTGCCGACCAAGGCTATAGAACCCAATCTGTCCTGTTTTTTAACCCATAACTGGAAGGAATAGACGGATTAATACCTTTCCCAAGGGTATTTGCGCGTAAGTGAATGCAATGAATTCAGCTGGAATTCGAAATCGGCTCCCCTATTTCTCGTTCCGAGACGATATCCACTGCACCACAAATGTACGTAGTTATAACACCCACTTTCAGAAATTAAGACAATAAATATTCGCTGGTTTTTACGAGTTGATAGTAGCGTAAATCTTTTTAACTCTATAATTATAAACAAAAATTGTTCAATTTTTGTCAGCATTTCGGACGCTAACCCTAAGCATAAAACTAATCCTGACCACAAAACGAAATTATATAGATAGTTTTTAATGGTCAAGATTTCTTTTGTGTTTTCCTTCAAAACGTAGTTGCATCAAATCAGCTTTTTTTACCTTCCTTCATTGTTTTTAACATAATAAGATGTTGTCTATATTTTGAATATTCTCCAATCGTTTTTGAAAAAGCTCACGCTCACTCTTAGAGTATTCTCTGCGAAATCTTTTATCCAATTCATTCAATGCTATTTCATTAGTAGTGTCTTAAGAAGATTGAAGCAGACAAGGAATAATTTTCATTTTTCTTTCTTTTTTTTTTTTGACTGAAAGTTATGTTGATATAATTTAAAAGAGTTTTGTGTATTGTTGTTTTGTTGAAAGGTGAGTTTTTCTAATTATGTTAAACCTGAGAGCATGACGTTGTAAAATCGAATGATATTGCCATTTTTTTATGATTCAATTGACCCGAATGAAATCTTCAGCCTTTTTTGTAATCTCATAAATCTGCTGAGTGGTCAATAATGCAAACAAAATACAATGTTTCTTATGTAAAATATTCATAATATATTAAAATGTATTATGAAGAGATTGACCCAAATTCGAGCTATTTTTGGTAGTAAGTAAATGAAAGTAAATACACTGTAGTTACTGAGAAATTAATTTTAAAATAATACAAAAATTATTCGTTTTAAGGTGTTTTTAAAGAAATGAAATAGTGACCCCAAATATTTTGTCTATAATGTATGCGTTGTGTGTGCGTTTTTGAAGAACTGGGTTTCATTAATACTAGCCTAGATCCTCTACAAATTCAATGCGTATGGTAAAAGTAAAGAAGCGATAAATAAATATTTCATCTTAACAAATAACAAAGACAAGATCCTATTTCGAACAAAAAGGGAGTAAGAGATAATTAAAAGAATAATGACATGTACACGTGATTTGTGTTAATCAAAAATAAAGCGTTAATTATAATTAGAAATATTAATTATGATTAATGGAATTTTAATGAGCAAGCAAATTTAATTTACTTTAATATTACATTAGAACCGTTCGTCAATTTCCAAAATGGCGGAGGTATTTTTCTTACGGGCTTTCATCAAGAGAAGCAATTTGATAAAGTGAACTCAGATGAAGTTAATGTGCTTCTACGTTGGTGAACTTTCAATGCAAAAACATTTGTCGGTTTTCTTAGTTTCGTGACGTCGCCTCTATATTTGACTTTCATTTAGGTTCACCTTTAAATTCTCATATATTTTCAATCAGTTTTGAAATTTTGTTCATTTTTTACTTTTTTTTATCAAAATTAATTCTTTGTTTAGTTAATTCTTTCTTTTATTGTTCATACTTATTTTCTATTCTTTTATTTGTTGTGCTTTTTATTGGGTTAATCTTTTTAAAATCATTTTCTTTCTATTCTTTCTTTCTTATTTCTTGCGTTTCTTTTTGTCTTCTGTATTCTATGCGTTTTTCTTCCTTTCTTCCTTTCTTTTCTTATATTTTCTTGTTTGTTTATCTGCTTTGTTTGTATTTCCTCTGACTGACTTCTTTCATTGTTAAATACTTTTTTCTTTTTTTCTTTTCTTATTGTATATTTTTCTTTATTTTTCATATTTCGTAACTATTCGTATCTGGTCTTTAATTCAATTCTCAAATTATTTTCCATTTTCTGTTGTTACGTTTCTTTCTTTTTCTATTTTATCATATTTCGTGTTCTTTTTCTTTCTAGATTTTCTTTTGTTTGGTTCTTTATTTTTATTGCTCTATTTATTTTTTTATTCTTAAATTTTTATGCCCTTTTCATTCTTTACTCTTGTTGTTTCTTCCAATCTTGAATTCATTTAATCCTTTTCATAATTTAGTTGTTATCTTCATTTTTTGCAACTGCATTTTTTTCTTCCGTCTTATTAATTTTATTTTATTTTCTACACTATCTTTTTGTTTCTTTTTTATGGTTTACACATCGTGTTTATTGTTTTCTCAATCTGTATTTGTCCTTCTACTTTAACATAGATTCTTTTCTCTTCTGCGAGGTTGACGTCTTGTTAGCTTTATCTCTTTACATCTCTAATCATAATTTTCTCAAAACTGTTAATTTATTTGCGTATTTATTTTTGTTTGTTTTTCCTGTAATGTCTTTAAAATTACATCTTGTTTTTAATTCATTTCAGCCAATTTCATTTTTCAATTGATTTCTTTCATTTTTTATCAGTAATCAATATAGACAAGGTGGTGTTACTGTAATGTCGCTACCAGCTTTTATACCACAGTCTGGATGATAGCATTCACGATGGTCGTTGATATTATGTATGGCTCTGTTCTTAACATTGTTGTTGAGGATAATGAGATTAGAGCATTCTCAAAGCATTTTTCTTGGTGAATAGTTTTCTATTCAGATCAGACAGGCATTTTGCTATGAAGATGTACACACCTCTGCAGAGCGTAACTTGGACACGTCTAAATGATATAATACTGTCGCCGAGAATTGTCTGTAAGAAAGCTACTAGACGGTTAGCCGTATGCGAACCTTATATACTATTCGATATTTCAGCAAGATTACGTCGGCTTTAAGCGACATCATAATTCTTGATTTTGTTATCTTCGTTCAGTGTAAGGTATACATAACATATTTAGTAAGTTTAAGGAGTGCATGATATTTTAATACACATTTACATATAATTAGATGTACTTGTAGACACAAACATAAAGGTTAAAAAATTGCTAAGCCTTCATTAGAACGGACAAATTAGCCAAAATATATCCATATTTGAAGCAAAAAGAAAATTTACAAACAAATTTTAGCAATAGAGTTTGCGGTTATTTTTTGTTGCCACAACTCACATCCCTGAAGATGATCTCGGAAGTAGGTTGAAAATATTTGGTAACATGGAGAAATGAATAATAAAATCATCTATCAAAGTTACAGCTCTTTTCTTGCATCTTTCAATTATAATACGCGAAAGATTATCCGTAATTTTTCTAAATAATGTTTGCAATTTATTTAATCTGACATGTCTAAAATAAAATTTGCTGCCTAAATAAGCAATTTTTTTTATTTTTATTTTGAGTGTTCTGGCATTTATTTTATGTATATATATATATATTCAAAATTTTTTTATGAGATGTAAAATTTCTCTTAGGGATTTCATGTTGAAATGATCATTCAGCTGTTTTGATCATCGAAATTTATTTTATTTTATATATATATATATATATATATATATATATATATATATATATATATATATAAAATAAATTTCAAGGATCAAAGCAGTTGAATGATCATGTCAACGTGAAATCCCTAAGAGAGATTTTACATCTGATCGGCAACTCCCACATTTTAAAATGAAATAAAAAAGAAATAAAAAAATGAAAAAAAATTTGAAGATTAAGAATTCACCGGCGGAAGTTAAAAATTTTACATTAAAAAAAAAATAATGCCGATGAGATGTGAAATCTCTCTTAGGGATTTCATGTTGAAATGATCATTCAGGAGTTTTGAACATTGAAATTGATTTTGTTGTATAATTGGCTCTGTAATTTTAATTACATTGAGCTCTCTACCTGTATCATTTTTTAATATTAAAATATTAATATTAATTAGGATCGGGTATTTAGGATTTACCTTCTTTCTTTTCCTTTAGGATTAAAGTTATTTATATATATATATATATATATATATATATATATATATATATATATCTTTTTGTGGTATTGACAATTTGTCTCTCTCTCTCTCTCTCTCTCTCTCTCTCTCTCTATATATATATATATATATATATATATATATATATATATAAACAGAATCCATGAAATTTGCTAAGGTAAATTCAAAATAGAGACAGGATTCAAAGAGAACTCAGATTTAAAATTTATTGCTAAATTTAATTGAGTATTATAATCAGGAAAACAAAAGTTAGATTTTATTTTACAAATCCATTGGTAATACTGTATTTCGCGGCCCCAGCCACTTTTCAAACTAAATATGTATAGTTGTTCAAGCATTATTTTTTGATGGTCAAACTTATTTGAGTGGATAGTTTATTTTTCTAGAATTAAACAATACATTTTAATTATATAATGTCTAAACATTAGAGAAATCTTGTTTGAGAAACATTCGAACTGCATATTCTCGTAAACCGGAGAGATACTATCTGTAGATTTAATGTGTCTTACAACTCGACCGCAGAAGTTATTATTTTAAACCAGATTTAAATTAAGCCTTAAATACATATTCTCCTGATTACATTTTGAATATTTATCTCTGCTGTAGATCGTATCTTAATGTAAACAAACGCAACCAAAGATAATATTACGAAATTATATGGAAATTTAACGGACATATTTATATAAATTGATTTGTTTGAAAATTATTTTTAAATTTTTAAAATAAATCAAGTGAATATGTATATAAGGCTTAATTCTAACCTTATTTACAGTGGCACAACCGATTTAACGGTGGCATCTCTCTGTGTATGGGTGTATGCAGGTTCGAATCCTGCCGGAAGACAGATTTCTCGAATATTTAGCCCGGTGGATATTTAATATATACTGTATAATTAAAGAATAAAACAAGTTATCAATTCAAATAAGGTAATTTTTTAAGCATAGCTTAAATGTGGCACTACTTAATTGTTATTATTCCAACCAGACAAGCTTGCTAAACATTACATCAATTTCGAGATGCCCAGTCCGCTGAAATAAGAGTAGATATTAAAACTAACCTATATATATATATATATATATATATATATATATATATAGTGTTGAATTGTAATGTTACTTCAGTAGTTTACTGGTAAAAACAGTTTACGCAAGCAGTGTTTTCATCATAAAGTGCTCGATATCAAAGCTGAGCATTGGCAGAACTACTATGAATAGGTTTTTCGCTTAGCTAAGCAGTGTTGTTTCAGTCATATTAACTTTGATGCCTCGTGAGGCATTATTGTTATGCCTTTACGCTTTCTGTGTTTCAGCAACAAATAAAAAATGTCAATATAGAACTAAAAACCAAGGAATTTACCTCTTCCCCGTATAAAAATCCCACCAGTAGGAACCCTTGTCTTCTAAATTATAAGATACGATTCCTATGTCACCCAACAATTAATTAAAACACACAAAAAGTAAAACTGCACACCTGCAAAAATGGATCAGAACAACTAAAAACAGTTTGGTAAAGCCCAGACCAAGGAAATTTCACAAGTCAGTGTGAAAATTAAGATTCTGGATTATGATTGGATAGGAAATAAGAAATAGCAAATTGATCTATGATCTTGGTTAATTTTTCTTAACCCCTCGAAAACGAGTATGCAGTTTTGAGCCAACCACGTGACTAGATTTCATTACTTATTAACGTCCCTTAATCTGTCAAATTAGAGCAGCAGAGAGACTAAACGCTAAAATGTAAGAAAATAAATTTCAAGACCCTGTCATGTCTCGTCGGCATACGTTTGTTCTTTCTCACCTTCCAATTATTCTTCCTTCGTCTTCACTCACGCCGTCAAATAAACAACAACAACAACAACAACAAGATGCTTCAACTGAGTTCTAAAAACTAAAGTCCGTTAAGTACAATTTCCTTCATTGCATCACTTTCCTTTACACTTTCTTGCTGGCCATAAAAAAGGAAGAGAACATAGACTTTATTAGTAACTGTTTAATCTTTCTCATACACACATTCTGCAACTATCAACAATAAACTGGATTACTACAACTGATGTGGAACATTTGACTACGTCCATTTTTCTCATTGAACATTTTCTTCTTACAAATTTGTTATTCTGTTTAGTTAACAAAACTTTACTTTAACTTAGAAAACGAAATAGTTTATTGTTCCACATGTTATCATCCAACATTCAACCATCTGATATTTTATAATGCGGGAATTGTCGGCTATGTTTTTATGGGGCCTTGTTCCCAGCATGGCCGACTGTCCCTACAAAACTATGATAGCCAACGCCGGGAGAAATATAAAATATCAGTGATAAAAAAATCTTCTTAAATAGGGCACACCAAAATTCCTCTTCCGAAAGAATATTTTTGAACGAATTAAACCTGTAACACAAATATTAGTCAAAAATAATTTTCGCAACTACATAATTTATGAACAAATAAAAACGTTCTTACAAAAATACGACAAACTAGAAATACAATTATCATGCAAAAAAAAATCAAACTATTTTTCCTACGACCAAAAGCACAATACTTATAAGCAGGACGATTTCGCTATACGAAAAATTATTAAACACCATAATTCTGCTGAAACTCCTGAAAAACATAAAAATTGATAATAAATTATAGAAAATTATTTAATTATTTATACGCTGCTTAGATGTGGTACAAAGTACGCAGTGAATATCGAACTCACTACGGAGCTATAAAAAAAATCGAGCTTTCTCGCCATTACAACTCACCGATATGTTCTTTATTAGAGAAAAATGTAAGACAGCAAACCTTTTTGTAACTAATCAATATAACCCTATCAAATCTAAACTAGCAATAACTAATATAGTATATGTATTTCAATGCTCAGTATAGTGCGTTAGTGATCACAATCAATTACCTACATTGAACACATTACCAACTCTTTGAACACATTACCAACTCTTTGAACACATTACCAACTCTTTGAACGATGCCTTACAGGCCAAATATTAGACCAATGTGCCATAAAAATAATATTTATTGACCCATAATTTAAAAGAATTCTGAGTGAAAATTCGGATCGAAAACACGAAAATTGTATATAAGTCACAATATCAGAAACATCTCGTTGTTAGAGAAGCACTATATATCATTTGTTTTCAGCCATCAACATTATATTATGTATTAGTGGAAACAGAATATTGAAAGTTTTTTAACGGAAACATACGCGATTTTCATTCAAGTATGGCAAGTGAGAGCTTGAAAGGAATACTCCTTTTTCAAAGGAAAACAAAACATATTACTACATAACAGTAAAAACATGAGGAAACAACACAGGCAAATACATAAACACCTTCGAAAATTACTAAATAACTGGCCAAAAGCGCCTCAAATTATGAAAAGTTTGTATATTCCATACCTTCAACAAACCAGAAAAAATGATAGAATGCTGGAATAACTTAATCATATATCAATTATATCTTCCTTCTCGGCTGTATTCATTTCAGGATTTCTGAAATAAAAGTTTTTGCCCAAGTATACATATAGACATATATATATATATATATATATATATATATATATATATATATATATATATATATATACGATAAATTGCAGCTTTATTCTTTGGAATATTTATTTATAAAAATCTTAATAGCAGAACTGATGTATATATAAATATAAAATTAGGTACTGGGGCCAACTCGGAGTGGGAGAGACGATTTTCTGCTTGAAGGTGATCTTCTGGCAATGAAGGCTTTATTCAAGCAAGAACGCCGTGCTTTTCCCACTTGGCTATAGCGTGCTACACGCTCCAAGCAAAGTTCTGTTTACCTTAAATCATATTTAGTATAAAAACTGAAGGAGTGAATGCAAATAAAACCTTGCGTGATCTCTGGAGGTCACCGTAGCCGAATGGTGAAAGCACGCTTCATCGAATGGTGCTTTCTCGTCCTGCATGTTCGAATCCGGTCAGAGACCAAATTTTTTTTTTATTATGTTTTTTACATCGTGCCAGCCTGCAGACAAAATAAACACAATTAAAAAAAAGTCGTTTTCTCAAATACGGTTATGTATCAAAATAAAATGGAAGAATAATGTTTCTGTATACATATCCGTCGTTGTGCAATGGATATCGAACCGTGTTAGAATTCGAGTTGAATTTGATGCATTCAATTATGCGCAAATACCATAGAGAAAAGTAACAATCCGTCACTTCTCCCTCCATTTATGGTTAAATAGCAGAACAGGTTGTGTTCTATAGCCTTGGTTAGCAACCAGTCTACTGCAGAAAGTAGTGGCATATTACTGTAGAAAAATGTTCTGTACAATCTGTCATATTTCTCTCGACATATGATCGCCAAAATGTGTATCACGTATGGCCTTAACTGACTGATTATGTAAAATACTTAAAAAGATTAAAACATGCCAAAAATTGATAGATTCTTTATTTTCACTTAAATGATGCAAAGTAAAACAAATAATCATAGAAAAGATTTGAATATTTTATTTGATATTAAGTCAAGTTTTTCTTTGTGTTTTGCTAATGCATAGGTTGCTATTGTTGGACGCATAGGTTGCTATGGTTGAACTTTCTCCGTTAAATAGTTGTACGTTTTCTTCTTATGTGACACCGCTTTTCAATTTGCAAACATCCTTCTCTTCTGTATGTGTTGTGTCACTTTGGGACGTAGGTGATTACGGCCCTCCACGTCTTTCTGTCATTTGTAGCTCTTAATAACTTTTCTAACAAACTCAGTCATTTCCTCTGCTTAAGCCCATCAAGTTTATCACGCGCTGTTTTTCCCTGTCTCTCTTTCTCTCCATCCGCCCTGTGAGTATCAGATTCTCCAAACTTCGTTCCCCATTACGTGTCCAAGAAACTTAAACTGTCTCTTCCTAATGTTTATATAAGTTTCATTTTCGTTTCTATTCTTCCGATGTAATGAAAGCTTTAAAACTAATCCATGGTCCTGGAGCTCATACTCAGCCTAAAGAATATTTGTGTGAAGTTTGGTGGGGATCGGATAAAAAATTGTGGATTTGTATAAAGGACATACAGACAGATAAACAGACAGACACAAACATCTTGCCTTTATATATATATATATATATATATATATATATATATATATATATATTATCGATTTTCTTCACGATTGTAAGAACTGCAACCTTTAAACTTCTGAACATCGTTTCTTATGTCTCTGTCTATGAGTGTATCAAATTTGATTAAAATCGGACCACTCCTTCTATAACCCGATTTTTCGATTATCGATTTTCGATATTATCGGGGTTACCTCGACACAAAACCTAGAACACTCGCAGACGCTTATAGTACAACTGTGTACATCTTCAAGAAAATTGGTTCAGCCATTTCGGAATCTATAGGTAACGGATACACACACACACACCGAGACACACACACACACACACACAAGTTCCATTTATAAATAAGTTTAGATTTAGATAAGTTATGAATTAACCGTGGATAATCAGATTTCTCGGAGTTGGCCCCCAAATTATAATTTCCGTTAAATTCATTAGATACGCAAGAATCTTATTTTTGGATTTTTCGATAGGTCGAGAGATATAAATAACTTTTTTCAGCACATGCAGTTTACCTACATTTTAAACTCATCATACAATGACTTTAAACCAATTAACACCTAGAAGTTAATCTAGGCTTTAAAAATTATGTAGACTATTTATTTCCCTTAACGACCTTTTACAATTATAATACACTGCTCTTAAAACATTTAGCACTTACGAGTTTATTCTGTATTGTAAATTAGCGTTAAATTCCACACCACATACCAAGTTAATCTTGATTTTAAATTTTTGGTACAGTGGTTTTAAAAGCTACAATATTTAATGCTTGACTTAAATGGCTTTAAGCAATTTGACAAGATATACTATACTGCAATTTCATTTTGTTTAATATGTTGTGCCATTTCAGGACGTAGGGGGTCAAGCCTTGCCGCCCCTTGAAGCTGTTTTTGTGTTCTTCAGATCAGAGATTGCTTTGTTTTGATTGGTTCATCCTGTCTTTGTAACAACGCCTCTTCGATTAAGCGGGGTTTAGCTATTCTTTTAACCATTTAAAACTCTCAAACGTGTAATTAAATTCATCACTTGATAAGACACAGATCGTGTTGAACAAAAATGGCTACTTTTGTAGTGATATTATAACATATGCATCATATAAATTCTAAATAAATATTATTAGCTCTACTTTGTATAGAACACGTTTTAAGAATAGTGTTTCGTTGGACACTTAATATTATTACATCCATATCTACTCTATACTCGTGAATATATATGATGGACTCTCCCGTCGATTTCGACGTATGAGGTCTAGACAACTGTTTAATTCGACGGCGCATGCCTGCACTTGCTCAATCTTAAATGGCATTTGAGTCCTGCAAGAGACTTGCAAACAAGCCCACAATGGAGGCAAGAAGGAAGATTGCACGAAAGATCGGTTGTGTCACCTGCAGATGCTTTGGTTCTCTCACGTCTTACGCGCAGTTGGTCTCAGAGAACTGCTTAATGCCCCTCTGGTAGGCAGATCTCCATTCATTTTGTTGAGAAACAATTCATTCAAAATCACGGGGAGGAATATTTGTACATGTCAAATACATTTTCAGCTTATCCTTAAAGCTTATACCCACATTCCGCCGTCCACTGCTGAGCTCACCGTACATCACTTGCTTTGGTATCCGGTCATCTTCCATACGTAAGACATATCATGCCCAACGCAGCTGTGATTGCATCAAAAAGCTTTCAATTCCACTAATACCGCAGCGCTTGAACAGGTCTGCATTAGACATCCGATTGCCTAGGGTGAGATCACAGATTGTTCTAAGGCAATTTTTGTGGAAGACATCAAGCTTTTGGATGTGATTATGATAGACTGTCCATGATTCCGATCCATAAAGCAGCGTCGTTAGCACAACTGCTTTATACACAAGTACTTTAGTCCTTAGGCTAATCCCCCTATAACCGATGGCGCAGTTTCCCAAAAGCACTAGTTGCTTTTGCAATTCGATTAATGATTTCATCATCAAGAGAAGCATTCCAATGAACCTTACTTCCAAGGTAGGTAAAGTTTTTCACATATTTCAGATCTTTATATATATATATATATATATATATATATATTTAATCGTATCACCCCGAGCAAGGCGGTAACGCCACTGATGTGCAGGGGGCTACGTAATAGTGAGAAGATTGGAAAAGAGAAAGCCGGAAACCACATCCTAAACAGGGAACAAGGGATGAGCCTCTTAACCTGTTCAATAGAGGTGGGTGGAGTGTGAACCTTGTGATAGATAGATCTATCTACTCCAATTGAAAAAAAAAACAAAGTGAGAAGATAGGTAAAGAGAAAGCCGGGAACCACATCCTAAACAGGGAACAAGGGATGATCCTCTTAAACTGTTCAATAGACGAGGGTGGAGTGTGAACCGGGCGATAGATAGATCTATCTACTCCAATTAAAAAAAAGGTGAGAAGATTGGTATGGTAGTAAAAGTTCAGTCAAGAGATTTCTGCTAAAAACAAAAAAGAATTAAAGAAAGCCAATTTAACATGACAAGCTTAAAATTAGGCAGAAAAAAACAAGACTGACTTTAAGAATATTTTAACTAAAAGATTCTCAACTCAACACGAGGGTCTTTTGTTTCGACATTGAAGGAACGATGTTTCATCAGGTAGTTAACGCTATTTTAAAAATAGTATTTGCTAAGTGATTTATCTTAAATACTCAGATGCATTTCTATATTGAGCACTGTTTCAAAACAATGCTTCCATCGCTGTTAATACTTTCTTCGTTGCTTATATATTTGGATATATAAAATTACTAAGTTTTAACTTAGTATAAGTCGAAAATGGCTGAATTCAAAAATTAACGGTCTTCGAAATTATTTCCTTGGAAGAGGTCACTAGCAGAATAAGAAAAATTTCAAACTATCTGTATCGAACGACCTTTAAACAACCGAGCAATTTATTATAATTTAGTTAGAAAGAAATGGATAAGTTAAGCAATAATTAGGCAGAAAACGAACAAAAATTTCTTACATCCAACAATATTCATGTTAGTTGAATCCAGCCCCATAAACACACACACTTCTGCCGGTAAGTTGAAAAAAAATAATAGTTTTTATTTTTTGGTCAGAGAATTCTGGGAAATGCGGCCTAACCCAAACGCTAGCCGGCAGAGAGAGAGAGAGAGAGAGAGAGAGAGAAAGAGAGAGAGAGAGAAAGAGAGAGAGAGAGAGAAAGAAAGAAAGAAAGAAAGGGTGACTGAGACTAGAGAAAAAATAAAGACAAAGAATCCAACACTTAAAGGAATTTCTGCTAAGAAACAAAGCCAATCCTTCAATTAAAGTTTTAAGTTAAGCAAAAATTAGGCAGAAAACGAACAAAAATTTGGCACAAAGTAAGTAAAAACTGTTAAAAAATGTCTTGAATGTCCAAGCGTTGTCGGCTATACTTTTAGCCATTATCAAAGATGATTTTTTTATGAATGTGTGTTTTTTATGTATGTGTCTCGAATTATAGGAATGTTTTCTTTTTCAAACACGTTCAGCACATTGTGGTCGTAATTTATAGAGAGATGAGAACTGAAAAGATGTCGACCAGATCTGCTTCCCCTAATCAGTATTGACCAATCATCAGGATTGTGATTGTAGTAAACGCCGAGTGACGATAACTTTTAAGCAACATAATGTCTATGTACAGAAGTTATATAAAACGCTTCTCAGTGTAAATATATATCTTCATGAGTACACAAAAAATGTTGCTAGAATACAAACACATTTCTGAAACAGACTGTAGCAATGAAGTTTATCATTAATTGCATTCGTTATGCCAAATTACATAATTTATTTGTTATCTTTTTTATGTTTTCAGAATTTTTTATCCTCTTTAAAAATATGATAACTGCTAAGGAATTAATTCAGCATTTCACATTAAATGATTTTCAGTAGGGGACGCCGCTAAAAACTGAAAGGCCACAAAATTAGCGCTGTTTTTTTTTTGTTTTTTTTTTGTTCCACTTTAGTAATCAGTGGGAAAAATATTGGTTCAGTCATTTTCATCTGCTAATCTTTCTTCCATTTTTACTGCAAGACAGGGAGCAAGTTCTGCTAACTAGCCATGAACTCACATATCTTTATACTTTGCCTTTATAGTAATTTGTATATCTCAAAATAATGAAAGAGAAATTGTCCTCAGTTTCTGCGAATATATACTTGACAACAACTCTTCAAAAGAACATATATATATATATATATATATATATATATATATATATATATATATATATATATGACTTGATACCACTAAAAAAGAAATATGGATTGAAATAAATATAATTTCATGATCATTTTTTTTAAATATCTGGGCCTCGTCTCCACAATTGGTTCAGTCCCAAAAATGTTTGTTCTCTTTTATCACCCAATATACGTTTACACAAACCCGTTAGGTAAGCTACTCGATGTTCCTATCTGTCCATTTTCTTCCAGTATCTTCTGTGGCGCTTATCCCAAGTATTCTTTCCTATGTATCTGTGATATTTCTACTCTCCTTTCCTGATTCTGAATACAAGCGCTACTTTTGGTCTCTTTCTCCTTAAAACTTACTCGTTACTCGAATTAACGATTTTATAATTGCCATAGAGTTAAATTTATGTACATTGATACTTTTGACATTTTCAATTTGTACTTCTCATCTAGTGATGACCCTCTTGATAACGAGCAAAAGCTTAGAATTGATGATTATTTTTTTCTTTACACTTTCTTTATTACCATGTCTAGGTGCGCATGCAGTTGTCTTTCCATATGGTACGATTGGAATACATAATATTGTTAATTAAGGGCTCAGAAATAGTAAGTCCTGGGAGTACATCTAATTCTCTTAGGATTAAATCCTCGTAAATGATAAATAAATTCAACAAGGAACAAATCATTTTCAAGCCTTTATTTATTTTACTCTCATTTCTGAATTTTATTCGTAAGCGATGTTCGTCCCCAGTAAATATTCCAGGTTTTTCTAATATTTTTACAAATTAATTAAGAGTTCCTTTCACTTCAAGAAGATACAAGGATGTCCATAAAATCCCAGTATCATTGAAGGTTTTTATTACTCTGAAGCGATACGATAGAGTTTATTGCAGTTCTTTTTGGTTGACATGAGGCGTCGTACCGATTATCAGTCATTCTTATTACAACACGTTAGAACATGTCAAATTTCTCAAAGTAAATATTTGGATGTCACATGATCTTAGCGAAAAGAATCGTTTCTAAATGTGATTTGCTGTAAAAATGTAATGAAAATGCTCTTCTTTAAGGAAATTGTGACGGGTGATGAGAATTGGATCTTTTAAACCAATGTTCAGCGAAAAGGTCTCTAAGATAAGCGACCTGAGCCAATTTAACCACCCAAACTTTAAGTCTTTATCCTAAGAAAGTCATGATTGACATCTGATGCGATTAGAAAGTTATCTTGACCTATAAATTTCTGCATCAGACAATGTTCGGTAAATTTTGTTGAAAATGATTTTTTTTATAATCATATCACCACAAGCAAGGTATTTTACTGTCACTGTTTTGCAGGGGGTTACATAGGAGGAAATTTATGAGAAAGAGAGACAGGTTATAGGGGTTGTCAGCAAGTGGGTAATGAGAAAATTGATGAGTGTGGAGTAGACGGAGAAAATAGCATGAGTGAGAAAATGTAGATTAGTGAGATAGAAGATGACTACTGACTTTATATTTAAATTCTTGAAGATTGTAGCTGTCGGGAAAACAAGTAAACGGAAGGGAATTTCACAGGCGGGAATTGCGTGAAAAGAAGTTGATGGAGTAGAATTTGCGTTTACAATTTATTGGTTTTACAGTAAAAGGGTGGGAACTAGTTGCTAATCTTGTGTCTCGAGTAAATTCATAGATAGGGGGCACCAGTGATCTAAATTCATCGGAGAAGAAACCGTGATATTAATTGTAGAGGAGACACAGGGAAGTCACATTGCGCCGGTGAGAAAGTGACTCTCTCTGAGATGCCAATTCGGGATCGATCACATTTCAGTTTCTCCGTTGAACTTATCAAGGACACCTAAGTGAATAGTAGAAGAACCCGACCAGATATGACAGCAGTATTCAATGCACGGGCGGATGGTAGATTTATATATGTGCAGGATTGTTTCAGACGAGAAAAACCTGTGCGTCCTACACAGAGAACCGACTTTCTTAGAAGCAGATTTAGCTATGTATTCTCTACAGTCATTCAACTTGAGGTCTGTTGTGAGAGTTAACCCGAGGAGGCGCATTTTTATTTCAAACCTATAAGCATGATACATGCTTATAGGTTTGAAATAGAAAACAATAGGTTCGCTTATTAAACATTTATTATGAAATGGGGAGACATAAAATTTAGATATTATAGGTGTGCTAATTCAATTAAAGGATGTGCGTTGTGGTACAGTGGATATCGGCTCGGAACGAGAAACCGGGAAGCCGAGTTTGAAGTCCAGTTGAATCCATTGTATTCACTTACGCGTAAATACCCTTGGGAAAGGTATTAATCCGTCTCTTCCTTCCAGTTATGGGTTAAATAGCAGGACAGACTGGGTTCTATAGCCTTGGTCGGCAACCAGTCTACCGCAGAAAGCAATGGCGACCTACTGCGGGATAATCTTCTTCCCAGTCAGTCATGTCTTTCGAGACATGATCGCCCAAGCGTGTATCACGTATGGCACTTAACTGACTGAATTCAATTAATCAGAATGAAGGTCAACTTCGAAAATTTAAAATATGGTTTAGATATTAAGGGATGTGTAATATTCATACATGTCCAACGAAAAACAGCCATATTTTCGCCTAGATTGCTTACTTCCAGCAAGAATGATACATTTTAGCAATAAAGACATCATGTTAAAGTTATATGTATTATTGCTCTTTGTTTTATTAAAAACAAAATATATTTTGGACCAGTCTTAAAGGGACTTTGTGTATGATATATATATATATATATATATATATATATATATATATATGTGTGTGTGTGTGTGTGTGTGTAATGTTTAAAGAACATTCTTTATCAATTCTTGACATAGAAATGCTAAATTTATTAATCTGATATTATTTATATCATATTATACTACAAAATAAAGTAATAAAGTATGAAGAATTATTAACTATATTTTGATGTCACCATTTTACAGTGTCTATATATGACAGTAATTTCATTGCATGTATCTAATACACCCTTACGTTTAAGAAAATTGATAATGTTTAGTTTCTCTATATACTTAAGGAGCATGGGCAATTTAAAGACTTACAAATTCACGTTTATTTTTTAAATTTTGCATTTTGTTGAGAGGGTTTTAATTGTTTTTTTTTTAAGTAATAAAAATATTTAGATAGGGATGTTTGAGTAGAATAGTTACTGTTATTAAAGAAGAAATATTTTGTTAAAAATCTTGATTTAAAAGAGATCATAGTACTATAGATGTATATATATATATATATATATATATATATATATATATGTGTGTGTGTGTGTGTGTGTGTATATATATAACAAACCCATATATATATATATATATATATATGTATATATATATGTGTGTGTGTGTGTGTGTGTGTATATAACAAACCCATATATATATATATATATATATATATATATATATGTATATATATATATGTGTGTGTGTGTGTGTGTGTATATAACAAACCCATATATATATATATATATATATATATATATATCACGGTTTTCCGTAGAAGAAAATTACATTGATAAACAGCAGATTCTCTAAGGCATTTATTTTCCAAAGGACACTTTATAGGGTTTCTACATTTGCATATTTCTTCATATAAATTATTGATTTCAGTTTCGGTATTACTCATATTTTTATTTAGGTTTAAGTTTTAATTTATAACTGTATTATGTTTTTGATTTTTTTATACATTTTCCAGATTATACGTACAACTTTAACTTAATTTTAGTATATTTTTATTGAAAATCTTGCTTTTTGGATCATTGTTCTGAATATGTTTCACAATCAAAGCGCAAGATTTTTAGCCTAATTTACAGCTAACCTTTGTTTAAAAGAGGACTTTCTACTATTTTACTATTTCTATTTTATCTTCGGATGTAGATATCCTCTTTTACATATTTAATATAAACGCACTTATATCCAGTACTTTTAGAAGCATTACTATACAAATTATTGTGCTTATTAAATACATCTTCCTTTGCAGACCGAATTCTATATTATATGAATGAAGGTAGATAATTTATAATGGATGAATATTCGTTTTATTTTGCGTGGATATATAAAGAATTTGTATTTATTTTTTTAATGCTTGGTATATATTATTTACAAATCAAATTTCGCAAATTTTAAAATTGATAGAATTATAAATTTATATATTATATAGCGTTTAAAAGTCTGAATTTAAAAGTTACTATCAATACAAACCTAATAAAACTATATTTCCTTGATGTGACATTAATTAAGTATATATATATATATATATATATATATATATATTAACTAATGTCACATATAGATATATATATATATATATGTGACATTAGTTAAGTATATATATATATATATATATATACATATATATATATACCTATGTATGTATATATATACTTAACTAATGTCACATATATATATATATATATATATATATATATATATATATATATCCAATTTTTTTTCTGCATACAAAGTCTGAAAGAACGTGCGATACTCTGCCGTCATAAGTTACCAAGCAAGCGTGGAACTGAGTTTCGTTGACGAAAAGGCGGTACAGCCATATCTGGTGCCGCCAGTAGCTTTTGACATCGGGCAGGGTATTGTTTTTTGTGTAAAAGTGACTGTTTTTAAGTTGAAAATCAGCTTTTCAACTTTGTGTTAAAAGTGTTAGATTTTGATTGTTAACAATACGCAATGCTTTTGTAGAGACCGTATCAAAGACGTAGAATGGAAGATAAACAGATGTGTTTCACCTTGGATGTAGCATTGTTTGTTTTGGATGTTAATGCAAATCCAACCCGATGCTTGCTGAGTTGTAGTCTGAAAACGTTCCGGCCAGTGATGACCACCCACAAAAGAAAAGAAACGACCATACAAAGACTTCAGGTTATCTAACTTCAATAGGTACTCTCTCACATTTTCACCCTTTTTTCACTCAATCGCGGCAATTCGTAAAGGTTTTTCTTTTCCTCGCGTGCTCCCTCCCACGTTCTCCTCCAGTGGAATCGTTAATTTTTCTAAGAGGACACACTATTTGAGTCGGACCAGGCTACAATGTCAAGGCGTGCGTCTGTTTTTATATATATATATATATATATATATATATATATATATATATATATATATATATATATACTTATTAGTAACGCTTACTTGCAATAACATTTCTTCAAAGTACTTTTGGTCTACAGATACTGAAATGAAAAAAATTTCGAGCTGGGTGTCGTTGAAATGGAATCTTTTTACTGTCTCACCATATTATTTTTGTTGACAAACCAGTTATGGGCTGACTAGTCATTTGTCACAGCATGATGTCGCTTGAAAAATTGTCAATGTTAGCGAGAATGGCATTTATGGGACACGTTTTTAAAGCAAAATAACATGAGACTTTTTGTTATATATTTTTTCTGGCTATTCATTATAAAAATAAATAAACAAGATGTTCTTGCTTATTATAGCCGGGTTTTGTCAAAGATCGAGTGAAATTTAAGAAAGAAAATTATTATTCCAGTTCTGAAGATTGCGTTGAAGCATGAAACAGACTGGCTGATGGTGTTGACCTCAGTGTCCACTTTTATTTATACACGCTGTGTCTACGATACTTACCACTTTTAGCATAAGTATATTATACCTTAAAATATATTTCTATTATATATATATATATATATATATATATATATATATATATGTAGTCATCCGCAAACAGATCTGTTTCGTTGTATTACACCTCATCAGATTGCCTTTAGCCATTATTGAAATCCTACCAAATTCACATCAGTCGGCGATTCTACCTCTGAGCTATGGCCTCCCGGTAGAAGGAGGGAATCCTTTAGCGTGTGATATCCCATATAAACACACCCAAGTAGCTAAGAGTGTTCATTATTGATGAACGATGCGTAGAGGCTATATATATATATATAGAGAGAGAGAGAGAGACAGAGAGAGTGAATGAGAGAGTTAAATAGATAGATAGATAGATAGATAGATAGATAGATAGATAGCATCTACGCATATATATATATATATATATATATATATATATATATATATATGCAGGTTGTCCAAAAGTAGGTGGATAGGTTAATGATAACATTTATTTTGAGAGTAAATATACAATTATTACATTGACATTTAAATTAAATTTTTTGTGTACAATACTATCAATTTTATCAAAGCAGGTACTCAAACTGTTGTCACTAACAATTTACAAGCTTTGATGTCTACCCTGACATTTCGACCAACATCTTTGTACGAGTTTCTTTGTGTATTAACATATTAAAATGCATACCTTATGCAATTTTTCAAATAACTAACACTTCTTGTTTTCGAATAAAAAAATTATCCTTGAGTACTCTCCGAAAAATTCAAGTGAACTCGTTGGCTAAACAGTTGTGCGTCTTCGTTTAATCCGTTCTCAGTAAATGTTTGATCAAGATTCATCCAGACTGTTCTTGAATAAGGTTGCCCATCTTTGTCGAAACAATATAAATCATTATAAGAATATAACTGATATGCATACCTATTTCAACCACTGCCTAACTATTTTTGGACCACCCTTGATATGGGTAGTGAAAAAGTCTCAATGTTTTCTCTCTATATGTTTTTTATTTATTTATGTATTCCAGACTATATATACTCTTTGATAGCATCCCATAATCTGTCCAGACTTTATTATTTGATTAGAGCTGGAAGAAAAATTAATAAAGTTGTTTTGTTAGTGGGTTTAAGATAAATTTTAAAATCTAATTTTTTAATGCTATGTATTAATAACATGTCGAAGAAAGGTAGAAATATGTTTTATTCCAAATTCATGTGTACATTCTAGAGTAGGTTCAACGTTATTCAGTTTTATTATGACAAATAAGTTTGTATCTTGGATATATAATATGAAAACCTCGTTGGTATATGTTAGGGAAGTAGAACGTTTTGGTAAGATGTGTTTAAAAGACCGAATTATAGTTTTCACTGCAGGAGAGAAACCACTCTAAAATGAGGATGCTACAGTGAAAGATCAGATCCAATGATAGTTAAGAGATGTGTTTCTGCAATGTACCGACGGCTTTTTCCCCTTCAAATTTATCCAAAATAGCATTATTTCTGTGCAAATGTATATGCTGCACTCAAATCAACAATTAGTTATTATTTAAAACGAAAATTTACCTTAACAGCTTAGTTATTAAAAGTGAAAAGAAAAGAATAAATATAAACCACAAGAAAACTGAATCTTCAGTTTAAGGAGGAGCCGAAAATGCCAAATACAAAACAGAAAAACTGAAATCAAGCAGGTACAGGAATTTAAATACCTGGGAAGCTTTCTAACAGAGGACGGAAAGTACAATAATGAGATCCGAAACCTTATTGGCATATCCAAGGATTCATTCCAAAGGCAGAGTAGAGTAATGAAAGACAAGAAAATTTCGATGAAAATAGAGAAAAGGGTATTAGATTGTTATGTGATGTCAATATGGCAGCGAAATCTGGACAATCCTGAACAATATGAGATACGCAGATTATATAGCGCAGATAGCCGACAAGGAAAGAAAACTAGAAACCGCCTACAGAAGTAAATTTTACAAAGCACAATGAAACGACTAAACATGAAGTACAAGTAAAATGAATACATGGTCATCATTAGAAAGAGGAGTTCAATATGCAAAGTACAATCGGGGATTATGAAATCAAGCAAGTACAGAAATGTTAATACTTGAGAAGAGTTCTAACAGATGACGGAAAGTCCGACAATAGAAAGCTTATTGGCATGACCAAGGATGCATTACAATATTTAAGTAAAGTATTGAGAGACAAGAAGCATTGGAAACACAGAAAATAGTACTGAACCTTTATGCGATATTTGCTTTTCTGTATCGTAGCGAATGCGGAACAATCTTCCCAACGTGAAGGATAGACTCGAAGAAACAGAAATATGGTTCTATAGAAGGATACTGAGGATGCGATGGACCGAACAAGTTAGCAACGACAAGGTTTTCTAGAGGATGCAAACAAAAAGGTATTTTGCATCATAAAGAGAAAATCATCTCTCTCTAATCGCTGGGATGATGTCGGTATTGCCTTAGAGGAGGTTTGACTCTTTTTGTTCTATAATTATTTTCACTGTATTTAATCTGACGAGTTTTCTTTATTCATATATCGACTTCACGAATTTAAGAGAACCACTTGTTTGTCACATAGGTCTTATAATTTCACTGTTGAAATTATTACTTGTCATATAATTTCGTGCTAATTGTTTCTTCGCTCGTTTTATTTGTGGAACTCACTTCATAATTTAAATGAAATGTCAAACGTAATCTTTGGTTTCCTAAAATATTATTATTTTATTGTTTTCATGCTTTGTTTTACTTTCATTATACCACATGAATCCTGGTTTTTAATGTTTTGCTTTCAGTAAAAGAATAAAAGCTACTCAAAAAAATTCTCCCAAGTAGAGATATATTCTTGTATGTTTATTAACAGCGATCTCAATAATCACCTTTTTAATTAACATTTTCAAAAATAAAGGTGAGATAAAAAAAAATAAATGCGATATCTTTCTGTGAGTTAAGTAGCGTTATCCTACCCGGACGAAAGGAACAGATTATCTGCGGAACTTTAAATAAATACATTCCATTGTAAGTAATTGCACGGTAGCTTAATCAAGTATAATAATATAATAATATATAATATAATTATAATATATAATGCCTCTGCTGTTACTGAAAGCAACAATCGTCTTTACGGATAACGACAAATACGGAACACAGAATATATATAAAAATATAAACTTACATATTTATTCTTCGTTGGTGAAGGTTGTGTGTAGTGGTAGATGGATGCAATCAGGCATATACGGAGAATTTGTCAGGAGTCGTTGATTTGCAGATGTTTATTCTCTTCTCCTCCTTTCTCTGGTTTCTCTCGATATTCTCCCGGTGTTCAATCGGTGGTCTGCACTCTGACCCGAAAAACTCCTGTCTTATATAAGCTGAAATTTCTTTGTACTTTTGCCTTGTAGAGTTTTTGCTTAATTCCGTCATCTATGGTTAGACACATCTGTCAATCATTTTCGCTAGCTATTGCTTTTTAAGCCGGTTGTCTTTGATTTAATCATATCCTTGTTGGTATTCATCATATTTTCTGCTTTTGACGTCGTTGTGTGTCCTGTTTCTGATGTCGATCCCATTTCTGTTGGGTCACAGAAATATATTACATTGTTGGGTGTGGAAGAGATTAAGACGGCATGATCGAGAAGACGTACCAAAAAGAAGAGTGCATTAGAAAAACTTCCATGAAATTATTTATAGAAAAGACAGAAAGAAGCTACGCGACGATTAGTGGAAAGTGGCTGCCAGCGTTATAACAATTTTCTCGAAAATCTCGAGACATACCGCCAGTTCGCCAGAACAGAGATAGCAACAATATTCAATATTAAATGTAGATTTATAACAGTGCAAGATAGATTCTGAAGAGAAAGATCTTTCTGGCAAGTCTCAAGGCACGAATTTTCTTATCAGCCGACCGCGAAATTAATTCAATATAATCCCTTAAATAGAGGTGAGCAGAAATGGTGAAATCAAAAAGACGATATGAGTTGTTGTCTATGTTAGACTTAGTCATTTTGAAGGACGTTAAAAAATAGTTCTCTATTTTGTTTTTAAAAGCGTTACAACTTTCAATCCATTTCTTGTTCCAGTTTACCTATGATTTGTGATCTTTTTCGTGTTTAACTTGTAAGATAAATCATTCAAAATTTATTTCGAAAATGTTACCGATTTTTAAAAAAATATTGTGACTTCATTTCCCCAAATGCATTAGCCTGTAATAATTCACCAATCGAAGTGTTTTCATAGGCGCAAATGATATTTATTATTACTATCATTATGATCATTTGGTAGATAGATATCTATATATATATATATATATATATATATATATATAGAGAGAGAGAGAGAGAGAGAAGAGAGATAAAAAATAATTACATTTAGACATTTTACATTTTTCAGCCAATTTATTTCTTCCTGATATTCAGAAAATGTTTCTTACTTTAATTCCCATAAAAGATGTTATAATCTATAATTTCATCTTCAAATTTGCTGTCTTTTGAGTTTTTAATGTTTTCTTGAAATGGAAGAAAACAAATAAATACTGAGTAATTAATCCATAATCCGTTCAAATCCAGGATTAAATAGGATTTAGTTTTAAAATCCTGAAGTATCGAGTGTCCACTAAGTGCCTGAAGGCAAGCATTGTCCACTGTTGGTTGTCGTGTGAAGTGGCTCTATTGTTGTGTGGACAATGTTCAAGATTATCTGTGCTGACCTTTGTCTTTTGTTCATTTTCCCTTATCTGCCCCACGGACTTTTCCCCAGTATTCAATTTTATTTTTCTACGCGTTTCTTTTTATGCATTTAAGGCTATAGTAGCTCTTCTTCATATTTCATTCTTTCTTTGTTTCTTTGTTTCTTTTTTTCTTTCTGTGTCCATTTCAATATTCCTGTTCTTTTTTTTTCTTTTTTTTTTTTTTGCTTTGCCTGTTCTTGTTTTCTTCTTCTTCATCCTCACCACCACCACCATTATCTCGTTTTCATTTTATCTTTCTTTATGTTGGTGTTTTCTTTCTTTCTTCTTTCTTTCTTTCTTTCTTCATTTCTTTCTTTCTTTCTTTCTTCATTTCTTTCTTTCTCAAGTTGCACTTATTTGCTCGTTCGTATCCTTGATCTTCTCCAACACGACATCATTCTGATATAATTTTCTCTTTCTTTCTTTCTTTCTTTCTTTCTTTTTTCTACTTTATTCCTTCCTGTTCTTGATATTCTACAACTCTACTTTTTTCTCGTTTTCCTCTTCCCTTTCTTTTGTATCTTCTTTCTTTTTTTCTTTTTTTCTCCCTCTACTACTATTGCTTTTAATTCTTCTTCTACTACTAAGATTACTACCAGTGATACTACTGCTAAAAGTTGCCTTATTTCTTTTTCTGTTTTCTATTTCTTTTCATCATTTCTTATATGTTACTGTTAAGAATTCTTCTTTTTTTCTTCTTCTACTCTTCTTCTTCTATTTTGCTATACAATTACTTCGCCTAATTCAAATCGGGTTAGAACAAATACAAGTACACGATTCTTTTCCATAAGGATGATAACAAATACAAAAAGAAAGACATAACGCTATTCAATAGCAAGAACATAATAATGATGTTTTGACAAATTACGCTATTACGTTACATTTCGTTTCGTTTAAGATCCCCTGGAATAATTTTTTTAATAAACCCTAATCGCCTCTTCTATTTTATTCCTCGGGATTCATCTTCCCATTCTTTGCAAATCCGTTTAAATTGAGTAGTTTGAAATTTCATTAACTTATTTTACGATTTTATATTTTGTCATTCCATTTAATATATATATATATATATATATATATATATATATATATATATATATATATATATATATATATATATTCCTGCTTTAATAATGTTGGTCTTAATTTTACAATTTCCTGTCATTCGTCCCTCCTGAATAAAACTTAAAAAATATGTAAGGAGAAATAATTAAATGATTATATATATATATATATATATATATATAAATTTTTAAATTTTTTAAAATGAATGTTTTGGACGGAAATTTTTTTTTCTTTTTTCTCTCCTCATTCTATACTCATTCAGATATATATATATATATATATATATATATATATATATATATATATATATATATTCGAAACATTGATATTAAAGGTAGTAGTTTTCAGTATATTTTAAGTGACAGTAGAATTACCTTGAGCTATGCATATATTTTATTTAATTTTCTTATGAATAATTTTCATGTATTCTTATTAAAAAGACAAATGCATCTCTCAAATTCGTTAATCAATATATAATTTATGAAAGTAATAAAACTAAGATTAACAACAAAATATAAGAAAAAATATGACAATAAGTATTGTGCTGGTCATTCATTTTCTCAAAATAACTTTTTTAATTTTTAGATTATATTAGAGCATAAGTTATAACTAAGACATTGTAATTCATTACATTTTAAAGAAAAATCATTCCATTCATCTGTACGATTCAATAGTTCTTTATTTTTAGGGAACTTTTAAATCTTCATCTTTTCATTCAGGCACAAAAAGCAGATGTCGAACTACTTACAGATTTATGTCTTTTCCAGAATTTTCTATTTTAATTTGTTTTTGTTTTTTTGCATTATTTAACTTCCAGAAATACGCAGAAAGATATGTTTGTTTTTTTAATGGAAGTTAAATGCAAATTTCAACGATGTGTAAAAGTGTACTTAGTAAACCCAATATAAAAGTTTTAATAGTTAGGTTTCCATTTGATGTTTTATTACAATGTTACACAACAGAATTTGTTAGACACCTATTATCCAGTGGACAATTGTTAAAATTTCGCGAGTACATAAATTTGTGCCATTAATATTTTCATTATTCGGATAGTTACTGTTACTTTGGTGTACGTGCAGATTTAAACTTCTATCATTATGCTTTTAATGATTTTTTCTAGATAATTTGTACAACTCTAACTTAACTTAAGGTTATTTTTAATACAAATGTTACATAGAGAGTTATTATTAGTGAAATGTTTCTTAATTAAATTGATGAATTTCAGCCCTAACTTCATGCTATGCATGAAATGCTATGAATAAACTTTTGTATCAATTACGCAAAAAAGAAATATCTCAAACATTTCGTTTTAACAGATGCATTTACAGATATTGCACAAAAATATCTTGAAATATTAAATAGTAAATTCATTCAAGAAAATTGGTTTGGATTCAACCACGGAACCATACGACTTTGCAAAACTCTGCATCTATACTGGACGTTCTCCTTGTTTAAGTTGGTAAATGCTGCTATAGTTCTTGCCTTCAGTTCTTTTTTCTGTTCTCTTTCTCAAGTGCGCCTCACAAATAATAATCAAGGGAGTTACAATCTGAGAGTTTGGTGACCAGATTTAAGGTGTGATAAGACCACAAATATTGTATGACCGCCATGACAGGGTACTCCTGCTTATCTGGTACGCTATAGAGTGTCTTTTATAGGGCAGCATTACCTCATCAAGGCACTTGATGAGGCATCTATGTTGATTCTTAGGCCCCGTGTGTATTCGAATGGAGGAATAACGTCACCATCACTAATGATCTTTTCAAATGACCATTAGACTAAACTATCGCTTTCAGAAACTTCTTCACTGTTCTCACATTGAAATCTAAATGCTCTGAAATATTCGTATTGGAAAGTCCATTTACGAATATCTGGTTCTGTTTTTCTCACAGAAGATGCCCAACTCTACTGTGCAGAAATTCGACACGCATGCGCAAAATTTTAAAATTTTTGAATAAGCCTCGATATAACTATCACACCCTATATCAATGTCTCTCTCTCTCTTTCACTATCTCTGTCTGTCTCTCTCTCTCTATATATATATATATTGATTGATTGTTTAATTACTTTAAACATTTGTATAAAAAGTGTTCAATACAGTTATATTGTTGAACTTTTTAATATTTTCCATTTGTAAACGAGTTATTACGTGACTTAAACGAAGCGACCTCTCCAAACCCATATCTCTAAAGCTACAATACGGCCGACATAATTAAAATGGAATATATATATATATATATATATATATATATATATATATATTCATATATATATATATATTCTAGCAATATAGCTCGGCGTTGCTAGGGTGTAATAAAAGCTTTAAAACTAATCCATATTCCTGGAGCGCAGACTCTTTGGACCTTGGCACGAAAGACTAAAAAGCAATAGTTGTTTCCAGTTAAAACGAAATCGTAGACTGAAAGAAAATTGAATGGATGTAAGTCAAATTTTTATTTTTTGGTATCGATATCAAATAGGTTTTTCGTTGCAAACTGAAGTTTGAAGGCTAAATAAGTCCTCCGAGTAAATGGTATCATGGCGGAGACCAAGAACTACAATAATACCTACTTAGAGCCAAACCTGAAGCAAAAACTTAAATAAAAAGCCTGAATAAATACAGACATACAGGCAAACAGACACACACACAAACATCTTGCCTTTTATATATATATATATATATATATATATATATATATATATATATATAATATCAATTTTCTGCACTATTGTAAGAACTGCAAATTTGAAACTTCTGAATATCGTTTCTTATGTCTTTGTCTATGAGTGTATCAAATTTGATTAAAATCGGACCACTCTCTCTATAACCCGACTTTTTTGATTATCGATTTTCGATATTTATCGGGGGTACCTCGACACAAAACCTAGCTAAGGACATTTATAGTACAACTGTGTAAATTTTCAAGAAAATCGATTTAGCCCTTTCGGAGTCTATAGATAAAGGACATACACACACATACTCGCACACACACAGACAATGTTTTATTTATAAATAAGTTTATATATAGGCAAATACAATATTTCTGTAGTCGTGCTAATCTCCCAATAGCCGTAGTAAAATTTCAGTTTCAGTCTAAATATAATAAAATAAAAGCACACAAATTTATTGTTTATTGTTATTATTGGTTAAGTTTGAAAAAATATTTTGTTGTAGTCAATCACAAATTTTGAATCAGTTGTTGACTCTTTTGGCTTCAAGTTATGAAACTCTTTGAAGAAAAACAAACGAAATGATGAATTCTCGTCCGCTCTCGTGAGGAATTTTTTAATAACAGCAATTTTATATTTAAGAGGACAGTTATGAGTAAAATTTAAGATCACTGTAATTTTACTGATGGGCTTTTTATATAGTGAAGTAATGAAAATATTATTACTAGACTCAATGAGAACATCGAAAAAAGGGATTTAATTTTTGGCTAATCTGATATATGAAGTTAAGGACGAATTAAGGTTGCCTTAAGATTATAAATTTTGTTTTTCTTCCCAGTTAAAATGAAAATATCATGGACGTAGCGGTCGTATAATTTCAGTTTAGTAATTCTTTTTAAAGTTTTTTCATTGTGGAACGTGTAAAAGTTAAAGAAGCATAGACCAAGGGAATTTCACATACTTAATCCGTCAGCTTGTGCATAAATATGGTCGTAAAATTGTGGCTTAGTTTACAGGGATAGTTTTTTTAGAATATTAGGATTGATAGATGGTTGTGAGACTGAAGTATGTTTATTTAGAGAGTTAAGGATTGTGTCAATTTTTCAGCAACGGAGACATTAGTAAATGAGTTTTCAACGTCAAAAGACGCTGGGGTACCTTGGGTTGGGTTGTAGATTTAAGAATTTGAAGAAATTAGTGGGTGGATTAATGCTATAATTTGTAAGTAGGTATAGTGTGATATTATCACGCAGGAATTTTAACAATCGATTGATGGGTGTTGTGAACTGAGAAATGGTGGGTCTGGGTTTGTGTGTTTTAACGTTACTATATAAGAATCCGGGCTGATAATCGCCAATAATTTTGTTGATTATCAAGGATCCTATGATGGCATTGTAATATGCTATGATTTTATTAACATATTTTTAAGGTTTCTGTAGTGTTTCTAATTAGACTTGTGAATTTTTATCGATCAACTAAGAAGTTCTATAATTTCTTGTGGTTATCCAATTCATCCAAAATTACATAAGTGTTGGATTTATCGGCTCGTCGGATGAAAATGTTAGGGTTGATTTTAGTTGTCAGCGGCAGCTTCAAGTTTTGTGAGGACGTTTTTGTGGGTGTTGTTTGGAGAACAGTCTGTTAGACCTTTAAGGGATCTTTGATAATTCTACTGAGTTTTACTAGTTCATTAATTTTTAGTTGGTGTAATTACTGGTGTGGGATATATATATTGTAACACAGTTGTGGAACTGTGAGGTTTTTTTACCTGCTGTTCATGCATTTACTTATATAAAGAGTGTTCGATACAACGTAGAGCAATATATTGTACTAGTTGTTGCAATGGTTTATAAATTCATAGTATCACTACACAAAAAGTTTCGCGTTTCGAAGATTCTATACGCGCTTCTCATCGGGTGAAAAGTTGAAATGAAAATTAAATGGTGAAAACGGTTGATTTATAGTGATATGATGTTTAAGTGAGTGTGGGGTTGGGAGCTTATTCTAATTATGACGGCCGTATTGTAGCCTTAAAGATATGGGTTTTGTAGATGTAGCTTAGTTTAAGACAGGTTCTTTATTTATTTTGTCTGTGCAGTTCCTATATTGGGATTTATGTTTTTTTATAGAAAGGGTAGACATTTTTTATTTTACTGCTGTCCAAGTGTGATGGGAGTGGTGCCGCTGTTAATGAGAACGATGTAAGTAAATGTGGGGTGGGAGTTTAGAATGATCTAGTCATCCGTTTGTGGTTCTAGAGGTGCCGCTTTGGGTTAAGAAAAGGGTGTGTGGTAGCATAGTTTTAGACTGGTCGCTTTTTCGTTTAGTTTAGGTAATTTTTTGTTGGGATATATGTTTTTTTCATGCACTGTCGATAGTTTTTATTTTACTAATATTTATAGGTGGATGGAATTGCTGTTGGTGTGTGTTGTGGGATTTCTTTTTATTTAGAGGTTGATTATGTGTATTTATTGCCTTTTGGGGGTTGTTTCGTGTGGATGAGGCATTTTTTGGTTATTTAAATTTAACGAGTAATACTTGCGATGTTTACATAATACTGCTAATTCAGCTCTACGGTTTAATAATTCGCTACTGTTGGGGTATTTTAGAATGTGTAGCTTTTCACTTAAACATAAAAGGTAGATGTCGTTAAGCGAGTTCTAGTTTTTTCTAGGGTTTTCCATTTTACTTTGAGTCTTTAATTTCCAAAAATATGCAGAAAGGGATGTTTGGTTTTGGTATAAGTTGTTTTTTAATAAAGTTAAGTGCATGTACCAGCGCTGCTTAAATGTGTTCCTAATAGATCCGATATACACTTATTGTTATGTTGCATTGGAAGATTATTGAGTTTATTTTACATTTATTCTGTATTGAGCAGTTGTTGGGGTTTCTACAATTACATAGGTTTTTATTGTTGTTTTTTCATCTTTATTATTTTGGTAGTTTTTTAATTTTATTTTGATCTACATGTTGATTTAGGATATATTTGTAATGGTAAACCATTGTAACAACTTGTACAATATATATATATATATATATATATATATATATATATATATTGTAACAACTAGTACAATATATATATATATATATATATATATATATATTTACGCTCTCACACCCTGATTGAGCACTCTCAAAGAATGGTAGACAT
Organism: Ascarosepion bandense; assembly: GCA_037127315.1. Lineage (NCBI taxonomy): Eukaryota > Metazoa > Mollusca > Cephalopoda > Sepiida > Sepiidae > Ascarosepion > Ascarosepion bandense. The sequence goes on along the minus strand of JBBBDQ010001286.1, from coordinate 348,965 downwards.
TGAAAAAAACAGTAGCTACACTGCCATCTACGCATCGTTCATTCAGTAATGAATTAGAATACTCTCAGCTATTGGCGAAAGTATACATGACATAACACAAGCTAAAAGTCTGCCCTCTTCTCCCAAGCTCAGAGTTAAAATCGCCGACTGACACCCATTCGGTCGGGTTTCAAATCTGTGTAAAAATCAATCGGGTTTCTAACCGTACTGATGAACTGTTAAACAGCGAAACTGATCTGTCTACGGATGAGTATATATATATATATATATATATATATATATATATATATATATATATATATATCTGTTTGAACTAGACCGACCTGAACATCGGGATCTGCTACCTGCAAATAGTTAAAAGTTGCAGGATGCTGCTTTGAATGACAAGGCTTGATGTCTACTCGAGGAAATATAATTAATTGATCTTCATCCACTTGAGTAAAATGGCTCAACCACATATTACATTTGTAGAAAATAATGCAATAATGACGAATAATAATCCATGCATGCTTCTTCAAATATATTTAACAATTCAGTAAATGAGATTCGATGAGTAAATAAGTAAGAAAATGAAAAACATAAAACTCAATAAAAATGGTGATATTTAATTAGGCCGTTTGACTAAACCAATATAAGTGCCTCGGTTCAATCAAATGGCTTACTAATATAGACCTCTCTCTCTTTTTTCTCACTATATATATATATATATATATATATATATTCTAAGAAAATTTAGGTAGAGCTACAGAAAAATGTGAGAAAAAATTGTAAAACTCCTCAGCACTCTAGAATCGATAATTGCCATAAAAACTAATAAAAAAATAGTAGATTTCTTAGATATAACATTCAACTTAAGCAACAACAGATACAAACAATACAGAAAACAACAAGCCCATATAGATCAACAAAAAACTTTATTACATATCAAATATATTCCGACACATATCTATGTCTATAATTAAAAGGCTATCTACAAAATCAGTCAATATAAAAGTTTTCAAAGTAAAAAAAATAAAAATAAAATAAGCGTTAGCACTAAAGAATTGCGGATTTTCAAATAAACTTGAATACACAAACGAAGACAAACCAAACAAAACAATAGAAAAGAAACATCATCTGGTTCTAGCTAGTCTGCAATAACAATATAAAAACCAAAAGAGGGAAAGTATTTTCATCGTAATAAAAAACACTTCCACACACACAGCAAACTAATAAAAATCATCAACAGAAACACAGTCAAAATCAGCTATAGCTGCATGAAAATATGGGAAAATAATAACCAAACACAAGAAAATACTTAATAAAACTAATAACAGTAACACAAACTAACAACAGAATAAGAACAAATAAAACTGCCGAAAGAAGGACAACTGTCCATTTAATGATGAATGTCTTGCCAACAACGTAATATACAAAACCACCGTGAGAAATAACACATTATATAAAAGTAATGATTTACATAGGAGCAACAGAAACATGTTTTACATCAGTATTCAGTAACCACAAAATAGCATTCGACACTGAAAAATATAAAAATAATTCACCCCTATTAAAATATATTTGGAACTAGAAAGAAAATAAGAACGCCACCAAAGTAAAATGAAAACTAGTATAAACAACACCACCATACATCAGCAATAGAAAAAATTGTAAATCGTTGCTTAGATGAGAAGCTAGCAATAATCGACTTCAAAAATCAAAGTATAATACTTAACAAAACAAACGAGATAATGCAACAATTTAGGTTACAATTCCCAATCAAACAGACAAATAAAAATCTATGATAGAAAACCAAACATTATTTGGTTCAACTCACCATTTAACTTAAAGGTAAAAACCAACATATGACAAATTTTTTTTAACTGATCGATAAACAGATTTCAAAAAGCTCAGAACTAAACAAAATTATAAATAGAAATACAATCAAGTTAAGTTAGAGCTATACTAGCAATTTTGAACATATCATAAAGAAACCAAACGCCAGAAATTTAAATAGCATTGTATAAAACAAGATCACTAATAAGGAATGCAACTGCAGGGAGAAAAATAAATGCCCACTTCAAAGACTGTGTAATACAAAAGAATATTTTTACAAAGGAAAAGTACATAACTTAAATGGTCAAAACAAAATATATTTGAAATCAACCAAAGACAACTATAAGACCAGGTGGTTCAATTACTGGTCTACATTTAAAAAAGAAAAGTTAAAAATTTGTACAAAATTCACTAGCCACTTGTTGAAATTGAAACTGAAATATGGAAAATACCCAGACATAACATAGAGTATAGTGAAAAGTGCCAAGCCTTACAACGGTGGCAAAAAATATGTAGACTGTGCCAAGAAGAAAATTTAGTGATTATGTTATCCCCAACAAAAATTAATTATTGAATAAGAGAACAGAAATTATAACTAAGTGTAACCATACCATAAGATACCTATGTGGTTCATATAATCATGGATGAAAACGCTATGTTATCTTCTAATTTTAAAAATTGCGCGTTCAAAAATTCCCCATCATATAAGCGTTCTTAAAATAAACGGTAAAAAAAAAAAACAAACAGTAAAATCAGTTATTGCAAACCGCCTGAAGACTCCACATGGTAGAAATCTAGCTTGCGTAATAATTCATTTACACATGACACACACACACACACACACACACACACACACACACACACACACACACACATATATATATATATATATATATATATATATATATATTCACATAATCTACAAATTTCTGGTATGTCATGTAATATAATCTTTTGTGAATTTACACTTTTCTTTTATATAGTTATATTATTTTATGGATTAAAATGTTCGACATGATAATAAATATCAAATGAGATGAGATCAATTGTCTGAACAACGTAAATAAAGTTAATACTGTCAGAAGTAAAGAAAAATATTACTGAGTAACGTATATAATATTTTTATAATGGTTTTATTAGTTCAAACCTACTAAGAGCATTATATTTTGCCAATAACTGACGCAAAATATGTTGATATGCCGTTAAACAAATCAAATCAAATAATCGAAAACGAATGTTATGTCAAACTTTTTAAAAGTTAATTAAAAAATGTAATCATTATTGAGTTTCTAGTTAATATTATCAGTCATTTTTTATTAATGTTATTGAAAATCTGAATTTTCCTAGTTTCCTAAATCGGATGATATTACTGCTGTGCGTCATATATTGATTAATTAACATGCAATTCACCATAAATATACAGACTTTTTTAACAAATGGATCAACAATTCTGCTTAAACTCAACGTATCTTTGGGCTCAGATTAAGATCAAGATCAAAATGTTGCTCTTTGGCAATTCTGCTGAGGAAATGAAGACGTATTCAAAGAAAGCAGTCCATCTAGGAAAAGGAAAACCTTCATTATAATCCTCCGCTGCCTCGCGGTCATATCCAAACACGTAAAATACCATGGAATTAAATCTAGACAGAAAATCCGAAATGCAACCCTGGAGGCGGTTGGCTGTCAAAACTGACAACCTTCTGACAACTTCAGCTAAGCCCCCACCAAATGTAATGCACTGTATTCTTTTGAATCTAGTCGGTACAGCCCAAAGAGTAAGCAGTCATGTTTTCTGAGCAGACTTTTCTGGCTGCCATATGTCATCACCTAGGCAGGCGACCTAGAAGGGTCACTCCACACTCACCACCAAACGAAAGAATTTTGACCACTCAGGGTGGTACCTTTATACCTATATATGCCGACATTGGAAAATGAAAACTGGTTTTCCGACCCTGAATTATCACCTTAACCCTTTCCTTTAAAGTTAGAGTAACTGTGTGCTATGCTATATGAGCAAACGCGTTCTGACAGACTGGGTAAATATGTAAGTATATGGTCACGCTATGTGAAACTGACACGGTGTTAGCTCGTACCTCAATGATTTTAATCGGTAAATATAGAATCAAAGAGCATTATCTGTTCCAATTTATGGTGTGTGGCTTTCGGACAGTTCAGGGAAGTGTCTTTCTCTTCTTTTTGTGCCGGGTTACTTTAATGGTTACTTCGTTTCTCCACAATTTCTTTTCTTTGTAGATCTTAGTAAAGCAATTTTTTGTTATCTCTACTAATCCCTGTCATGCCAATAATTTACACAAGCTCGTTAGGTTAGTTATGCTCTGCTTTCCTCTTTCTGAAGGATATCCTGCGTGTGTCAAATTTTCTAAGATATCTCTCATTTTTTATATGCTCTAGAATTTTCAGTTTTCTCTTTACATGTTATATATATATATATATATATATATATATACACGAAATACAGACACAGGAAATTCAAACGCAAAAACATACACACACTAAATTCAAACAGTATCCCAAAAACAATAATAAGCACTAGATCAGCCGTAGAGTTGAATCCAAATCGCTGAAATCAACTTTGAAATATAAAGACGAAATCAAATTTCGCAAGTCAGTGAAAATTTTTTTTACGATCAACAAAGGCAACAGAGGATACATAACGTGCGAGTGTGAATAAAATAAAACAAAATACGCTCACATATGAAGTTTCTGACGTATATAGTACTTGACTTATCTATTTATACACGATACCTTGGCCATCAGAAAAGCAAAAGGATTTCGACATGTGAAGTCACAAGTTTTTCGTCTGAAGAGAGTCAACTTTACTCTCAAAACACCTGTAGCGACACAGATGGCATTATGAATACTTTGTATAGTATATCACACAAAAAGCAAGTTATATTAATCATAATAGTAACAATGAATCTACTCGTTAAACAAAACTTTCACGACTTCTTGCAATTTCTCTTATATATATATATATATATATATATATATATATATATATATATATATATATTAGTTCCGTTTCCCTTACTTGATTTTGTTTAATCATGTCCTAACCCCTCATCGCTCCGAAGGACTTGTCGATGCATGTGTAACAATTTTGCGGGTAGAAGTGTTGACGGTACGCAAACCCCTTTATCCTTCTGGCGAAATAACAGTAAGTTAAATGTCATACGTGATACACACTTGGGCGATCATGTCTATTTTGATCCATGACTGACTAGTCAGAAGTTTTTTCTCCTTATTTAGTCATTTCTTTCTGCGGTAGACTGATTGCCAAGCCAATTTTCCGATTATATAACTTATTTTTTATTGAAAGAAGAAAAGATTGATTCATAAGGGTATTTTTGCGTAAGGGAATGCAACGAATTCCACTGGATTTCGAACTCGCCCTCCGATTTATCATTCGGAGGCGATATTCACTGCACCACATGGAATATTACTTTCCTCATGGGTTAAGTTCATACTATCTCCAGCATTGACTTGCCTGAAGTCTTTTCTTCACCTGTAAGGAGAATTTCCAGCATTCTCTGCTATAGAGAACGACCGATATTGCATAACACTGGTGTACTATTTTCTTTGTTCTAACGAAATTAATCGCTGAGATTTCTAACCTTACACCAGCATCTTCCCTATTCCAAGAAAAGTGGACTTCGGTCTACAATGACTCTAGCGCGACGATGACATGAGGAACAGTGCATTATTTAAAATTGTGCAATATACGTAAGCATATAGACAGTCTTTCTGAACCGATCATGTATCAAATTCAAACCAGCGTAGATCGAGAAGGTACGAAGATGATCAGAGTATTAGAATATTGATATTAAGATTGTTGATTGACGTAGTCGATATTACAGGCTAATTAAGAAATGAATAGTATATATATATATATATATATATATATATATATATATATATATATATAACGTTCGTTTTCTGACCATAGAGCCCGGTTCTAATATTAAAGTGGTCAATTTGTCAGAAAGCTGACCTTTTTGATGTTATCGGTCTAAATATGAGTTGATCCCATTGCGCGGCACTTTTGGAAAATGTCTGAAAACCATACCACGAGTTAACCAAAGCCTTGTGACTGAAACTAGGTGGACACATCCCTTTTAAAGATTGTCGGTGGCTGGCTATCGAGACATCACAAGTCATCGTAAGCGAGAATTTGAGCGTACTGGCGTTGATCATTAGACCGACTGTTCCTCATGCTAGATAACGCGCTCTCTCCCATAAAATGTAATTAAGGTCTATTTCACATAGTTGCACTATAAACCACAGGTGGGTTCTCTGTGTTGAACAACACAAGTGTATCTGAGCAAGCTTCTGCAAAGGAGATTACCTAGCCGTACCTGTAGACCGGTATCCTAGAATACGAGTGGCCAGCCATTATTATATATATATATATATATATATATATATATATATATATATATATATATATCTTCTAAACATATACTGTAAAATATAAGCGGCAATGAATGTCTATTATGTTTAATCATGAGCTGTTCTAAACATCGTATTTTCGCCTTAATTTCAGGTGAAAATAAAGACAAAAAATTCTCCAACATTTGGATTATAATTATATAAACATGAATGGCTCATGATTAAACATAACATACATTTATTGTTTCCTATATTTAACAGTATATGTTTAAAAAATTATCTGCTGCCTCGATATATATTTCTGCCGGTATAATATCTTTGTTCATTTTCACATTTGTTTTTTTTTAATAATTTTCGTTGCTGAGGATGCGAGAATATTCTTGTAGAAATGGCCATTCAAGGAATTTGAACATCCGAATTTTGTTTATATATATATAATTTAAGAGATGATGACTATTAGCGAATCTCTATAAAAACGTTCTACATGGGTGTTACAAAGAAATGTTTAGAGTTGTACTCAATGTATTCTGGAGAAGCTACACATTAAATTCTGAAATATACGAGCTACAAAGAAGGATGCATGAGACTTCAGAAGGGAAGTGCAGCAAATTTGTACTCCGGCAAATAAGTGAAGTAAGAAGTAAGATTAATATAAAAACTCACGTTCTTAAATTTGCTACTATAGGACTCGGCTAATGGAAACAAAACAAGCGGTAAATACCATCATGGTAGACCGTGCTGAATGAGAGAATACTGGATGGGCTATTTTATTTATTTCTAGACTGAATGGATGTTCATCAGCAAAAAAGAGGGCTCTAAAATGCCAAGTATAGGTCGGGGATGCTAAAATAAATAAGGTGCAAAAATTTAAATACCTGGGACATTTTCTGACAGAGGACGTAATATACGACACTGAGATCTGAAGGCGCATTGACATGGCCAAGTACGCATTTCAGCAGATTAGCAGATTATTACTGACAACAATATTTTGTTGTGAACAAAGACAAGATCATTGGATTGTTATGTGATATCTGTCCTCCTATATGACAGCGAATGCAAAAAAATGTAGTTCTAAAGAAGGATGCTGAGGATACGATGAACAAAACATTTAAGCAACAAAGAGAATGCAAACGAAAAGGAAACTTACACTTAAGATCAGAAATAAACAGCTTAAGATTCTGGGATACATAATGAGGAAGATGTGATTAGAGAATTTTATACTCATGGGACGGATAGAGAGAAAAAGAAATAGGGCAATGTAACGCGAGACATACTTGATGGGCTTAAACAGGTGGATACCGAAGCAGGGATTGGTAGCGATACCAGGAGGAAATATGCTTACAGAGACAAGTGACAGGGGTAAGTAATGGTCCATGATTGCCTACGCCTTGGAGGGATACGCCACATAGAGAATTATAGCTTAGATATTCGTGATATGTGTGAAAGAAACAGTTTCTAAAAACCAGAAACATGCAGTCAAAATGTTTAACAGAAAGAAAGAAGACATCAGTTAAGTTATTTGATAAGTTACAACAAATGGAATACGTGGCATCAATCACAACAGAAAAGCAGTTTCATACATCACATAGTTTTTTTTAGAATAAGAAAAAGAATGTGGCTATGGACAAGCTATGGCCCTACACATCATAAAGTAACGTTAGTTGTTACTGGACCTGTGGTCAAAGAATCACTAGATACTAGGAGTATGATAATTCTTCATGTTTAATAATCATATTCAACTTGTTCTTGATTTACTTACTTGGTTAGCACGTAAGTTGTGGTCTAACAATACCTAATAAATAACAAACTATTCCCTTTTGATCGCGAGGGCAGACGGAAAAGACATACTAGAGAAAAAGAAAGCGAGGAAGAAAAAACAGATGAGGTGATAGTGCTCTGATATGTCTAACTTCTGTTTCAGTTAAATCGAGTTTTTTTTTTCCATTTTAAACCTTTTTCATTTCTGCCTATTTATAACGACGTGCATTCATATTTATAATTCTTGTTGCAGTATTTTAGTAAGGTTAAATTTTTAAAGATGCATTAGATTAATATCTACTAGCGTTTTACAGTCGTGAAAATCGCAAAGAAATTAATTAACTTAAGAATAATGATTCTTTAGAAAATTAAAATAGTAAAACTTTGAATGTTCACGTGGACTCCTCATAGTCCTACAGCTAATAATAATAATGATAATAATAATAATAGTAATAATGTTACGAATATTAATAATATAGTAATAATAATACCATTAATAATAACAATATAAACTATAATAATCATAATGACAATAAGAATATCAATATTAATAACATTAATAGCCGAAAAAAAAATAATGACAATAATAGTAATAGCAAAATACTTATAATAATAATATTAATAATAAGATTTGGATAACATCTGCATTGGAAAATTTGCTATGTTTGTGTCAAACAAACTGCAATACATTGTTGTGAACACCACCCAGGCTCAATTAACAACGTAAAACCTGCAACAATTCTAGGAGACTTTACAATACACACAGACTAAACAATCAAATCTAATCGTCCTAACATTATTTCTGAGAATGTGCCTTCTAATTGACATGGCAGTCCCTGCAGAATATTCTTGTGAAGATAATGAAAATACAAGGAACTGGAATTCAAAAGCTAAAATATGTGGCTCGTGATGAATTCAAATATTCCAGTTGTAAGTGAAGAACTCAGATTGTTTGAAAATGTGTCCGATAGACGCACTGGAGGGATTCCAGGTGTTTCAAGCCTTAAAGAAATGCAAAGAAATGTACTCCCAACTAATGTTCACACCTTCCGAAAGGTTTTATCTGTGTAAAACGTGTGATCACTTTTTGATTTCTGAAAAATCGCTCTATGGAAAATGTCATGGTGTCTTTTTTGACCTTAGGTCTCTTGTTGAAAAAAAGGAGTACACACAAAAATCAAAGAAAAGAAAATAATAATGATAATAATAATAATAATAATAATAATAATAATAATAATAATAATAATAATAATAATGACATTAACAATAAAGCTATTAAGAATAAAATAACAATAATGATAACAAAATAATGTTAACAATAATAAAATTATATTAAATGCAATACCAACTATAACAATAATAAAAGTAACAATTATAACATCATCGATAATAACAACAATGACAATAACAATACTAACAATAATAATAATAATAATAATAATAATAATAATAATAATAAAATGACAAAGGTAATAACAAAAATAAGAATAAAACAATCATATAAACTAATATTAATAACAACAATAATATCTATAATAATATTAAAAATAAATATTATAACAACAATTGCATCAATAGTAATCATGATAATAATAAATATAATAACAAAAACAATAAGAATAATAACAAGAAAAATTAATAATAATAAAACTACTAGTAGTAACAACAAAATATAACAATAACGATAACAATGAAACAACGTGATCAGTAATAATCGCAATAATAATGCTAACAAAACAATAATAATAATAATAATAAAAAATAATAACTATAACAATATTAATAGCAAATAATAATAATAATAACACTAACAATACTAATATTAATAACAACAATAAAAATATAATATCAATAAAGATAACAGTGAAACAACGTCATCAATAATAATAACAAAACAACAAGAATAAGAATAAACAATAATAACAAAAGTAATAATTTTAATAATGATAATTGCAATTATAACAACAATATCAATAATAATAACAATATTAACAAAAATAAGAATAGTAAAATAAAAAATATAATGATAACATTAATAAAACTAATAATAATAACAACAATAATAACTATAATAATAATAATAATGATATAAATAATTATTATAAAATCAGCATCATCATAATATCATATAAGAATTATTATTATTATAATAATATTAAATATAACAATCCAACTCGGCACGTTATTCTTCGTGTGTCTGAATTTCTTCGAATCTGCTCGAAAATTATCATATTTGTCATCTGTTTTTTACTCTGTGATTTCCTTTTTTTGTAGGTGGGGAGGTTCGACTATTGCTAAACAATTACAAACTCGTGCCCGGTATGTCGGAATTAATTTCCTGTGAAGTTGGAGAACAGAAATTTCACGGCTTACTGACATCGGCCCCTGTGAATCAATCTAAAATATTTGACAGTATTTCAATGGAGCGAAATACAGCAAGTAAACAAACCCATGTGAGTCGAAAAACACACATACCTCTGTACGCGTCTATATATATCTCCTCTGTTTCTCTCTCTCTCTCTCTCTCGCTCTCGCTCCATGTCTGTCTGTCTGTGTTTCTCTCTCTCATTCACTCACTCTCTCTCTCTCTCTCTCTCTCTCTCTGTGGGAATTCTTGTGTGTGTTTGTACTATCAGTAAATTGTGAATGTGTATATATTCGTTCAGCTCCTTGGCAAACGGGACAGGTGCGAACGAAGACAGAATTAATAATTTTTGACATGATGGTAATGTGTTTGCTGTAATGGAAGGTGTCCGCTATACCATAAAGGTTATATTGCCAAGAATTAGGGGAGTAATGGTAACGATAGCAGTGATTCAAAATGGAATTTCATGTCTATATGATTTCTTTTTAAAAGTTCGGCCTGAATCTTAGCATTAGTATCCATTAGAGATGCAGCCAACAGATAAATATATAAATATTTTCTTTTCTCTGAAACACAAGTTTAAATAACGTTTGTCTTACTGGCTGCCAAATGTTCGGTTTTATACTTCTTTATGACGCTTCGAATCTTTTCTTTTATTTTCTTCTTTTATTTTCAAGAACTTTTGGAACGAGAAATCGGGGAGCCGAGTTCGAATTCCAGTTGAATTCCCCACACTCACTTACGTGCAAATACCCTTGGGAAAGAAATTAATCCGTTTCTTCCCTCGAGTTATTGGTTAAATAACAGGACAGATTGGGTTGTATAGCCTGGCTGGCAACCAGTCTATCGCAGAAAATAATGTCTACCTACTGTGGGATAATCTTCTGCCCAGTCAGTCATGTCTCTTTCGATACATGATCGTCCAAAGCGTGTATCACGTATGACACTTAACTGACTGATATTGGCAACAAACTGCCTGCATACGGACAGGAATGATTTCAGCAGTGATACAAAAAATAAATAAATAAGTAAAAATAAAAGAAACGAGCGTAAGACAAGGATATGTATTCTCACCGGATTTATTTAACTTATACAGTGAGTCAATTCTAGCGAATTAGTCAGTCAGTCAGTCAGTTAGGTACCATACGTGATACTGGCTTTGGGCGATCATGTCTTGAAAGTGTCATGACTGACTGTTCAAAAGATTATCCCGCAGTAGGTTGTCATTGATTTTCTGCGCTAGACTGGTTGCCAGCTACAGAACACAATCTCTCCTGTTATTTAACTCATAACTGGAAAGAAGAGACGGATTAATACCTTTCTTAAGGGTATTTGTGCGCAAGTAAATGCAAGGAATTAAACTGAAATTCGAACTCGGCTCCCCGATTTGTCGTTCCGAGTCGATATTTACTGGACCACAACATATATCCTGTCTCTTTCGAGACATGATCGCCCAAAGCGTATATTCCGTATGGTCTTTAGCTAATTAACTGACCTTACTGATATAGTGTGTCAATTCTAAGAGAATTAGATATTCTACAAAATTCACAACTTTAACAACGTAATAAATGAAGATGACACAGTTGATATCAGCTATAGAAAGAAAACTACAAATGTTCATACAGAAAGTAGTGAAGGAAAGCGTGAAGAATAGTAAGCAGCTGAATTGTTACTAGCAAAAGTAAGAGTTCAGAATATAAATTACAAATAGCACGTACAAAATCAACAAAGAAAAAGGATTTAGATATCTGAGAATTGTTCTTATAGGTTACAAATCCTATATTGTCCAACAAATGACTAAAACACAAAAATAAAATTACCTGCAAATATTTATGAGAAAAACTGAAAATATTTTGCAAAAACCAGACCAAAGCAAATTTCACAAGTCAGTGTGAAAATTAAGATTCTGTATTCTGATTGGATAGGAAATAGCAAACTAATCTTTACTCTAAGAAAATGGGTATGAGATTTCGATCCAGTCACATGACCAGATTTCACTATTTAACCACGTCTCTTGACTTGTCAAATCAGTCCGAGATGAGAGTAAAAAAATTGAGACGACATGCTAAAATGTAACAACAATAAATTTCAAGACGCTGACCTCGTCATGCCTCGTCGACATACATTTATTCTTCTTCCTTTCAATTTTCTTTTCTTCGTCTTCCCTCATACGCCATACAAAAAACAACAACAACAATATACTTTAACTGACTCCGAAAAACTAATGTCTGATAAGTACAATTTTCCTTTATTGCTTGACCGTCCTTTTCACTCTTTACCCGAGTAAAAAAAGGAAAGGAACACAGACTTTATTAGTAGCCTGATTAATCTTTTTACATACATGCATAGTGCTACTATTAGCTATAAGCTCTGGATTCATTTAACTCCTGACTATTATTTCTCTGGAAAATTTAACTGCATACATTTTTATCTGTGTATGTATTCTTCTTACAAATTTGTTATTCAGCTCTATTAATAAAATCCCACTTAATTTACAAATAAAACATTTATTTTTCCAACAATTTATTCAAGTTTCTGATATTTTAAATTGTGGGACTTCTGTTGCGTGTGGCACAAGACCAACTTGATAAGCATAGCCGAGGCCCATACATTCTAACAGAGAACGTAAAATGCGTCAGTGAAATCCGAAGACGCATAAAAATACCAAAAAAAAAAATGCATTCCTAAAAATAAGTGCAGTAGTAAGAAACAGAAAAAGCTCCGTTAGATTCCTGAAATAAAAGAGTCATGAAAGGTTATGTGGTATCTGTCCTACTATCTGGCAGTGAATGCTGGATAATTTCCTCAAAATGAGGAATAAACTTCATGCAACAGAAATGTGGTTCTACTGAAAAATGTAAATGATACCATTGGTCAAACATGTGAGCAACGACAAAGTTTCTGAGAAAATGGAGACTAAAAGAAAACTCATACTTAATATCAGGAAAATACAGTGTAAGTTTCTTGAACAAGTAATGAGGAAGGAGAGCTAAGAGAATCCCATACTCACAGGACAGACACAGAGAGAGACAAGGGAAATTAATTCTTGTCCTATTTGATGAGTTTGAAGAAATAGATAGCAAGGCAGGGTTTGAGAGGTGAAACTGGAAATTGATCTATTGAACTTTCTGGGGCACATAATGAGGAAGTAGGGTTTGGAAAATCTGTTATTCACAGGAGATTGAGGGCAAGAACAAGACGATCTTAAAAAAAACTGATAGCGGAACAGGGTTTAGAAATTAGAAAAATATAATTTATTTAGAGCTGCAATGGATATGAAATTGTGGAGCGCCATGCTGCCTACGTACTGATGGAACGCGGCGCATAAGTGAGAAGCTGCTATAATAATGGTAATACTAATTAGCATTGCTACAGAACCCAATAACAAGATATTTACTTTATACATTAAAGTTATTTCTACCATAAAATATATTGGTATCGTTATTTTTTTTCTAGAAATAAAAATGCCCGCATCTGTATTTCTAAGAGAGAAATCATAATATATAAATAATAATTAATTCTTTATTTTTTTATGATTCCTAACATTTAAATATGAGAAAACAATGCATAAATCATTATATATGTGTGTGTGTGTGTGTGTGTGTGTGTGTGTGTGTGTGTCTGCGTGTGTGTGTCTGCGTGTGTGTGTCTGTGTCTGCGTGTGTGTCTGTGTCTGTGTGTGTGTCTGTGTGTGTGTCTGTGTCTCTGTGTGTGTCTGTGTCTTTGTGTGTGTGTCTGTGTCTCTCTGTGTGTATGTCTGTGTGTGTGTCTGTGTGTGTCTCTGTGTGTGTCTGTGTGTGTGGATCTGTGTGTGTGTGTGTGTGTGTGTGTGTGTGTGTGTGTGTGTGTGTGTGTGTGTGTGGACCGCCAATAATGCGCTGGGGGTTACAGCAAAAAAATTAAAGACTGGGCACAGAAAGTGTCGAAAAAAAGATAAAAAATGCATGATATTCAAGGAGATTTTGGCTATCAGGTAAGCAAGGAAACTTAAGTGTGTTCCAGAGCGGAAAATACGAAAGAATAAATTTGGTGGGGGCAAAAGTGGCGGATATATTTAACTATTTCAACAGTAAAATGATGTGACGTAGATGCCAATGTATTAGCACATTTTTTAAAAAAAGAAACTGAAATCTTTATTTTTTCCACTGAGATATCTAGCAGAGGTATGACTCATAGAACTAGAACAATCTACCCCGGTTAACGCAATAAAGAGTTCAGTTCGAAATTGTAATTTCCTGAAAAAGGTTGAAGCATACAACGGGTGATACGTTTGTGAATACGGCAACAAAGTTAAGGACATCGGTTCGAACAATGTACATTGTGTAAATAAAGGCCGGTGGTTTTATATTTTGTTGAGCATGCTTTAATATGAGGTAAGAAAAATTGATTAAAGTTTAAATGCTGTCGTGTGAACTTCCGCACTTCACGAAACCTTTGGATTGTCGCTACAGAATCAATTATAAAAGACTGTGTCAAATAAAAGGTATGTACATCTAAAACGCTCGATGACCAGAGCTTCACAGCTAATGACGCCTCTGATCTCGCTCTGACAGCTCTGTGGTGGAAATACTGACTGGTCACATTCATTTCTACAAGGTCCAAACTAGTGACATTCGACCCACACCGACTGAAGCCATAATATTCATCAAACGTGAAGAACTGATGTTTCTTCAAGGAGGTTCTGTGTTTCGAGCGACTATTGGGACTCAACGCAGTACATACAGTTTATCGATAAAGATGCTGGGAAAATGGTCTGTTCCCTGAACCGATCCATCGAGTACCGCACTCCTCCTCGTATCATCTACCTTTAAATTAGCCAGATCAGGCTGCTGTTATATTTGGGCGGGAGCTACCTAGTCTTCGGTTACATTCTTGATAATATCCAAAGGCATCTCTGTATCATTGCAGGCGACGAATTATTTTCTTATATAGAATTGATTTCTCACAGAGCAGACGTCGCTGGGTTTTATCGGTATTATACCGCTATTTGCATGGTGAGTGTTCAGATGAAATGCACTCCGTAGTTCCGTCTAAAGTTTCACATCCAAAACCCGCCATATAACGAATCACCCCCAATCTCTTCATATCCACCCAGTGAAATATAAGTTTCGCTCAAGGAACATCTTCTCATGAACCACTGCGTTGTGAAACCGGCTCCCACGAGGTTAATTCCCCAATCATCACACGTAACCTGTAATCAAAGTTAGCCATTATCTTCCACACATTTCTGAACAAGTTGTACCTCTTACACTTTAACTCTCAAACTCCAGTAGTCCTAGGGCCTTGTACAAATGGAACACTCCACTAAAAAAAAAAAAAGAGAGAAAAATCAATTGAGGCATACCAACAGCATCAACAACTAAAATAGATAAGATCTCATCAGGTAGAGAAAATAACATTATCAAGATGTTAACGTTCCGCACAACATCGTTTAACATATCAGGAAAGAAAATCCGTCAATATTTAAAAGAGTGATAGCATCTTTGGGACTTAAGAAACCTATTTTTCTGATACCTTATTGCATGAAAAAAAAAAAAAATTCAGAAATTTCAACCAAAAGCAATACTAGCTGTTCCATTAATGAATGTCAAATATTTCCTTGTAGGAAAACGCTCAATATTACTTACGCCATTGTAATATATGCCTGGTTCAGAATTATTGTTATTTTACTCATATTTGCTTCAGTTCATGTTCCTAGTAGTTTTGGATATAGACGTAATTCATGTAATATTAAGACTGGATACCTTTTTTTGAATAGTACATGCTGTGGAGTTGGTTGGCTACAATAAATGATTATTTTTACGCATATATTATTATTATTATTATTATTATTATTATTAGCAGTAGTAATAGTAATAGTAGCATTATAGAATTTGCATTGTATTTTTTTAGTTATTTTACATTGAATAAAAATGATATGTTATATATATATATATATATATATATATATGAAACAATAATTCTGAACACGGTATATATTATTTAATATATATATCGAATCTTATGACAATCTAAAATTGCGGCTCAGATTATTTCCAATATCTCAATTCCTGAAAAGAAAAAAAAAACAAAACGGTCAAATCAATAACATCATGTTATCCAAAATATATAACATAAATTTGTCCAAAAACAAAATAATATTAAGAATAATTTGCTTAAGACAATTTAAAAAATAAAACTTTCTAAATTATCACTTATTTTCGTGTATTAGTCACTGAATTGTGTGATTTCTTATACTCCATAGATTTTCTGACTTTTCATCTAAAATGATACATAATTATGAGGGTCATTAAACCTACAAAACCTGAAAAAACAATAATTTTTGCTCCCGTATAAAAAAGCAAAAATATCTTGCTAAAAAATAAAATCCATCGTCTTGACAAAATATCTCAGAGGACAAAACGTGTCGTCTAAGATAAATTTTCATGTTTCACATTTATATATATATATATATATATATATATATATATATATATATATATATATATATATAGTGTATTGAGCTCCGAAATTGCTAAGTATAACAGACAATGAATGTTTAATCCTGAGCTATTCTAAACATAGTATTTTAGCTTTAATTTCTGCTAAAATTAAAAACAAAAATTGTCTAACATTTACATAATTTTTTATTCGGCTGATTCTTGATCAATGTTTTCGGCTCACGCGTGTAATCATAGAAACATAGAATAACAAAAACAGATAGATAGAATAGGCAGGTATAGATTAGTATGAAAGCATGAATATGAAAATATAGATTAGATAGATTGCATAAATAGGCAAATATATATTTTATGGATTGAATGGTCAGATATACATTAGATTGAATCAATAGGGTCTATAGATTCGATTGATAGCATCAATAGACGGATATTTACTAGATAGATAGATAGATAGATAGATAGATAGATAGATAGATAGATAGATAGATAACTCCCAAATAACATTAATATTGTTTTGCTTAGCACTCGGATAACATAGTTAATATTGTTTTGCTAATCGTAGTTTTGATGTAGCAGATTTTAGAGATTCTGGAGCACCCACTTAACTTCGAGCTCACTTGTCGGAATTGATCCCACCCTGAGATACATGTCTAATAACGCATTTACTCATCTAGCAACGAAAGCAGGATATGAAATTTTTCTTTTAATAAAGGGTGTTATCAGCCAATCCCAAAATTTCCACTGGCGTCTATAATTCACAGAAGCACCCATTTGTTAGTGCAATGAGAAAGATGTTGCCGTAGAGTTTAAATTTTTTGATCAGGCCACATTGTACGTATTGACCTACTTTCAGACACAAAAATGCAGATTTAGAGCACCCAGTATGGAGTTAAGTCACTGCCCAATTGTAACTTATTACTAACTGCATAGTTAGAATCTCCAGGAACGAGCTAATATCTGAAGATTTGAACATTTAATCATTGAAG
Organism: Ascarosepion bandense; assembly: GCA_037127315.1. Lineage (NCBI taxonomy): Eukaryota > Metazoa > Mollusca > Cephalopoda > Sepiida > Sepiidae > Ascarosepion > Ascarosepion bandense. The sequence continues at coordinate 331,191 of JBBBDQ010001286.1, read as the reverse complement.
TCATTGTCGCATACTACGTTGTCTATTATATATTTTTTATGTATTTTATGAATTATCCGGTACAATAACTTCTAAAATACATTCATTATACCTTGAGAATATGTGGTAATCCTATATGCATATAATACTTATTTCTAATCGATTTCAATCGTAGTAAGGCAGTAAAGTCACGAAGACACAAGGAGTTAAAGACGATTGAAGAACTGGAAACGACTATATGTTAATTAATGATGAGATGGAAGAGAAAAAGTAGTTATGAAGAACGTAGATAAGGTTTGATATTCATTTAGATTTTTTGCAGTTGGCTGGAAAGCACGAAGCTGGGAAGGATGCGACAAAATATAAATATGGGCAAATAATTTGCGGCTAAATCTAAAATTTAGACTAAAAGACTAAATTGATGATTTTTCGACGCCAGTCTAGTACTGTGCTCAAAATTTTCAAAAAATCTAGTTACAAATCATCCGACCGTGCATAGAATACTTTTTTCATATCGGGTCGGGTGCCCCTGCTGTTCATCTCAGGTTTCTCGACAGGCTCCAAAGGAGAATCTAATGTGATCGCTCCAGACCTGGCAGCTCGAATTTCTCATCGGAGAATGTGGCTTCCCTCTGTCTCTTCTGTAATATTTTCATGGCATCTGCTCCGACGAACTTAAGCCACTAGTGCCACCTCCACAAGAATTTACTTGAAAGACCAGACTGACAAAATTTTATAGTAAAATCTACCAAATGCAGGCGACAGTTCTACTCCATCAACTTCTTTTCTCGCACTTCTCGCATGTGAAACCGTCTTCTGTATACTTGCTCTCCTGACGTATACAACCTCCTAGAATTTAAATACAGTGTCAATTTTCATCTCTTGACTCCAGTCCTTTCCTCGTCCTTTCTACACCACCCCGTGTATCTTGTTCTTTTTCTTTTTCACTCTACCTTCGCAACTATCATTACACCAGTATTCCCATTTTTCTCTTGTCGTTTCTCAAACACCCTCTATAACTGGTTCGGTTTTCTCTTAGCTCTCCACTTGCTTAAACTTTTACACTTTTATGTTGCCCCCTGAGTATCAGTAGCTCTATCACCTTGCTTGAGGTGAGACGATAAAAAAAAACAGAAAAGAATAAAGAACAATAGCAAAGAGCTCATCTGAACAATTACTAGGAAAGTATTTGTAGAAAAGGCACAGAGAGGCATCCTTATGGCGGTGGAGAAATGACTGAATCAGAACCTCCAAATGAGGACCGATAATTTTGATGATTCTTCTTTGGATTTCATCAAGAAGCTCAAAGTAAATAGCACAGTCACCGGTCCATATGTGGCAGTAATTTTCTAAGCGAAGTAGACTTGTGATATATATGATAGATCCTGGGGATAAAAATTGTCTCACACGAAACAATGAACCAACATTCTCTGAAACGCATTGTAACATAGCTCGATCAAGGCTGAGTATGCACTTAAAATAATTAAATATATATGTAAAATCTATTCAAATAATATATGTACAAACAGGTGCCACAGATGGTAGTACAAATCTTTTGTAGCATAAAAAAGGAAAAAGAAAATAAATTGGTCTTGCTACAGAAGATTCCTAACGCCATGTCATGAAATCTGCCAGTTGGTTTAAAGATAAGCGACACAATTTTGGCTATGGCATTCCCGTCTCGCATGGATTCATGACATTCGGGTTTTACTATATCTGATATGCGTAAACACAGATAACGCCACATTGACTGGATTTTTCCATCAGTTTCCAATTACCAGTCTTAATAATTTTGTCAGTGGTCAGGCAGAGTGAATAAGTAGGTATGTGAATAATTTCGAAGATATATTTACGTTAGTTCTTCAGATGTCTGGCTCCAGATTGAAAGCTAAGCATGCGAGTAGAGCTACATTTGATTAATATCTATCTATCTATCTATCTATCTATCTATCTATCTATCTATCTATCTATCTGTATATATCAGCGGTGACACCTGCACTAAGACTACTGTCAAGTCAATTTTAGAACAACAAATATATCTGCAGAAAGTCTAACTTTCACTGAAATGTTCCGGTCTGAACTTCTCAAGATAAAAAAAAAACTCAAAACAATCTTAAATTGTCATTTTTATTGCATTTAGCTTTGTTTTAACTTTATAATTATAAGTATATTTTATTTATAATCATCTCATATGAACAGTTGTTGATATCAGCATGGAAAATTGAGTTCAGCGCTGTAAAACTAATCGAAATATAATTTATTTCATTGTTATAATCATTATTAATATAATTTAAATGCTTCCAATTAGTACATTTGGTTGGAATGTTTACAAAATATCTAAATAATATTTAAACTAACAAGTAATACTAATTATTACATATTAACTATTATTAATCTCGATTTCTGTTAATCTATTCATTCTAAGGAGAGTGATGAACCCACTGCAATGCAAGGGGCTAATTGGAGTGGAAGTGAATAAAAAAAATAAAATATTGAGAACCCAATCATAAACGAGAAATAAGAGGTAATCCTTTTCAAAAGAATGAGCTGGAGCATGAAAAGGGAGAAAGGCCAACATATTTATTTTTTCCCAGACTAAATATCATGAAATAATCCTTTATATATTCAAATTAAATAACAAATAATTCATATTGATTAAATAATTTTAGACATAGTTCATCTTACAAAATATTATTTTTATTACTAAACAAATTAAAATATTACTTGTATTTATTTAAAGATAATAAAAAATTAATTAAAAAATGACTCTGTAGCAAGCGAAACTTGGATATGGTACAAGGCCGCAAGTGTGGAGCATTTACAGTGCATATGTTGCTCAAATACGCTAATATATTTGATTACATTCATTAGAAAATGTTCTTACGCTTTTCTATAATGACAGAAAATGCAAAGCATGAAAATCAAACAGTGTCTTTTTAGGATTATTTCTTGTCCACTGTAGCTGAAACGTAACTTCATACAACTTTATCTGCCCATCTCTTTAAACTTAAGTTACAAGCAGAACAAACTTCTTATCTTTGAACAAAATTAGCTGATTTAAGGATGTCCATTGGTCTAGTAACGATGAACTTCATTGGCTCGTATTTCAAACTAAAAGTTGGTAGTTGTTTAGAACTAAAAAAAAAACGAAATAAATGACAGTATATCAGTGGAATTAGTTATAAGTGTAAGATTATTGGAATTCATATTTTGTTATAACTCTTTTCTAGCGGTTATAATATCATTTCCTGCTTGGTCTACTCACCGTGGCGTCTGTTAGAAATACTCTTGACTGACAACATTGGTTTAATTTGGATACACTTGGAGTTCTTTATTTAAAGCCTATTTCATCTCTGTTGTTGCGAGTGTATCGTTTACTCCCCGACATATTACTAGACAGTAAGCATTTATTTCTGATGAAAGAATAGATTTTTTATCTAAACTTTCAATACAATAACAGAGTATATCGTCCCTGTAAATCAATAAGGATATATAGTCAAGAGAATAGGATCAGTGTGCAACAAAAATTTCAAAAATTGTAAACTGCCTGGAAAAAGAAAGAGTTATAATAAAAATAGCAATAAAAAACTTCCCAATACAAATTGCTAAATAAACGAGGAGGACTTACCGGACTTAACTGAAAATGCAGGCAGGGAAACACCTTTTTTGCTACGTTACTTAAAAATCGAAAAATAAAAACAAATACGGTGTAAAACACCACCGTGAAAAATATAAAAATACCCACTATATACAAGCAACCAAATGCAGCCGACAATACTAATCCGGAAGCTTCTTTTCTTGCACTTCCCGCCTGTGGAACTCTCTTCCATTTAGTTGCTTTTCTGAAGGCTATAACTTCCAGGAATTTAAATGCAATGTCAAGTCCCATCTCTTTTATAAACTTGACTCCATTCCTTTCTACATCACTCCGTATAACCTGTTCTTTTCCTTTCTCTCGTCCTTCGCAAAAGTCTTCACACCTGTGTTCCCATCCTTTCTTGCTCTTTCTCTGACACCCCTTGTAACTGGTTCCTCATTCTTTTCACTCTCCTCCTGTCTAAATTTTACTTTCATATGCAGCGCCTACGCATCAATTAAAAAAAATAAAATATATATATTGTAACAAACTTTTGACAAAATGAAGTTCGAATACGGCAAATTGAATTTACAATGAAAAAATGGCGCTTCTTCTATCCTTCCGTACTTTGTAGAATAGAGTAGATAATCTCTAACCTTGGTAGATAATCTTTCCAGAGATGTTGTTTAAATGAAAACACCGAATTTCCAGTCTACAGTTAATAAGGGCATACAGCTGTAAAGTTCGCTTCAATACTTTCATAATCGTTCAATAATGGAGTCATCGAACAATACCCATCCAACACATGCTAGCACGGAAGCGGACGTTAACGATGTTGATGATTATGATGATGTTGATGATGATATAAAATAAAAACTGTTTTTTCTATGAATATTCTACAATAAATTTGGCAAACTATTTTTAAAAAACGATATTTCAACAAGACAGTTTTTTCTCTTGAGACAGCTATTATGTTTTTGAAGGTGGGTCTGTGATATTTGCCATATTATAATTGTAAAATAGCGTTAAGCATTTTTGTTGCCATTTCTGGAGAGAAAATGAAAAAATTCTTTGTTCTCAAGTTTTGTTAGTGAATTTATATGGCCATAGCAAACAAAAGAAAATTTCTAAAAATGCATTTTTTTTCAAAATTTATGATTACATTTTCTCGTCATTATGTTATTATTTAAATTTTCTTGTTCCATGGTTCAAAAACATTTTTTCTATTTACTAAAAAATTTGTTTTCATAGCAATTTCTTTATAATATGGTAAATAATGTATCTTACATTGTACTTTGTTTCTATATCTTTAAATTGTTCAAAATATAAAATTATTTTCGTAAATAAATAATCTAAAGAAGAAAGAATTTTGTTGTTTAACAGTTTGTTATAGATTCTTAAGACGAAATTGTATAAATACATTTCCATATTTCCGATTTTATTAAAATTTTAATAAGTTTTTAAAACAATAATTGCCGAGAGAGTATACAATAGTGCTTGTGTCAAGAGAAAAACTAAGCTTTTGGCATACCATTTCTTTTATGGTATGTTTGTTACAAATTACCTGATTCTTATATAAGAACTTTTAATGATTTTACAGAGTGATCAATCTATTTTCTAAACTTGCATCACGATTTGTAAACTCTTATGTTCCATCAGGTTCATCTCTAGATGGATTCCAATAAAACAAAAATATCATATTGCTAAGTTGGTCTTATCTACAAATAGTAGTTGCACATCTTAATTTATTTCTATATTGAAGCATGATAAATTACCTCTCTCTCTCTCTCTCTCTCTCTCTATATATATATATATATATATATATATATATATATTAATGCATGTTTCATGAAATAATATAGACATTTTTATTTACTTTATGTAATTTTTCATATTGTCTGTTAAGCTTAATAGCAGTATCATTAAATAAAGAAAGAAAATTACAATATTTATACATAATGTTTTGATAATCCAATCTAAGCTTTCGGCTTAAGCCATTTTTAAAGATGCCAAATTACATTATATATTATAAACACGGACAATCTATAATGACAAACTGTTTTTGTTTACATGGAAGATTTCCAAGCAGCAACACACTCGTGCATTTAAGACGCTGGAAGCGAATATCGCATCACAGCTCGTGACGTCACACATGACCAAGTGAGAGTGAAAACAAGAAATATTAAGTGTAGGAAGCAATTTGAAAAACGAATGTCTTCTGGTATTATTTATAGGCATTTAAGAATATTTGTGGAGATTTCATAATTTATCTTGTTCATGTTAGGTTTCAACTGTTTTATGTATATAGCTTCGAGAATTTTTGGTTTTTGTTTATTGTTTTCATATTTAAGTCGAGTTGTCTTTTCAGCTACGGTTTTCCAGAATTGTGTATGTGGCCAGGCATGTTGATTTAAGTGTCTGAAAATTTTAGAATTATCGTTCAAGTGTAGTGTCAATCATCGTGAAAGAGAGTGTGTGGTGTGACCAATATATATATATATATATGAAAGAGAGTTTGTGGTGAAAGAGTTAGTTGTGTGACCAATATATATATATATATATATATATATATATATATATATATATATATATATATAATATAGAGTGATCCACGTATACTGTCTTAATATGTATAGGAAAAACTACTAAAAAGTTGTAAGTTTAAAAATGTATTTTTTGACAGTATTTGTTTATTTCTATTATTATATTTGATATTTCAAACCGTCCTCAGCCCTTCATCAGAAACAAATGATTTTAAAATTTAAATTAGAAACGTATTTCGCGAGAGCGTTCATGGAGAGATTGTTTACATCACGTGACGCAGAAAGCGACAGATTTTTAAAAAATATTTGTAAACGTAAACCTGTCTTTAATAATACTTATAAATTTTGTTTCAGAGAATTTTTTTAATGGTATCTAAAACAAATTTAACTATTGTAATATTTATAAAGATTCAAAACACCTAAGTCCCTATTTAACCTTAGCTTGTGTGTATTTAATTTTAACATCCAGTATTTTTCTTTCTTTCTGCGTGAGTGTGTAGAACAAAAATCGGAGTATATATATATAAATATATATATATATATATATATATATATATATATATATATTTGTGTGTGTGTGTGTATTTGTAACGGTTACAAATTGAAGTACATCCCACAATTAAATATTTACTTTGAAAATGTGCTCAATACAAATGTAGAGCATAAATATATGATAATAATTATTATTATATTGATATTAATAGTATACTGCAACTCAATATCTATAAAGTTTCAGTGTCAAAATACTATCATCATGCAGTGAAAACACGATCATCTGGCAAATGTGGGTAAATTAATTGGTAATATATAGAAATAAATAGATTTTTAAACATACAAAATAACAAATAAACATAAAAATAAAAACACCAATGAAATTAATTAAGTTGGGTGGGAGTTCATAACATTTTAAAGAACAGTGTCTGTACGATTCATAGGCAAGAGTTTTTCAATTAAAGCAAGTCCGACATATCAAAAATGTTAAATCGGAAAAAAGCAGAAAACGATAAAGGATTAAAAGTTAAAAGATAAAAATAAAAGAAGAAGGAAGAGACAAGAGAAAAAACGGAAGATAAAGAATAGGGAAAGAAAATATTAACTAAATTTAGAACATGTACATCTTTACATGAAATATATTTCCGTTGCTTACAAGAAAAAATCCACGTAATAAAATTCCAAAAAAAAACTGACTTATCGAACCAAAGTAATGAAATCACTAAATTTTTCAACCATAGAATTTTCCATGCTCCTAACTTTATCTTAAATCATATTAATTTTATAACAGCATTTTTACTATTTGCTCGTTTTATACCTTAAAATTAAGCTTATTTAATTGGTAATTCTTTCAGTACTATCTTTCTTTTATTTGTATTTATTAACAAATCTCCTTAAAAAAAAAAAAATTCTTATTTTAATTTTTAATTTTTTTTATCTATATGTATTACTAAATAAATTAAGCATATTTTAGTGTTTGATGATGGTGTTTTAACACTGAAACTTTATAGCGATTAAGTTGCCGTATTGTGAAACTATCTCCCGCGTGTACACTTTTTTTTTTTTAATACTGCGGGGAGAGAGAAATTAATGTTAGTGGTATTATTAGTTATGCTTTATTGTAATTTGCGATGTGAGCTTATGTAAAAAATATATATATATTTGAATACTATCACGTACTTGTAAAATCCGGGGAATAGAAAAATTAACTATTTTAATACTATCACGTACTTGTAAAATCCAGGGAATAGAAAAATTAACTATTTTAATACTATCATGTACTTCTAAAATCCGGGTAATAGAACAATGAACTATTTTTGGGGAAAGAAAGGTAAAAATATAACTTTTCTTCTTTCGTGTTCGATGCGGATATTTTTGGGTAAAGCTAAAATTTTAATAGCCAAAACAAAGTCTCAGGGTTGATGGAATCAGGCGGGGTTAGAGTCTCTCAATAGATATTCACCCGAGAACAGAAAATTTGTGGGAAATTGAATATGACGTGAGCTGATGATATCTCATTCGTCTACCTACTTCCGCAGATCGAGTGGGTGGAAAATGATTTCATTGGCCGATGGTTTCGAATCGGCTAGATCCCCCGTTAGGATTGAAGAGGCTTATAAAAATAGAAACTCGACGAGAAAAAGTCAATTAGCGGGGAGTGAGCCGCTAGACAACAAGGCAACCAAACCCATACCGCCGTCGCCACGTCGTCGCCATTATCCGCCTCGGATTCGGCAAATCCCGTCAAGTTCCGTGAAAAAACCCGTTATTTTTTTTAACATCACCAAGAAAACGGACAGCTCCAATTTTAGAGAATACGTGAAAAGACCTTAAGGAGAATTGAAGAGTTCTGTTACTTTAACGAAAATTAGAAAAGACATTCTTATTTTGAAGATTGGAAACACTGAGGTTTTGAAAACAAGCTCTCTCTCTTTCTCTCTCTCTCTCTCTCTTTCTGTTTGTCTCTCTCTCTCTCTCATTCTCTCTCTTTCTCTCCCTCTCTCTCTCTCCGTTGTAAACCGGCATTCCGACAACTATATTATTATTCTGACAACTGTATTGTCTGCTCCTGTGGAAAAACAAAACAAACATTGTTTTTTTTGTTTTTTTTTATATATAAAGACATTCTCCGTAACTCTCCAGGCGTGTTCGACCTTATTCATTTATTCTATTAATTTTTTTAGTGCCGTATTTATTTTTTAATCACAAGTGTGCAGCAGTGTCCGGACTGGCTCTAATAGAAAGGCGACTACTAAAATTGCCCGACGCGACCTCTGGGATCAATTCCCAACGTGGGACAGTGGCGCGTTGTTGCAGTAGACGTCTTGAAAACCAGCATTTGTGACAATGTCATCGGACGAGATCGTCACGACCAGCAACAACGACCGAACCAACCGGCCAGCTGGGTGGCAGTGTCACAACTGGGATCGTCACGACCATCGACAAGGAAAAAAGAGTCAAAACGAGTCGGCCCCGGGCAAACGTGCGACAGCATGCTTTTATTATAATATTCCTTATTACTATATATATATATATATATATATATATATATATATATACAGAATAAATAAATAGGTAAAAAGAAGAAATCACAATCTAACTTTTCAGTTTTATTAAAGCTTTTTCAGAAACCCAGCGAAAAATTAAAAAAGTAAAGAGGCAGAATATACACATGTTATGATTTTGGTTAGTTGATGTGCGTTGTGGTGCATTGAGTATTGGCTCGGAACGAGAAATCGGGGAGTCGAGTTCGAATTCCAGCCGAATTCATTGCATTCACTTACGCGTAAATACCATTGGGAAAGGTATTAGTCCATCTATTCCTTCCAGTTATGGGTTAAATAACAGGACAGATTGGGTTCTATAGCCTTGGTCGGCAACCAGTCTACCGCAGGAAGCAATGGCAACCTACTGCGGGATAATCTTCTGCCCAGTCAGTCATGTCTCTTTTGAGACATGATCGCCCAAGCGTGTATCACGTATGGCACTTAAATGACTGACTGACTTCTTTATGAAATATATGTCACGTAGGTATATGTCATGCAATAGGTAATATTTTATATGTGATTGCGTGGAATATTTTGGATGGTAAAATGTGTAACATGGTACGTGTATGTTTGTGTAGAAACGCATGTCTGTTTAATTGTATGTTGAACTGTAACGTTAGTCAATATAGGTGTGTATGCGTGTGTGCGTATTAATAAACGCGCTACGTGTATTCAAGCAATAGATAATTTTTGAATATATCATTGAGGAATATTTTTGTCGGGAAAGCCTATAATTGTGTACGTATTTGTTTGTGTAGAAACGCTGGTCTCTTGAGATGTATATTGGACGGTAATGTTAGTTGTTATAAGTGTCTAGGTGTATGTGTGCGAGGAAAAGTTTTTAGATGTAATTTCCGTGTAAATCGTTGAAATGAAGCTATGAAATATAGCACAAAGCTGCGATAAATTTGTATTTGATTCGATATTTTATATTTACCTATGTGTGTATGTATGTATGTTTGAGGAATACTGTTGTCACTACTGTGTGAGTCACCGTAACGCAGCTGAATGGGATAAATTTTTTCATGAAGATTTATTTTTATGTATTAGGTAGACACAAGTTAAATTCATGAAGAATAGTTCTGTTTAAAGATAGAAATGTAATGTAATGTTTTAAGCGAGGTTTATACTTGGTAGTTATAGAATTACTATGATTTTAAAAAATTCTTTAAAAGATCATATTCTTTTTTTGAAAATTAGGCTGGTATTAGTGAAATCAAAGTTATGTTCCAGGTAATTTCTATGTAATACGAGAGAGTTAGAACACTTGTCTGAACGCGACCCTCTTTTGTGTCGGAAATTTACAGATGTAACGGGTCTCCTGATTGGCTGATTTAACCCGAACCTCGTTTTGAACTTTAGGCGGGCTTTACCAGAGGTTTTATGTTTTTTTTTCTGATGGTTTTGTTCTCTCCTTTTTTTCAGCTAGCACGAACAGTATCGGACGTATTTGTGCCGCTCCGGATTTTTGTTGCAGCAGGGCCTAAATTGGCGCCCACTTGTCTCGCTATATCGAGACCATCTTACCAATTCTTTGTAATCTTTTAGGCTAATGCCACAACTTTGTAACAGAGAAAATCTCTTGTTACCCTTCTTACCTTAAAGAGGATACCCTATGGGCAAAGCCTTGCCTTCCTAGAGAAAAATTCTCTAAGCACTATCATCTTATACCAAGATAAGAAACTGTGAAAGAAGCTGACCCAGAAGAAAGTTCCTGTACGTCGCGGATCGCAGTTCCTTGTGTCTTTTTCATCCCACTCCTAGACGGAGGATACTATACCAAGCTAAGCAGAGAAAAGAGACTATACTAAGCTACACTGTAGCAGCAAAATTCAGCATATTTTTGCAAGACAAATAAATTGTTTTTCCTATACCAGGTATGTCTTGTTATGTTTGATAATTTCCTTTCACTGCTTAAGCGCTAAGCTATGTGAATATATTTCTCACATAGCTTTTATTGCAAAAATATGTGCGTTACATATTTTATTGTAAATTTTTCCCTTCCAGAATTGTTATTTGTGTGATTTTTTTTTGTGCTTCTTGTCTGCTACCTAAAAAAAAAAAATTTTTTTTCAAAATTTGTCGGAGAGGGGGTTAGTTTGACTGGATAAGCCTTGACATTTCCTTATTTTCTCTCTCTCTTCGCATGTTATCCTGGTATGCTTGAGGGCGGCATATGGCGGGAGAGCGGCAAAATTTAAAACCTGTCTCTCTTCAACCTTTAAAATTACAATTGGAGTGTCCTGACTTCAGTGGGTCTCCTTCAGCGGATAAATTTGAATTTCGGACATTTCTCAGAAGGTTCGAATTCTGCACAGCCGACTTGGGAAGATATAACATTTGGTGCTTGTTGTAGTGACATTTAGTGCTTGTTAATATGACATTTAGTGCTTGTTAATATAACATTTGGTGCTTGTTATGGTGACATTTAGTGCTTGTTAGTATAACATTTAGTGCTTGTTATGGTGACATTTGGTGCTTGTTAGGATGACATTTAGTGCTTGTTAATATAACATTTAGTGCTTGTTAATATAACATTTAGTGCTTGTTAAATAACATTTAGTGCTTGTTATGGTGACATTTAGTGCTTGTTAATATAACATTTAGTGCTTGTTATGGTGACATTTGGTGCTTGTTGTAGTGACATTTAGTGCTTGTTAATATAACATTTGGTGCTTGTTATGGTGACATTTAGTGCTTGTTAATATAACATTTGGTGCTTGTTATGGTGACATTTAGTGCTTGTTAATATAACATTTAGTGCTTGTTATGGTGACATTTGGTGCTTGTTAGTATGACATTTAGTGCTTGTTATGATGACATTTAGTGCTTGTTAATATAACATTTAGTGCTTGTTAATATAACATTTAGTGCTTGTTATGGTGACATTTAGTGCTGGTTAGTGTAACATTTAGTACTTGTTAATATGACATTTAGTGCTTGTTAATGTAACATTTGGTACTTGTTAGTATAACATTTAGTACTTGTGGATCTGCCCTGGGACAGAGATAAATTGTCTCGGGTGGATTCTAATTACGTGCCTTCCCTAAAGATAAAGCATAGGGTGGCAGATTCCTTGGAGAAGAAGGGACTCTATGACGAGTATTTACAAGTTTTTAGAGAATACGAGGATTGTGGTATTGTCGAACCTTTTTCAGTTCCTCCTGGGGACTTTAAGAATTATTGTTGGATTCCTCACCGGCCCGTTGTTAAAGACCGGCCATTTCTTGGTGAAGTACAAGGATGATGAAATAAAGATGTACATCCTGCTATTTACCTGCATGAGTCTTCGCGCAGTGCATCTGGAGCTTTTGCCTGACATGAGCTCCAGATCCTTCCTGTTAGCCTTCGTCAGATTTACCAATCTTTTTGGCGTTCCCTCTCATGTCTATTCGGATAATGCTAAAACCTTTCTAGCATCCGGCATTATGTTGTCTGAAATTTTCGTTTCCGACGAATTCAGGGAACATTTTAGGTCCGCTTCCATTAGTCATCACACCATTCCCCTTTATTCCGCCTGGTATGGGGGCGCATGGGAGAGAATGATCAAAACCATGAAGCAATGCTTGAAAAAATTAATAGGTAGGAGGAAAATTCAGTATTTTGAATTTTTAACGATAATTTCTGACGTGCAGAAAGCGATCAACGATCGACCGCTGACTTATTTTACCGCTTCAGAAGGGGGCCTAGATATTTTAACCCCCAATCACTTTCTACAAACTGGCTACAATCCACGTTTGTTAATTAGTAACTATGGATCGGAAGATCTGTGCCCCGATCCCCCTAGTAGAATAAAGCTGGTGCAATCTTTGGAGTTAAGACATAAATATGTCGAAAAATTTAGGAAGATGTGGCACAATGATTATCTGTTGTCTCTGAGAGAGAGGGATACGAATTTGAAGGGAGATTGCCCTCTAAAGGTGTCAGTTGGAGAAATTGTATTAATCAAATCTCCTAATAAGACTAGACCTTTTTGGAGTCTAGGTAAGGTGCTTAGACTCATTACCGGGAACGATGGTAAAGTTCGCTCGGCCTGTGTGTTGAGGAACGGTTGCGAACAGGTTCATTCCTTAAAACATTTATTTCCCCTGGAATTAAAGGCAGACAGAAGCACATTCAGTTCCCCTTGATCTTATTCTATGAAAAGAAAAAAAAAGTAATGGATAACCATTACTTTTTTCGTTCTCCGTTGGCAGTGTGTCGGAAATTTACAGATGTAACGGGTCTCCTGATTGGCTGATTTAACCCGAACCTCGTTTTGAACTTTAGGCGGGCTTTACCAGAGGTTTTATGTTTTTTTTTCTGATGGTTTTGTTCTCTCCTTTTTTCAGCTAGCACGAACAGTATCGGACGTATTTGTGCCGCTCCGGATTTTTGTTGCAGCAGGGCCTAAATTGGCGCCCACTTGTCTCGCTATATCGAGACCATCTTACCAATTCTTTGTAATCTTTTAGGCTAATGCCACAACTTTGTAACAGAGAAAATCTCTTGTTACCCTTCTTACCTTAAAGAGGATACCCTATGGGCAAAGCCTTGCCTTCCTAGAGAAAAATTCTCTAAGCACTATCATCTTATACCAAGATAAGAAACTGTGAAAGAAGCTGACCCAGAAGAAAGTTCCTGTACGTCGCGGATCGCAGTTCCTTGTATCTTTTTCATCCCACTCCTAGACGGAGGATACTATACCAAGCTAAGCAGAGAAAAGAGACTATACCAAGCTACACTGTAGCAGCAAAATTCAGCATATTTTTGCAAGACAAATAAATTGTTTTTCCTATACCAGGTATGTCTTGTTATGTTTGATAATTTCCTTTCACTGCTTAAGCGCTAAGCTATGTGAATATATTTCTCACATTTGTGTTTGAAAATGCGAATTGTCCTCAATGATGTCTTCTCCAGGTACACGTTTTTACACTGTAGACTTATTATCTGAAAAAATCCCGAATTTGAAATGGTATTCTGACATATTTTTTTTATTATATCACCATCTTTCTACAGATACATTCTTCAGGAATATAAGTGTGTCTACGTAACACATAAAGGTTAATTAAATGATACTAATTCTATCTTAGATTGATATATAATTTAGTCGATTTTATTGAGATTCTTTGGTTTTTTTCCCTTTGTTTCCATTACTTTTGTTCTTAATTATCCCATACTGTGATAATAGAAGGTCTGCCAGGACTAGCGAAATGTTGTGAGATACAGGCGTATTTTGCGATAGCCAGAGCCAGTCATCCATTCTTGATGACCTTGCGATCAAGGCACTGTCCAAACATTTGTCATAATATTCCTCTTCTTTGATCAGAGCAGCATTTCTCATGTCAAAATTGTGATCAGTTCAGCTACGGTGAACAGCCCATGAATTTGATGCACATTGAGACGGTAGATGTGTATTCTCCTTACGAGATATAAGCTTATATAAACTGCGACGTTAGTGTAAAAGGATTTTTATATCTAGACTGGAAATGAGTTTGTCAATTATGTTAATTCTCTTAGTTTTTCAACTAAGTTGCCTGAGTAGTTTATACGAGAAGGGGTGATTTTAAAGCTTTCACCTGCCTGTTCCTCCGAGGACAGGGCGCAATGGGCTATCTTTTTTGTGTTTTAGGGAGAAGGTAAAATTTGGGTGTTCAAGGGTGACATTTTATTAGTTTATACAATGATTTGTTTTTATTTTTAATGAGTTGTCTGGTCTTCTTGTTAAAGTTGTCATTTTAGTTATGATTTAATGTATGTTTTATTTTATTTCGTATGTGTCGGTATCTTTCAGCAGTGGATTCATTTTATCTACGTATGTATTCATGTTCATGATCATAAACCCACTTCCTTTGTCAGATGGAAAGATGTGTATTTCTTTATAGTTGCTGCGTTTCACCGTATCTTTAGGCGTCTATGTCTTAATGTGTTTTCGTTGTTGTTTTCTATAATAGCAGTTATACCTTTAATGAAAACTTTGGAAAATTCAGTTTCATGTTTTTAGGAATTTTATTATAGTGTCTTTTTAGGATTGTATTTCAAGAATTTCAAAAAAGATACTTAGAGAATTAGCTCCCTCTCTTTCTCTCTCTCTCTCTCTCTCTCTCTCTCTATATATATATATATATATATATATATATATATATATATATATAAATCCAGGTGAAGAGAAACAACAGTTTTCAAATTCCGAGTTCTCTGGCATTTAATTTTTTTTTATAAAAGTGCTCAATAAAATAAATATTGTAGAGCATGATATAATTGCATAATTAAATTTGTTATTTAATTAAAAGTACATTGCGACGCAAAAATTTCTATGTTTCGAAATTTCTACCTAGTCAAAGCAATAATACATCATTTTGTCTTCACATATCTATAAATAACAAACGTATTGTTTCTTATATTTGAATAAAGATTATTTTCACAACATTGATTTAACATTGTCAGTTGACGTGGTAGAAATCTCGAAACATAGAAATTTCAATGTTGCAATTTTAATTACATATATATATATATATATATATATATATATATATATATATATATATATATATATATAAAGATTGATTCAAACATAAGTGAACAGTGGAAGGAATTGGCTTGTGCAGGGGTTATACAATGGTGTTCATTATAATTATGGTATTAGTATTATTGCATATATGCGCGTTGTGGTGCAGGTGAGCGAGAATTTGGAAATCCGAGTTCGAATTCCAGTTAAATTCGTTGTATTCACTAACGCGCAAATACTCTGGTGAACGGTATTAAAACATCTCTTTTCCTTGCAGCTATGGATTAAATATCAGGAAAGATTGAATTCTATAGCCTTGGTTGGCAACCAGTCTACCGCAGAAAATAATGGTTACCTACTGCAAGAAAATATACAATTAGCCATGTCTCTTTCGCCCAAGGGTGTATCACGTACGACATTTAACTGACTGATTATTTTATACAAAATAATTGAACTGCTATTGTAATAATTGTATGAGTAATATAAGTGTATATTTATTATTAAAATAAATGTTATTATTTACTTTTTTTACTTTTTAAT
This sequence comes from Ascarosepion bandense, assembly GCA_037127315.1. NCBI lineage: Eukaryota > Metazoa > Mollusca > Cephalopoda > Sepiida > Sepiidae > Ascarosepion > Ascarosepion bandense. The sequence continues at coordinate 315,027 of JBBBDQ010001286.1, read as the reverse complement.
TACCCATTATATATATATATATATATATATATATATATATATATATATGTATGTATGTATAATTACTATTATTATTATTTTGAAAAATATATATATCATCACATTTGTCCTATTTTGTTGGTTGTCATAGATCTTTTTCGTAATATTTCACAAATTAGAGTAATTCTAAGATTAATAATTCGCATTTTTATCAATGAGTATACAATTCAACTATTTTTCTTAACTACTTACGCTATGTCGTATTACTATTAATAGTTTTAGTCGCTCAAACTTCTTAGATGACGATATGTCACGGTTATTCATTGTCAACTTTTTACTATGTTTTTTCATATTTTTTTATTGCAATGTTACTGTGGTTCTACATTCTGAAAGAGTCATTTCCTCCCCATATCGCTTAATTAAGGATGGCTGAATGCAAAACGACTTTTGCGTTGGCAAAAAAATGCAAGAAAAATGTGAGATATCTATTCATTCCGAGGCTATTGTAAAGTTGTCTTAGGTTTCAAAAATGTCTATATCATTTTCGTCACTTATAATGTATCTGAATAGATGAATGCGATCACACTTAGACATATATATATTTGCAAATATATATATATATATATATATATATATATATATATATATATATATGTATATATTAAAAAAGGATTAATTCAAAGATGTTGAATGGCCATTTCGATATGAAGATCCCCACGGGGGACGACACATCACCTCAGCAACAGAAAAAACCTTTCAGAAACTGGAGAAAAATTAGTCTACTTTTCCTTTTTAAATAGATTGCAAAGAAATTAAAAAATAAATAATAAAATAAAATAAAATAAAAATAAAAATAAAGGGAAAGAAAAAGAAAACGAAAAAGAAAAAGAAAAAGATAGAATAAAATCAAATAAATAAGAAAAGAAAAAAATTGACATCGTCTGGGTTCGCAAAAAAAAGGGAGAATGTAACTAAAAATTAACAGACAGCCGTGTTAAATCGACGTAAGTTTAAGCAACACGGAAAAAAGGTGGTAAGAGAGATAAAAGAAGGAAGGGAGGGAAAAAGAAAGAAACTAAAGAAAAATTTTTTTTTAAATATTACAGACGCTGGACAAATTCAAAAACCGAATTTCCCCAAAACGTTGAAGTATTAGAAAAAGGCCTTTACTTAAAAAGGCATAATTATTAATAAAAGGGAATAAAAAGATATAGGATTTAAAATAAAATTATTTTTAAAAAAATTAGGTCATTTGAAATTAAACTAAATAAAGACAACACTAGATAAAAAAAAAAATTAATTACAATTATTATATACATACCTATAGAAGTACACACATACATACATATATATACACACACAATTCTACGAATAAGAATACATATATACATACACATACACACACATACATTCAATTTATTACACACTTATATACATATACATGCGCATACACACATATATATCTGTGTACACACCTATATACAAAAAATTCAATACACACAATATACATGTGTACACATACATGCACACATATACACACACACACAGGCATATATATATATATATATATATATATATATTCCATATGCACTCACACACATACATATTAATGAATATTATGAAAAGGAGCATTTAAATAGCTAAAAAAAATTTTTCAAAATTACATATAGCCCACATACATAAATACATATATATACATAAATATACAAATATGCACATCCACACACAAACATACACATATACATAAAAAAAAAAATTAAAATTAAAATTAAAAATTTTTTTTTAAATATTAAAAAAAATATAGAAAAATTTAGAATTTAAAAATTAAAAATTAGAAGTTAAATTTTAAAATCCGCCCTATGGCGGCACTTGTTTATAAATTCCCTCCTAAAGTTCAAAAGTAAGTCCTGATGAGGATACTTCAAAATCAGAATCTTCTCCAACAAACACAGACGACACCTATCACGAAAACTTTTAAGAGTACAAGCTGAGCCTATTAATTTCCAGCTGATTATAGGGTCCTGCCCTTCCTCCTTCATTTCCCAGAACCTACGTGATAGTGCCGTCTGGAATCTCTGTTTAGGGTTCGAAAACGAGTACCTGTGATTATAAAGCCTCTGTTTGAAAGAGCCCGCGGACATGCCAATATAGGTCCGGTAATTGTCCTTGTTATTAGATGGAGAAATGCGGGCTTCGTAAATTACATGGGTGGATTTACATTTGCCTTGCACCGGGCAGCCATCCACAGAATAACAATTGCATTTGTCGACAATTCCGGATTTAGCTTCCGTATTATTTAGGTTCATTAAAATTTGTTTATTGTGGGAATTAATTATATTATCTATATTTGAGGTGCAAGAATAACTAATTTTTAGGGTGAATCTATTAAAAATTTTATTTAAGGGATTATTATTATTATTAAAATGTTTATAGATTAATCTGAGAAAATATTTACCAATATTTATATTAGTTAGCTTACAATAAGGAGGGTTAAAACAAATTATCTTCCTTTTTCTACATTTTCGGGTGTTTTTAGTTTTTGATGATTCTGGGTTTATAGCAGGCTTATCATACTTTAACTTATTAACAAAACCAATTTTCTGAAAGGCCTTATCGTAAATTTCTTTGCTTGCGTTGAAAATTTTTATATTGGAAGATAATTGGTTAACCCTATTATTTACTATCTTGGGTATTTGTCTTATAATATTCTTGGGGTGGTTGGATAAACTATTTATATAGGTGGGAGAACTATTTTCTTTGAGAAAGGGTTGGTAGGTGGGAGAACTATTTTCTTTGAGAAAGGGTTGGTAGGAACCATCAAATACCCAAGATAGTAAATAATAGGGTTAACCAATTATCTTCCAATATAAAAATTTTCAACGCAAGCAAAGAAATTTACGATAAGGCCCTTCAGAAAATCGGTTTTGTTAATAAGTTAAAGTATGATAAGCCTTATATACACCCAGAATCATCAAAAACTAAAAACACCCGAAAATGTAGAAAAAGGAAGATAATTTGGTTTAACCCTCCTTATTGTAACCTAACTAATATAAATATTGGTAAGTATTTTCTCAGATTAATCGATAAACATTTTAATAATAATAACAATCCCTTAAATAAAATTTTTAATAGATTCACCCTAAAAATTAGTTATTCTTGCATCTCAAATATAGATAATATAATTAATTCCCACAATAAACAAATTTTAATGAACCTAAATAATACGGAAGCTAAATCCGGAATTGTCGACAAATGCAATTGTTATTCTGTGGATGGCTGCCCGGTGCAAGGCAAATGTAAATCCACTCATGTAATTTATGAAGCCCGCATTTCTCCATCTAATAACAAGGACAATTACCGGACCTATATTGGCATGTCCGCGGGCTCTTTCAAACAGAGGCTTTATAATTACAGGTACTCGTTTTCGAACCCTAAACAGAGATTCCAGACGGCACTATCACGTAGGTTCTGGGAAATGAAGGAGGAAGGGCAGGACCCTATAATCAGCTGGAAATTAATAGGCTCAGCTTGTACTCCTAAAAGTTTTCGTGATAGGTGTCGTCTGTGTTTGTTGGAGAAGATTCTGATTTTGAAGTATCCTCATCAGGACTTACTTTTGAACTTTAGGAGGGAATTTATAAACAAGTGCCGCTATAGGGCGGATTTTAAAATTTAACTTCTAATTTTTAATTTTTAAATTCTAAATTTTTGTATAATTTTTTTATTATTTTTTAAAAAATTTTTAATTTTAATTTTAATTTTTTTTTTTATGTATATGTGTATGTTTGTGTGTGGATGTGCATATTTGTATATATATGTATATATATGTATTTATGTATGTGGGCTATATGTAATTTTGAAAAATTTTTTTTAGCTATTTAAATGCTCCTTTTCATAATATTCATTAATATGTATGTGTGTGAGTGCATATGGAACATGTATATATATATATATATATATATATGTGCGTGTGTGTGTGTGTATATATGTGCATGTATGTGTACACATGTATATTGTGTGTATATGAATTTTTTGTATATATGTGTGTACACACATATATATGTGTGTATACGCATGCATATGTATATAAGTGTGTAATAAATTGAATGTATGTGTGTGTATGTGTATGTATATATGTATTCTTATTCGTAGAATTGTGTGTGTATATATATGTATGTATGTGTGTACTTCTATAGGTATGTATATAATAATTGTAATTAATTTTTTTTTTTTTTTTTACCTAGTTTTGTCTTTATTTAGTTTAATTTCAAATGACCTAATTTTTTTAAAAATAATTTTATTTTAAATCCTATATCTTTTTATTCTCTTTTATTAATAATTATGCCTTTTTAAGTAAAGGCCTTTTTCTAATACTTCAACGTTTTGGGGAAATTAGGTTTTTGAATTTGTCCAGCGCCTGTAATATTTAAAACATTTTTTTTCTTTAGTTTCTTTCTTTTTCCCTCCCTTCCTTCTTTTATCTCTCTTACCACCTTTTTTCCGTGTTGCTTAAACTTACGTCGATTTAACACGGCTGTCTGTTAATTTTTTAGTTACATTCTCCCTTTTTTTTGCGAAGCCAGACGATGTCATTTTTTTTCTTTTCTTATTTATTTGATTTTATTCTATCTTTTTCTTTTTCTTTTTCGTTTTCTTTTTCTTTCCCTTTATTTTTATTTTTATTTTATTTTATTATTTATTTTTTAATTTCTTTGCAATTTATTTAAAAAGGAAAAGTAGACTAATTTTTCTCCAGTTTCTGAAAGGTTTTTTCTGTGACTGAGGTGATGTGTCGTCCCCCGTGGGGATCTTCATATCGAAATGGCCATTCAACATCTTTGAATTAATCCTTTTTTAATATATATTTGCTCTGTAATATTTTATTACATGGAGCTCTCTTCCTGTATCATTTTTTAATATTAAAATAAATTTTTAATATTAATTAGGTTCGGTTTTTTGGAATTTACCTTCCTGCTTTTTTCCCTTGGATTGAAGTATCTGAATTAAAATATATATATATATATATATATATATATATATATATACATATATATATATATATATATATAAAATATGCTGTAGAATATGTCCAAACTACAATCTACTACAAAAGTGTACATTTTGTTTCGACATTGAAGGAATAATGTCTCGTCATGTAGTACGCGTTATTTTTGAAAAGAGCTGAAAATTCACTTACTTTGATTGACAAAATTTTTTGTACGGGGCAAAGGAGATCAGAAAGTTGAAAAATCAAAAAAAGGAATGGACACAGCGAAAATGAAAGCCAAAGAAAGGCAAACGAGAGTGTGTGTGTGAAACAGAGAAAAAACTAAAGAGACAAGAGGAAAGAACGAATAAAAGACGTTTCGGGGAAAAACAGACGCCAGGTTTAGGCAGGAAGTAAAAGTATATGCATATACATACATCGGTGACACGGTGTCTGCGTTTAATAAAGAGGAAGAAATAAGAAAATACACAATATGGGAAAGTGCACAGCAGGAGGGAATATATATATATATATATATATATATATATAAAGCTTTTTTGCCCTGGCTAAGTAATCAAGAACCGTGTTTCAATTCCAGTCGACTTCGTTTCACTCACTCACGCACAAATACCCAGTTCTTCTCCCTCCAGCTATAAGATGAATAGCAGGAAAGTTTGGGTTTTATAGCATTGGTAGTCAGCCAGTCTAACACAGAAAGTAACGGCAACTTATTGCAGAAAAATCTTCTGCATAGTCAATCATGTCTCGAAAGGCGTGTTTCCCGTATGGCAATCAATTATCTGACTGAGGTAATCTATGCATTGACGACTTTATTCATTAGGTAGTGATTTATTTTTAGAAACGTTTTTCTTTTCTTATTGCTTTGCTAGTTTGAGATTTAAAAATATATTTTGTTTTACGATCCAGACTCATAAACGCACACATTCATACATGATTCTCTTATACAAATACATTCATACATGATTCTCTTATACAAATACATTCATACATGATTATCAAATATTACTTAGAAGAGAAAATCGTTCCATCGCTTGACATGAATCATAAACGCTTACATTCATACATGATTTTTTTATATACATACATTCATACATGATTCTTTTATTTTAAAAATAACAAAAAAACATTTTATCGATTTTACCATTTTTAACACTTGTATACATAATTTCGCTACAAATTTGATCGTAAAAAGTATGTTCCGCTTTGCCAGGTCCACTGCCGATATGCTAACAACCTTTACGGAGTACATACTCCAAACCCTCGATGAGTCAGGCGAGGCTCGTGCAGTTGCTCTGGACATCTCCAAGGCTTTTGACAGGGTTTGGCACTCTGGCCTCCTTTGCAAGCTACGGGGTTACGGTATTACCGGACGCCTGCTTGACCTAACCCAGTCTTTTTTAAACAACCGCAAAATGAAGGTCGTTTTGAATGGGCATGCCTGTTCATCCTACAGCACGAATGCCTGTGCCCCCCAGGGCTCTATCTTGGGCCCGACGTTCTTCCTTATTTTTATCAATGACCTCCAAGATGAGATCAAGTCCCAAGTAGGCATCTACGCAGATGACACGACAATATACTCCCGCTCCAGTAAGAAACCTGGCATGTCGGACAGACACAATCCCGTTGCTGACATTGAACGGGATCTACACTCTGTGGTGAATTGGGGCAAGAAGTGACTTGTCACTTTCAATGCGTCCAAGACCAATCTGTTGTCTGTTAACCATCACTGGCAACCTCTCCTGCCTCCCATAAGCATGGACCAAGCGACTCCCCCTGAGTGCAATACACTGCGCCTCCTCGGCCTTACCCTCTCTTCTGATCTCAAATGGAACCGCTACATCGAATCCATAGCTAAATCCACTGCTAAGAATGTTGGGTCACTGTGTCGATCCAGGGCGTTCTTTCCGCCTGAATCCATGCTGCATATATACAAGTCTACCATTCGACCCTGCATGGAGTACTGCTGCCATTTATGGTCAGGCGCCCCTGCCGCTCACCTCAGCGTTCTAGACAGGCTCCAAAGGAGAGTTAGTAACGTGATAGGTGGTGACTTGGCGGCTCGACTACAGCCACTTCCCCACCGACGAGATGTGGCCTTGTCTGTTCTATAAGTACTTTCATGGCTTCTGCTCAGATGAACTTAAATCACTGGTGCCTCCTCAACAGGTGTTTACTCGTGCAACCAGATTGGCAACTGGGTCCCACCCATTCACAGTTAGGTTAGCCAAATGCAAACGACAATTCTACTTCCACAGCTTCTTCTCTCGCACTTCCCGCCGGTGGAACTCGCTCCCATATTCTTGCTTTCCTGACGGCTACAACCTCCAGAAATTTAAATGCAATGTCAATAATCATCTACTAACGACTTGACTCTAGCCATTCCCCCACCCCGTATATCCTTCCCTTTCTCTCCCCCTTGCAACTGTCATCACACCTGCATTTTCATCTTTCTATTGCTTTTTCCTAATTGGTTTGTAATCCTCTTCTCCCTCCTCTAATTAATTTTCTTTCAGTTATGTAGCCCCCCGCACATCAGTGGCTTTTACGCCTTGCCCGGGGTGAAATGATTAAAAAAAAATGTGCAAACACTATGGAAAATCTGTAAACAAACACTGGTATGAACATCACCCAGCACTGGTTAGAGTAATAGAAGATGTCACCATTCTATGGGATTACACCATCTACACAGACAGAAAAATTGAAGTAAACAGGCCGGATATTATTGTTAAAAAATAGAAAGAAAAAACTTAATTGATATGGCTTGTCCAGCGGATTGTAACATAGAAACCAAGGAATTCGAAAAACTGTCAAAATATAAAGACCTGGAATTGAAATAGAAAAAATGTGGAAATTGAAAACAAGAGTTGTGCCAGTGATAGTAGGTGCACTTGGAATGATAAAAAATGGTACAAAATAACACATTGAAAGAATCCCTGGAAACCCCATCTTAAGAGGTATACAAAAAATTGTCTTATTAAGTACAGCCCACACACTAAGGAAAACTTTGTCTATGTAACGCTAGGAAAGTTAGAGGAGATAGAAAAACATGAAATGGAGCCATAAAAAAACGCCACGACCTGCCTTAGATCTTCCTGCAGCCTTGGTTGGTAGAGCGGCCATAGCAGAAATCGAAATATGATGAAAAATGACATAATATATATATATATATATATATATATATATATATATATATATATATATATAAGTTTTTTAAATACAACAAAATACTAACACACACTTAGGAGGAGAATCATAGTGAAAAGTGATAAACAAATAAACAAATAGTTTTAATAATATTTCTTAAAAAATAGAGAGTTGATTATTCAAAAACATCAAAAGATCCGCTTAAAAATAAATTAAAAAAACTGCGACAACTATTCGTTCGAGAAAACTATTCATGGGTATATGTGGGAAGAAGATTTAAATTAGAGAAAATTTATTTAAAATTAATGTAATATTTAGAATGAAGGGGAACAAAAAATATATGTATCAATAAACAATTTATTGATATAGTGCGATGACTTAAGGTAATCTATGTTTTACACTACAATTATATATATCTTTAAAGTTCTCTATAACAATCTTTCTATATTAGGTAACTTCCATTCTATTTTGTGTATCCATATATTTTCTTTAAAAAATTTATATATATATATATATATATATATATATATATATATATATATATATGGTTGTGTGTGTATATATTATTTATTAATATACTTTTTTAGACCACAGTCTAAAACAATATTTCCTTTTATGCACACCACTTTTATTCCAGTATTTATTATTTAATGTACTTTTATCCCTACAATAGTAAAAAGATATTATTTTAAACGGAACATTTAAAAAAAAAAATTGGCAGAGCCGAATATTACATAATCTTAAATTTTTCTCCATTTCCCTTTTACCCTCTTTTTCTTTCTCCTTTTCTTTTTTCATTTTATGTATCTATCCCTTTCTTTTCTTTTCTTCCCTACCCTCAGTATTCATGTCTAAACGACAAATTTATATCATAATCTTCTTCTCTTTTTTAAACACAACTCCTATTATTAGATATTATTTTATCTTATTCACTTTTCTTCTTTCATGTAAATTTCCAGTTATGAATTTTTAGTTAACATCCGGTAAAAGCATCTTGCACTGTATTTGCATGATAAATGAATTTTGCCGCTGCTGAAGTGAAGCGTTTCCTAGTTGAAATGGGCATATGGTTTATGCAAATTTTGGAGTTTTATTTGAGAATATATATATATATATATATATATATATATACGGCGACACACTTTTTCATGCTAAGGACAGTGGTCAGGCCACTTGCGTTGTGTTTTGGTTCGACTTGTATACAGTTTAGTGATGTATATACTATTGTTTTGTGTGTATTCTCTTTTACTTTTCAGTTATTTTGGTAGACCTTGTTAGTTAATTTATTTCTTACTTACGTTGTTTATTTAATTATTTATCTGTTTGAATTAATTTATTTGACTTGCTTTTTTTATTTAGTTTTATTTATTCATACTTTTCTCTAGTTTTCGATTTTTAAGCAGCGTAGTAAAAAAATTGTATGCGTGTTTATAATTTGAGATGAGTTGTGATCATTTAGTAGTTAATTTTGGTCTGGGAAGGTAATTATGAACTATTTTTACTTCCGGGTAGAGTTTACAATTTTTGGATTGATTGTTAAGGCTAATGTTTTCAAAGGTAACACATCACTGCATAATAAAAAGTCTATATGATTTTTATGAAATAATAATCAAACGGCACGTAAGAAAATTTTTGCCTAATCGGATTATTACTTTACAAATTACAGTAGGTTATTTAAATGAAGCTACTGTTGCAAATGTTCGAACAATAAGAAAATGTTAATTCCGTGTGTTGATAAAGCATTTATTTCTGATGAGAAAAATGCTGTTCAAGCAAGTCAATAGCGTGATAAGTGTTATTTGGACACTGCTCTGTCGAAAACAACAGTTAAGAGGTGATATGCTGACGTTAAACGCGGTCGTACAGACACAACTAATGCTGAACGAACCGGTCGCCAAAAATCGGCAGTTGTCTCGAAAAACACGCACAAAAAACCCCAGATCCCCTTTTGGCCGGTTTGAATTTGCCTGAGATAGCAGTAGAGTTGAACATAGCAGAAGACAATTTATTCACCATTTTGCATGAACATTTATCAATGGGAAAGCAGTATTCAAAGTGGGTTCTGTATTCGCACACAATCGTTCTAAAACAACAACGTGACGATGATTGAGAGTGTTGTTTGCAACTGTTTCATCGCAACAAATTTTACGTAAATATGTGACAATAGAGGAAACATGAATCACTTCACTCTGGAGTCAAATTGGCAACCAGCTGAGTGGACAACAGCAGCTGAAAGCCGTCCAAATTGACTAAATATGCAAACATCAGCTGGAAAATATTTAGCCTTCGTATTATGGTATGCTCAAGGTATTTTGTTCATCGATTACCTTGAGAAAGGAAGAACCACCAAAAAATATTATATAGCATTTTTGGTGCGGTTGAAAGAAGAAATCGCTAAAAAACGACTACAAATGAAGAAGAAAAAGTAATCTTTCCCCAAGACAACGCACCTTGTCAGAAGTCGATCGTAGCGATGGCAAAACTACATAAATTGCACTTCTAATTGCTTCTGCATTCACCCTTGTCTCCGGATCTGGCCACCAGCGAATGCTGTCTGTTTGCAGACCAGAAAAAAATCCTCCGGGGAAAGAGATCTTTCTCTTATGAAGAAGTGATATCGGAAACTGAAGCGTATTTTGAAGCCAAAGACAAAAAAAGCATCGATTAGTTAGAGAAACTTTAGAATCAGTGTATCACCCTAGAAGAAGACTATGTCGAATTTTGTCTACAAGTTGTTGTTTTATTAGTTAGGCTTGAGATTTATTGTGTGATGTGTTATTTCTAGTGTGAATTGCTTTAGTGTTTGTTGTTTTTTTTTTTTTTTTTTCATTTCTCAAACAGGTTTAGAAAGTATCGTACTTTTTGGGTATTTACTATTTAAATTATATTTTGTGAGCGAAGTTTCTTTGTTTCAATGTTTTTTTTTGGTTACTACATTGAAAATACGATAAAAATATACATATGAGTTATTACAGGCTAGAAGTTAAGATTGAAGATTGCATTTAAGCATTAAACAGATTGTCACCGTTCGTTGTTGAAGCTTCGATTTACATATGCGTTGTCTCTCTGAACACTTTGACGAACAAAATATCTTAAATTCTATTATCATTCATATATATGCATATATATATGTGTGTGTGTGTGCTTCTTTTTTGTGTGTGTATGCAAAATTACACATGTAACGGCTCAACTAAGATCGATATGTACTGACGCAGTGAATTCCGCATTTATATATTTATTGCTACAATTTTAATTTTAAACACTTTTATGTCAGACACAGTTATACCATGTTCCTGTTCAATAGCTCCCTATAACAGGCTAGCTAATAATTATTGGTGGAAATGTTAAATGTCTAAAGTTATGCCATCAAAACCCGTTTCTACTGGTTTCATTATTACTTTTGATAATATAATATGCCAAATAATATATATATATATATATATATATATATATATATATATATATATATATATACTTTGTAAACGAGTCATTACCAGACCTAAATTTATACCATGAGTGGTGTCTTCATAGACACCACTCATGGTAGAAAAAAAAATATATATAATTTTATGTATGTATGTATGTATGTATGTATGTATGTATGTATGTATGTATGTATGCAACTTTCACGTTCATAGATTTTATGATGGTGAGGAGCAATGGACGCTGTGCAATTCACAGCTGGCCCGGCACAGCTGCTTAGCATCACTCATCCGACATACTTTGTTTTTTTTTAGTTATTTCTCATTTGAAAATGCATAGCTCATGGGTGGGAAGAGTTAGCAGATGCATAGTTAGAATGTTATTAAATGCACAGACGATTACCATGATTGCCAACACTCTCCCTCTTTCTCACACACACACACACACACACACACACACACACATATATATATATATATATATATATATATATGTTTATGTGTGTCTGTGTTACGGAAATTAACGAAGATTAATGAAACTAATTATAAACAACCGATAATTTGAAAGGATTTTGTTTGAACATTATTTTTGAACGATACTCGTATTTAAAAAGATATTCTATTCATAATCAAACAATATATATTTATTTCTACCTGCCTGATTATTTACGATAGATTTTTGTTACGAAAATGTGTGTCGAACCTGCGACCCATATCATGCGGCATATTTTCGTAGACCGCAGTATTGAGACTGAGGCATTGGTGTGAAGTTAAATGAAGGAATAAGGACGCCATCTATAGTGATCACTCGAAATACCATGATGATAACTGGATTTATCATCCAACTCTTTTCGAATCTTCTGCATTGGCATCTGATTGAGTGCTAAACACTAAAAGTTCCTATTGGAGCTTGCGGCACGAGTGCCAACCAGTAGAGCATGCCCTTTCCAAATGTCTGGCTGATTGATTTGAGTCATGATGATCTTTTTCTCGCAGACGGTGCTCAGCTGACCCAACAATACTGTGCATCAACAAAATAAAGAACAAACAATGAGCATTCACCAAATTAGAAATAGAAAATGCTGGCAATTTATCCATCGCACCCTATATATATATATATATATATATATATATATATATATATATATATATATATATTAATCATATCACACCGAGCAAGGCGGTAACGCCACTGATGTGCAGTGGGCTACGTAAGAGTGAAAGGATTGGAAAAGAGAAAGCCGGAAACCACATCCTAAACAGGAAACAAGGGATGAGCCTCTTCACCCGTTCAATAGACGTGGGTGGAGAGTGAACCGGGCGGTAGTTTAGTCTATCTACTCCAATTAAAAAAAAAAGAGGAAAAGAATGGAAATGAGTATATGCAGTATTTTTTACTTTCGCAATCATTGTCAGAAAACCATATTATTACTTGAACAAAAATAAAAAATAATCAAACTTATAGAAAATTTCGAACAATTTATCCATAACTTCAAGCACAGTACTCAACAGCTTATTCAAAGATTGTACAAATACAATGAAAAATCAAAGGAACAGACATTGTCGATTCGTTTTAATCAGAATACTTACAAATATGTGTATAAATACATATAAAAATATCACCTAATATTGTTTATTATACAATGATTTGTGTCAATTCGTATCCTCCACAGATTGCTTGACTTTTGAGATAGCCTGATAAATATTCATAGCGGTCTTTAATTTAAAACTTAAAAAAAAACAATAACATTATTATTCTCGTACACTACTACTTACAATATAAATCCTGCCAAGTAACGCCGAGGACGAAACACGTCTTCTAAGATTTGTCTTTTTTCTTATATATATATATATGATAAAAGACAAAAGTAAAAAGTAAAATTTTGTGTGTCGTGTAGGAAATTGTTTTAGGTGTAATTAATCTTTCGAGTCGACAGTCTCTCACAAATATGTTTCTACTCTCGTAATAGACATATATTCTAATAGGACAAAAAAAAAGCAGACGTCAATAAAATGCAAAATAAATCATAAAAGCAAAAGGGAATATGAAACCCAGTAAGAAATTTTTCTGCTTGGTAAAGAACTGTAATATCTTTTTATTGCAGGGCCAACATCTTATGTGCTAGTCAAACCGCAAAACCTTAACCGTTTGGCCGTCCCTACGAGATTCTCCCGCCAAGAAGGCATCTCTTTGAAGATTTTAGGTACGCCATGGGGTGAGTCTGCTGGCAGTGTGATTATTATCATTTAGACTATACCCTACATTGCAAACATAACTCCCCTACAGCCTTTTGCGCCCTTATCCTTAAAGAACAAACTATTACAATTACGCATGCGCCAAGATGGTGCCGACATTTCTTTTCGCGCCGCAATCATTGTGGTCGTTATGTCTTTGTTTTACGACCAGAAAAACCTTGGGTGGTGAGACTATGTTTACATTTCTTTGCCTCCTATCCTCCTTCGTTTCTGGACCAATCTGGTGAAGGAATTTTCATATTTACTAGTATGGAAGAGTTATATGTGAGTGCTACTCATAATTTAGAATATGATGGATTAGAAGAATAAACACAAGGAACAAAAACAGTATAGTTGAAGGCGTTAAGCACATGAGACGAGCCTATTTAAACGACCACCCAGTTTTATATTCACTCATGGCTTTTCTGTCTATACTACCTTCTTTATTTCCTCACATATTTTAATTGTCTCCTGCTTTTCTTCTTCGTCCCTTTATCTTCTTTCTTTTCTCCTTTATCTTTGATATGTCTATTTTCTTTTTTGTTTTCTCTTTCTTTTTCTTTATGTCTTTTTCTTTTTTCTTTTTCTTTTTTCTTTTTCTTTTTGTCTTGTCTCATTTCTTATCTGACATGTTCTATCGTTTTATTCTTTCATTATTTCTTTTTTCTTTTTCTTTTGATTTCTTTCTTTTTCATTTACTCCCTTATATACTTTCTTTTCCTTTTTTATTTTATTTTCTTTTTTTTTTATTTCTTATGTTTTGTCTTTTATCTTTATGTGCTTTGTGGTGCAATGAATATCGGCTCGGAACTAGAAATCGTTTAACCGAGTTCGAATTCCAGTTGAATTCCTTGCATTCACTTACGCACAGACACCCTTGAGAAAAGTATTAATCCGTCTCTACCCTCTAGTTATGGGTTAAATAACAAAACAGATTGGGTCCTATAGCCGTTGTTGGCAACCAGTCTACCGCAGAAAGCAATGGCAACCTACTGCGGGATAATCTTCTTCTCAGTCAGTCATGTCTCAAAAGAGTGTTAGAGTTTTAGTGTATTTTATTTTTATCTTCTTCTCTTTTATTCTTTATTTATTTTCTATTATTTTTTACTTATTTACTTCTTCATATCTATTCTTTTTCTTCTTTCTTTTAAAATCCATGTGCTTTTATTTATTTATCTTCTTCTTTTCTAGCATTTTAGTTTATTTTTTCTTATGAACTTGCTTTTTCTTTTGTTTTCTTTCTTTCTTTCTTTCTTTTTGGTTATGTTCTATCTTTTTATTTTTATGTTATTCTTTTTTCTTTTTCCTTTGTTTTTCTTTATTTATTTCATTGCTTTTTTTACTTAATGATGCCTTTTTTAATATCTTCCATATGGTCATTACTTCCTTATTTCTTATTTTTTTTATTTTTCTCTATTATTTATGTTTTTATTTTTTCTTTATTTGCATTTTTCTTATCTATGTTAATTTTATTTTTATTTTTTGTACTATTTCCTTATGTTCTTATTCTTTCTTTTGTTTCTTCATTCGTTCTTACGTTTGTCACTTTAATCAAAGTAATTACTTTTCTTTCATTAATTTTTCATCATTTTTTATTTTCCATTTCTATTGTTTGCACATCATTTTCCGTTTGGATTTTTATTATTCTTAATTAAATTTTATTATCCTAAGTTGAATTTTATTATTTTTAGTTGATTTTTTTTATTCTTAGTTAATTTTTGCATTATTCTTAGTTGATTTTTTCATACTTAGTTGATTTTTTATTATTCCTAGTGGAATATTTTCATTCTTAGTTGATTTTTTCTTATTATTGTTAGTTGATTATTTATTATTCTAAGTTGATTTTGTATTATCATATTAGATTTTTGTATAATTCTTAGAGGATTTTTTATAATAATTTTTTTCTTTTTCTTAGTTGATTTTTCATTATTCGTAGTTAATTTTTGTATTATTCTTGGTTGATTTTTGATTTTTCTTTGCTGATTTTTTAATTTTTAGTTGATGTTTTTATTATTCTTAGTTGAATTTTTATTATTCTTAGTTCTTTTTATTATTCTTGGTTGAGTTTTTATACGAAGTTGATTCTTTTATTACTCTTAGTTGATTATTGTATTATTCTAAGTAGAATTTTTTATTATTCTTCGTTGAATTTTTATTTTTCATAATGATTTTTGTATCATTCTTAGTTGATTTTTTGTTATTTTTACTTAACTTTTTATTATTCTTGCTTAATTTTTTAAGCTTAGTTTATTTTTATTATTCTTAGTTTACTTTTTATACTTTGTTGCTTTTTTATTATTCTTAGTTGATTTTGATTTTATTTTACTTGATTTTTGTATTCTTCTTACTTGATTTTTTAGTATTCTTAGTTGATTTTTGATTATACTCAGTGGATTTTTATTATTTCTAGTTGATTTATTTATACTTAGATGCTTTTCTTATTATTCTTAGTTGTTTATTTTTTCTTAGTTGATGTTTTCTTATTCTTAGTTGATTTTTTATTATTCTTGCTTGATATCTAATTATTTTTAATTGATTTATTATTATACTGATTCGAATTTTTCTGGAAGCTTCATTTTTGTCCATAATTTTTACTCTATCTCTCTTCTCTTTATGCACCCCCCCATATATATATATATATATATATATATATATATATATATATATATATATTTATACCCCGATAATATTTCATTTATTTTATCTTTAACCCAAAGCAAGGAAATGAAGCACACGATTACTGAATGTGAAATAATATCAGAAAATGAAAAATATTATCCATCGGGTTATATTATTGATGATGATTTATATATCATTTAACTACGGCAGTGTTTGAATATTTTCTTAAGTACGACATTGATTGATTCTAGGCAGGTTTCAAGTTTCACCACTAATTCTATTTTCAACCACATTTTCAAGAGTTTACATAGTTAGATAGGACATCTCCTTAACTACATTTTGAAATAAAAATGAATTTAGGTTCAGTAGAAAAAAATTACATCAAAATATGTGAAGTTCGTCAGGGAGACTAAATGCATAAATACATTGAGTGAGTGACTAACGCTTCTAATGATAAATCTTATTCTTTATAAATTTTGTCTGCTTCAAGATTTTGCATGCAGTTTTGAACATTTCATCATTTTTGTCAATCAAAGTTGTTTATTACTTATTTTTATCAGAATTGATTATCAGAATTAATTATAAATAATCAATTTTTATTGCTCTTTTTAATCAATTACATATATTTTTTAAAATAATTTTGAATACGGTTTTCAGCATCAAATTTATATTATAAATTAATAGCAATACCTGAAAAAAGCATGGATTACATGGAAAAATGAGCGCATGAAAAGTAATATTCTTAAGATTATATTAAACCTGGAAAAGCACAAGACAAGTTATTATACCTGAAAAAGTAAAGGACAAGATTTTCTAGAGAAGTAAAAAAATAAGTCATTGTTTACTTAAGATATTGCAGCTGAAAATACAATTTGCACACACTATTTTAAATAAGAAATGTTTTATTTTTTACTTTACTAGATTATCTGGACCTTTACTTTTCCAGGTAAACTTGTCCTGCGCTTTTCCAGGTTTAATATAATCATAATAATAATGCGCGCGTTTTTCCATGTAATATTATATATATTTAAGTGATACAATTCTTACTAATTAACCTATAGATGGAGGAGAATCAGTTGATTCGTATTTTAGAAAGAGTATTTATATTTAAACTGAGTTTGTAGAACGCAAAGGGAATTGAAAATCAGCCAGGTTAATTTGGATAAGATACGGGCGGAATTGTTACTGCCTGGATCATGCCAAATAATTTTTACTATAAATATTTTAGCCCGAGCAAGACTTCCACTGGGGCGTAGGAGGCTACAGCAAAACATCAAGGTACAGTTAAAGTCGAAAAAAAGACAAGAGAAGGATGAGAATAACGGATATAGAAGATGACAATTGACGTTGCATTTAAACTTTTGGCGATTGTAGCTATCAGGGAAGCAAGCAAACGGAAAAAAGAAAAGAAAATGTAAGAGTAGAAGATGGTGTTACATTTAACTGTTTCAACGGTTAAAGGGTGGGATCTTGATGCCAATCTAGTCAGTCAGTTAAGTGCCATACGTGATACACGCTTGGGCGATCATGTTTCGAAAGAGGCATGACTGACTGGGCAGAAGATTATCAAGCAGTAGGTTGCCATTTCTTTCTGAGGAAGACTGGTTGCTGACCAAGGCTATAGAACCCAAACTGTCCTGTTATTTAACCCATAACTAGAAGGAATAGACGGATTAATACCTTTCCCAAGGATATTTGCGCGTAAGTGAATGCAATGAATTCGGCTGCAATTCGAACTCGGCTCCCTGATTTCTCGTTACGAGCCGATATCCAATCCACCACAAAGCACATCCGCCAATCTAGTACCAAGTTTAAATACATGTGGTCATGGCACTAGGAAAAGATGGCCGTCAGAATGCCATTAAAATACTTGTAGAAAAGTCTGTGGAAACCACACCACGTCAGTGAGAAAGTGACTGCAGGAGGTTTGCCAAGTCAGGATCGATTACGTTACAAATTTCTCTTTAGTTTTTGTCAAGATTCTAAAGATGGATAGCAAGGGTGAATGGTACATTCATAAATGTGTAAAATACATTCTGACGAGAAAAAATTATGGTCCTTCACAATGATTTGACCTTCCTAGCAGTAGAGTAGATGCAGCTTTGGATTCGTTGTAGTCGTTTGTCTTCTTTCATATATATATATAACCGAAACAGATGGAACATGAGGAAAATAAATAGGGAGACAGTATAGAATCATGTCAATTATGGCATGAATTGAATGCTATGGATGTCGAAAATTTGTTGTTTCAACAGGACGGCGCCACATGTCACCCAGCCAATGCAACAATGGCTTTATTGAATGAGAACTTCCTAGGTCATATATATTTCGAAACATATTTGTCATTAGCCAAATAAAATGATTCAGTAATGAGATCAATAAAATTTCACCAATGCCATTTTTTTATGAACAGCTAACTTCTATTCGTATTAACAGAATACTATATATATATATATATATATATATATATATATATATATATATATAGTATTACACATACAATCCAGTTTCTTTGTATCACAGTTTCTCAATGTGTCTAGATATCTACCGGCTTCCAGCTGGGATTGAAACTCTACAGCTTTGTTATCAGTCAGAGTGACTACTCTTAAAGCCATCGGCATAAGACTGAGAGAAAAGAGGATATTTTTGCATGTTATATATATGCGGCGTATACACATGCAAGAAAGACGGAGAGTGAGAGAGAGAAAGAGAGAGAGAGAGTGGGAGATAAAACGAACGAAAGAGAGTGAGAACGATACTTGTGTGCGTTTGTATCTTTTGGAAATTCTCACTTCATTGATATATTTACATTAAAATAGAGAATTGTAATGGTTTTTTTAATGTATACTTGTTCGGAGAACTGTTTATTCTATTTGTTAGTTAATTGCTGAGCAAGTCTGCATGGGTGTATGTGTCTAACTGTTGTACATACCGGATATTAAATATAGGAGTGGTATATAAATACCAAAATAATGACCGATATTTTGGGTCTTTTAACACCCACAAGTTAAACAATTAATGAACAAACTCTGTGGATATTATTTACGTTCTTTCTCCATACTAGTGTATAATCGCCTGTGTTTTTCCTATGTTATCATTTCACACACACACACACACACATATTGTTAAATATAAGAGACAATGAATGTCTAATATGTTCAATCATGAGCCGTACTAAACGTCATATTTTGGCTTTAATTTCAGTTGAAAATAAAGACAAAAATTATCCAACATTTGGATAATCTTTCATTAATTTGGTTCTCAGCTTTCGGCTCACATGAGCCATCTTCAGAGAGGTTATTAAGACGGTAACACAATAACATCCACCATCACCGACTATTTTATTTTGTGTTGACATAAAACTCCGCTAGGCAATAGTTACCAAAAATAACAAACACAGTTCGCAATTTTGCAATGCGGTTCTAAGATGTCACACAGCGTGATAGCGCAAAATGACAACAGAACCATGTATTCAAATACAATATAATGTGTTATTGCCAGATTTAAACGTAATTTTATTAATTGTTGGTTGTTTAGATTTGGAGGCCACGTACATTACATCCAAACAACCCACACTTAATAATGAATTTATATTTCCGTATTGTTTCTTTTAAACATCCATTATTTTACGTTTTATGAATAGTTTTTTTTTGTTTCTGTATGGGGTAGGATCATTTCTTTTAAAGACCAAATGATTTGAGCTTTAACATTGTAACCGATATCAGTATTTGTTTTCAATCCATTTCCGACCCAAATTTAAAATTTCGCTTTGTTTACTATAGCTCTTTTCTTTATTCATTTTATTACTTATTTTTTCTTTACTTTCTATTTCTTCTCTATCATTCTTTTTCTTATTTCTTTTCCTTTTCTAGATTACTCATCTTATTTTC
The DNA here is from genome assembly GCA_037127315.1 of Ascarosepion bandense. Classification (NCBI taxonomy): domain Eukaryota; kingdom Metazoa; phylum Mollusca; class Cephalopoda; order Sepiida; family Sepiidae; genus Ascarosepion; species Ascarosepion bandense. Next base: position 294,730 of record JBBBDQ010001286.1, on the reverse strand, counting down.
GGAAGTTTTGTCTCCTTTTTGTTTCTTTTTTAATATCTTTTTATCCTCGTACGGAAAAAATTTCAACAATAAATGCAAGTCTAGTTCTTAAAATATTTTTTTAAATAAAATCGTTTATTATTATTATTGTTAATTACCTGATGACACATTGTTCTTTCAATGTTGAAACAAAATGTACAATTTTGTAGTAGTTCGTAGTTTTTCACATGTTCTAACGTAATAATGAATAATAAATATTTATTGCTCCATTTCTTACAATGAGTACTGTTGTAAATTAATATTTTTAACGTTGCAATTATTTTCTTCGTTCTTATTCATTTATATATATATACATATATAATATTTAAGTAGACGCTCTAATCATTTTTGAAACAATATTTAACTTTTATCGACAGGCCAAAATATTCATGAGAGAAAAAAGAACATATTTTTTATCTCACGAAATGTCTAGAATATTCAGGCCGGAAGACGTATTAAAATACTATTTTAAAAAAAAAATTAAAGATGCGTCTACTCAAATAGGGATAATTGCAAATTATAACGTTTAAACCAATAAGATATGCCGAATTAAAAAAGACATCCATAAATATATATATATATATATATATATATATATATATATATATATATATATATATATATATTAACCTTACTCAAATCCTAACCACGTTCCTTTCGCGGTGCTCTGAATAAACGTTGTTACAATATAGACATCACACAACTACTGCAATATTTAGTTGGCCCTCCCACTAAGGGCAACATATGACACAGGGTCAGTTATAAGTGGGTTTCCCGGGCTATATGGCCCTGCCAAAAAATAACTGTCTATCGTTCCCCAATCGTTATTCTACCCTTCGGCGGAACCACGACTGGGTTAGTGCTCTCTGCTCGAAAGCAAAGAGCGCTCTCCACCCGAAGGCAGAGTGTTGACAGTGAAAAAGGTAGTTCTTTGTAACTACTGCTTAAACAGACAAACATGCAAATAAATTAAGAACATGTAACAACAAATATCTTTAAGATGGATAAGATGTGGTTGAAAGCGCTTGAAACAAGAGATCTTACGGACAAATATTTACACTACCTTACCCATCGGAACAAATTAAGAATAGAAGATACTAGGCATAAGAAATGAAACAGATTTGACTGGAAGGTTGTTAGTCACACACACACACACACACACACACACACACACACACACATATATATATATATATATATATATATATATTGGACCTCGATGACCGAGCAAGGTTGAAAAGTGTCTCTAAACACAATTTTTCTGAAATACTTGAAATAAATATATCTTATCTATTTTGCTTTCTAGCGTTATTAAAGGAATTTCTTAAGAAAGGAGGTAGACTTTTTTATTTATTAATCCGACAGATTCTTTAACTCACGGAAATTTTTAATATTTTCTTCTTTATGTGCCGTGCTTCCTCGGCACATAGACTAGCATAGCTCCCCACAACTTCTTGTCTCTTTTAGTACTTCATATATTTTGAATTTCTGATATTTCTCCTAAGCCCTGTTCCGCCATCCATTTGCTCAAACTCACTAAATATACAATACATTGTTTCCCGCTGTCTTTTTTACCCCCTATTTGTTCCACGAGTATCTGATTTACCAAATCCTTTTTCTTCAATATGTTCCACAACAACATCAACTATCTCTTAAATTAAGGTTATTGGTCAATTCGACCCTCACCATCATTCTGTACAATCACCTTTCTGTTATTCCAAGTCTATTCGTTACCTTTGAGAAGATCGTGCGGCACTCACTAACACACTGAAGGAAAGATATCATGAGATATGCTAGTACTTTTTATTTTTTTCTATTTTTTAATACAGTAAATAGCATTTGAAACGCTTTTTTGGCTATCCCAATTTAACTATGGAGTTCAATGCAACACTTTTTTTTCATCAGTTAAAAGACTTCACACATATGTAAATTTCCACTTTTGTCTGTTTTTTTTTTTTGTATCTCTGATTGACAATTAGCACATTGGGCTCTTCCTTTTGCTCACAAATTCTGTTCTTGTCGGTTTATCCTTTCTTCTCGCACCTTTGACTATATTCAGAATAGCGTTTATAGCTTTTTTTCTGAGTCTGCTATTAACACTGTGTCTTCTTCATACATTATGTTGATATGATTGTGACCGCTGATAATAAATCCCGATAGAAATTTTGTTCTCTCTCCTCGCCATATAGGTTGAATAAGTGCGGATGCTAATGACATTTGTGCGAGAATTAACAATTCTTTGTTCGTGGCATCTGATAATTATTTTTATTGCCTATGCCTCAACTTATTCCTTTGTCTCTGCCTCGTGTTAGATTACGCCGACTGTAAGTGTATAAATATGTAATAAAAATAATAATTATTATTATTATTATCACTATTATTTTTATTATTCAACAACATAAAAACGGAAAACATTCAATAATGAATGAAGTCATTAAATAAAAATAAGATTTACATTTCGTATATTCTGTAGGAAAGCAAAACAAAAACCAAGAACCAATTATTGCGAAAAAAAACATGAAAAAGAAAGCCAAGGCTATAGCTCTTGAACAGATGAAACAACGGTAGCAAGGCAAAACTTTGGATGGCCAATATCAATGCAATTAAACCCAATGTTGATAAAGTTAGTATACAACAATAGTTATGTGCATCTGGATTAAACTATGAAACTGAAGATGTTATTGTTGCAGCGCAAGACCGAAAATCTTTTCACTCGGAACTTTCAGGCAATTATGATATATAATAATGCGGAACAAAAATGCAGTTTCTGTGATAATACCAAGAAACAATAGGCCATCTAATCTTAGGATGTTCCGTACTTGCCCCAAATGAATATAAATATCGTCACAATAGAGTGGGGCAATATTTACACTTCACAATGAAATACTATGGAAAATATGTAAACAAACACTGGTATAAATATCACTCAGCACCAGTTACAAAAATAGAAAATGTCACCATCCTTTGGGATATTCGGCGACTATTGCGATCTAAACCTCTTCTCTCAGTGTTGGAATTTCTTCCTTGTTTGTCATTGTAACTATTTTACTGTTCTGTGTATGACCGGATATTTTGCTGAATTACACAGACACACCCTCTCTGTGTATCGTATCCACCTCGGCGATACAACACAACATAAGAGAAGAATTTCTTGAAAACGACAAAGTTGAAATCCCTGAAGCAAAAATCCACATCATTCAATTGATCAGCAACGTAACTCGCGCACAAACGTCAGAAACTCTCTACCAAAATTTTACCTGACAAATTCCGATAAATATATTGTGCAAACTTATAATGCTGCATTTCAAACATTGTTAACGGACAGACCATTAGAAAACATTACAGAAATAAATAATGTCATATAAGTTACAGATATAGCAGCTACTGGAATTCTTAACATCAAGATAAATTAATATTAAACAGACAAAAGATCCCACTTACGTGGCAAAATTGAGGCGGGGAATTGAGGGAATCATATGTGAGCTATAAATACCAGATGAAATTTCAAGAATATAAAATATTTGAATACTGAAAGAGGAAGTAGATCAAACAGAAATAGAAAACTGAAGCAGTAAATAAAATTCCGCCAATCAAGGAAGTAATTAATCAAAAATTGCAATGAAAATGTCGGAGAACAAGACTATATGAAAAAAATTGTAAATTATATCCACAAAATAACGTACTTCAAAATAGTTTTTAAGAGATTTTATAGAAGTCAAAAGCCACAAAATAATTGAAAATTGCAAGAATTTTGGAATAATATTTAGAGCAACTTAATGGAATATAATTCCAATGCATTATAGATTAACTAAGAACAATAAGTGTAAAGCATAAACCAGCGCAAGAATGGAAAAAAAACATAAATATATAACAATGGATAAAATAAAAATATATAAGAATAATGTTAGACAACTGTAGCAAATTTTAAAAATGGATATCCTCAGAAAATAATGTACCCATCATATGCTCTATCATATGTCGTCAATCAATAAAACTCTTGAAAAAAATTATCAATGCTAATTACTAACTCTAAAGAAATTCTAGAATGGATCATTAAAGGTATTCAATATATCCTACCAAAAAAAAAATGTAAAAATCTCAGCACAACTTGGGTAGATTACTGTGAAGATTTTATGATATAAATATCCCTAAATATAGTCTGAAACAACGGAAAACCACATTATAGCTAAATCACAATAAAGTTAATCATTTCAAATTTTTATAACCTAATAATAAACTTCATATGAAAAACTTCATTTCAATTAAGAAAAATGACGTTTTTTAAAATGTTTAATATTTTTCAGTTGAGCTTATGAATATTTATTAGCGTTTTTACCAGTAACCAACAATTTCTGTTTATAGATACTTATGCATAATAATATTCTTTCTCGTTTGTCCCTAATTTTTTCGTCAGTGAACGAAACGCTTGGGCCAAACAAAATATTTTTTCCTATTTTCTCTTATTTAATTCATACTGTTTCTCTCCTCAGATTATCTGAGAATACTCCCTCTCTCTCTCTCTCTCTCTCTCTCTCTCTCTCTCTCACACACACACACACACACACACACACACACACATATATATATATATATATATATATATATATTAATATATATCCATATCCTACGTCGCTGGCTCGACTTGGAGTTTCATGCATGAAGCAATCATCAGGGGCATATTTAAAATTGACCGTCAAAGAGATTTGAATTTAAATTCACGTGATGTTTGTAAAAGTTAAAACTATAATGTTAGGGTACTATTTTTTTAATGTATCAAGCGCATAATATGAACAGATAAAAATTACAGGATGATTAGAAAAATATAAATTTAAATTAAAATTAAAACAAACTTATGAACATATATTCAAAGGGAGGTAATTCATAATATTATTAATAATAAGTAATATTTACAGGGAAAAGAAAGGAAGGAAGAAATTAAAGGAGTGAGAAAGACAGAAACAAATGCATAGCAGAATCAATATTAATCTGGATCGAACTATTTAAGTGAGTATATTTCGTATGGCAGAATGTGGTCATTAATATGATTCTTGTTTCTTAATTGCCAATAATATATAGATAAAGCGGCGCTTTTGCTGAACTTCTTCTTCTGCTTCTATGTGCCCTGTCCCTTCAGGACGTAGGCGATCATGGATCTCCACGTCTCCCTATCCCTTGTGGCTCTTAATATGTTTGCTCCTGTTGCTCCTGGCAACCCCCTTTCCGTCATCCACCTGATCAGACTCTGCAGATATGTTATCCGCTGCCTTCCTCTGTCTCTCCTTCCTTCTATCTGTCCAGTCAGTATCAGGTTCTCCAGGCTCTCCTTCCTCATTGCATGTCCCAGGAACTTCAGTTGTCTCTTCCTGATGCTCAGCATCAATTTCCTTTTTCTTGCCATTCTTTCTAACACTTCGTCGTTGCTTGTATACTCAGTCCACGATATCCGTATCATCCTTCTGTAGAACCACATTTCGGCCGCTTCCAGTTTTTTCCTCATTTTCGATGTTATTGTCCAGTATTCACAGCCGTACTGAAGAACTGACATCATGCTAGAAAAGTCTAGCACTCTTTTCTTCGTTTCTATTGAGATCTTCCTGTGTATTAGTATTTTCCTCATCTTCTGGAACGCGTCCTTTGCCATGCCAATTCGCCTTCGGATCTCCGTGTCGCACTTTCCATCTCCTGTTAGAACACTTCCTAGGTACTTAAATTCTTGGACTTGTTTGATTCTGTTATCCCCCACCTGTATTTGGCATTTTGGGTTGTATCTTTTGCTGATGACCATGCACTCAGTTTTCTTAAAGTTTATTTGTAGTCCCTTCTTGTCACTCTCCACTGCTACTTTCTGTATGAGATCTTGCAGTTTCCTTTCCGTGTCCGCAATCAGTACTGTATCGTCCGCGTATCTTATGTTGTTCAGGTTGTGGCCTCCAATAATAAATCCTGGTGTGTCATCTAGGGTCCTCAAAATATTCTCGCTGTATAGGTTGAACAAATCCGGTGAAAAGACACATCCTTGTCTTACGCCTTTTTCTAACTTTGTGTAACTACTACTGTTGTATAAAGGCAACATATGATTATTGAAACCATATTTCAACTTATTGACAGTTGCTCCAATATAGAGTTTAAAATCATCGTCCGAATGGCTACCAGCTCCATATGTAATACTTTCACACATACACTTGCCATTCAATTGTGCAGGGCCTATATTTTCGGCAGTTGCAATTATTTTTAGGAGCGACACTGTTATTAGTAGTAGGGTAACTGTTGATCAGGTGGGTCAAATATTTATTTGATACGTTATAATGATGTGAAATATATTTATCTATGTTTTTAACGCAACTGCAACTAATTTTTAACATTGTTTTTTTTTATTTTAGTGTGGGTGAATGGTAGAAATTTTTAAGAATGAAAAGTAGGATTAATTTTCCAAAGTTAGTTTAGATATTACGAATTAAGGCTGAGTTAAACAATAATGGTACGTCTACTTATTTCTGCTTACTTTTTGTTTCCAGAGTATTCGAAATTAGTGTAGAATTTACTTTTATACTGCATCAATGTATTTAAATTTTTGAGTTGTCAATGATACTATAGTGGTTATTTGCTTCTTTATTGATGTATTTGTGATTGTGTGGATCTTTAGCATACGGTTTGTGGAGGCAATTGTTCAAGTCAAATGTTGCATCGAGAAAATATACAACATTTGTGTTAGTGGTGATAGTTATATTTAGATAAATATATAAAAAACTAATATGTGTGTGTTTATAGATGTAAGGCGTCCCTGGCTAAACGGTAGTTTGCTCTGTCCTTGGAGAACGTAAATTTTTTCATGAGAATTCTCGAATATTAAGGTAGACGAAAATAAAGAAATATAATATTCAATAAATAAGCGTGTCACCTACTCAAAATCGAAAAGATTTTGTTAAAAATTAATAAAAATGCCTTAATTAGTTTTACTTCATGAAAACTTTATCACTTAAACAGAAAATTCAATTTAAATATTGACACAATAATGGTACAAAAATCAAAAGCTTATTTTTCAGTTTTCTAAGGATACAATTAAATAGTTTTTATCTATTTTAACACAATTAACAGTTTATAATTATAGCATTGTATAAAAAGTTTGGAAATAAATGAAATAATCAAATTGACATTATCATTGATTTTTAATATCTAATGATGTAATTGCATTCTTCTTACGTATTTATAGCATATTTAAGAGTTTATAGTAATAGCATAAACCACAAATTTACAAATAAACAAAAACAACTTCAAGAAGGCACCAGGAAGTTCTACAGAGGTCCCGAAAAGATTTAGAAGGCCTTTTAATGTCATAGTACTATATTTTATAGGAGTGTACCATGCCATGAGATGGCATTATATATATATATATATATATATATATATATATATATATATATATATATAGTCATCTGCAGACAGATATGTTATGCAGCTCATCAGACCAAATTGACATCAGTCGGCGATTCTACTTCTTAGCTGATAGATCATGAACATCGAGTGCACTTAAATTCAAATTTATCAATCTGTTAGTTTGCAATATTCACTTGATGATTTTTTAATGCATGAAACTCTGAGTCGTGTCATAGACGGAGGATAATATATATATATATTGCCTCACTATTGTCTCTCTCTCTCTCCACGAGCGTTACAGGAGGGATATAAAGTGTTAATTACTTGTTGTTATTATTATTGTTTTTTATGAAATATTAAGTTTCTACAAATGTTATTTGTGCCGCTACACGTGTTTTGAGTTTAGAGTTAGCTCTCTTCAGGCAAGTAAATTTGTGACTTTACATATCGAGATCTGTTTAGTTTTCTGATGGCCAATATATCGTGTATATATAAGTAAGTGGTGTGCACGACGAATTTGCACTATAGTAGCTGATGAAACCATTCATAAATTAGCCTAGATGAACTACGAAAACTACTACAATTACCTGACTCCACTAATTAACAAGGGTTTCCAACTGGCAGAAAATATATCCTTAGAACCTCCCCGGAAACAAAAAAAAAGCATGAAAAACAAGGAAACATTTTTGCATACGTCTCTACACACAAGAAAAACAACCCAAATTATTTACGAAGATAAAAAGGCACATAAAATCTTTCAACAAAAATTATAAAATAAAGGAAATCTGAAAGACAACTAAAATAATTAACAGCAAACGCCAACCCTAAAATTTAAAAAAATACTAACCTCATCAAAATTCGAGAAACTCACAGTACAGTGGGGTCACAAAATGCTCCAAAAGAGATATGTAAAATATGCAACAAAATACTACTAAGAAAGCACTTTAAGTTTGAAACACATCTCCATTCGAAATGAAAATAAATCTGAGATACAAATCTAAAAACGTAATCTATACACTAAAAAGCGATGAATGCGCCAAAAATAAACGTGGGAGCGATACAAGGCCTGAATAAAAGAATAGCCCTGCCCTTAGGTAAAATTAACAGGAAATTTTAAGTTTACCATTATTTACACGAATGAAGTGGAGGTAAATTCAGAGTGATGCCTATCTACAGACACACTAAATACAAACCCGACAAAAAAAAAAAATCGCGTACCATTGCAAAAGATAGTTTTCCAAAAACAACAAAAAGAACTAGATGACCTGTCGAGTAGAATTGAATCAGAATTGCTGAGAACAATTTTGAACTATAAAGACGAAATCATATTTCGTAAGTGATTTTAAAATATTTTTACGGCCAACGACAGATGACAGACTTCCAAGACAGAAAATATTTAATCTGCGAGTGTGGAAAAAATATAAAACAAACAAGCTTGCATAAGAACTTTCTGATCTGCTCACCACTAATCTATATATACACGATATTTTAGCGATCAGAAAAACAAACGGACCTCGTGATGTAAAGTCACAAAATTTATCCGCCTGAAGGGAATCAACTTTAGACTCGAAACACGTGAAGCGACACAAATAATATTATGGACATTTAATATTTAATACAAAATGCAATAAATATTAATAATAATGACAACAAAAAATGTACAATTTATACGAAATGTTCTCGGTTTCTCTCACTTTTTATCTTGTATATATATAAATATACCAAGGCTCTTTATTATAATAGGGAGGATACGATTTTAGAAATTTCCTGTTGGGGTAATTATTTTTTACATAATCTGAATTAAAGCTGTTATAGTTTTGATATAGAAAGAAAATTATTATAAAAAAGAGCAAAATTCATAGCCACGCTACCGTTTAAATAACTCCAGAAAATATTTATATAATTGCATGCAGTGTGTACTTGCGTGTATATGTATATTTATCGATATATTTTTCTCTATCTATCTATCTATCTATCTATCTATCTATCTATCTATCTATCTATATATATATATATATAGGCAACATATATTCATTATGACATGCCACTGTGTTTGTATTTTCAATTTAAATTCATCCCTGAGAAAAATCTTGGAAGGGATCAAATGTACTTTGTTAAGAAAAATTAATTTTATCTTAACATCAAACACTGATCAGCGAACAAGAAATGATTTTTATAAAATAGATATATGTTTATATTATTCAATCATATATATATATATATATATATATATATATATATATATATATATAATTTGAGCTGAAGAACCGGGAAATACATATCCATATGAATTGGGCTGAAGACTCGTGACAGCCGAAACTGCCCTGCAATAATGCTGAAGATTAATGTATACACATATATGAAACACAGTATAATACGTTATCAACTTTTATCAAATCCTTAATTAAAGAATCTAGTATACGTCTGTCTACTATTAATACCATAACAAGCGGTCTTGCATGAGAACATCTCCAGAAAAACATGTAAACTACCGCTCATACATAAATAAAAATGACTTCTAGATACATACACAAACAAACGAATATGCATTATCACCCGATTTTATCATAGAAAAACTAATATCATAATACATTTTACACACGACCGCTGCTTTACGAGACAAAATGTACACAAGTCTGTTTAATCAATGATGAGCAAACAACAAAATATTTTAAAATACGAGAATTTTTTAATCCTTTCTATTTCTCTATATCTTCTTCCCTGATGAAATTTTAATAAATTCGATAGATGCTAGCCTTATAAGGACCTTGTAATTCTTCCATATCCTATCATTCTGTCCGATTTCGATCCGATTCATATTTGATCCTTTTCTGATCCGAAGTGATGCTTCTATTTTTATGTGGATGTATTTTTTTCAGATATGCAAGGATCAGTACATAACATGCATACCGAAAAATCTTTGCGTTTACCGACTTCCTCAAATGAATAAAACTTTTTTTTCTGGCAAGGGATTCTTGGTGACGCCCAAAATTTTTCTGTACCTTTCTGTATGTAATTTCACTTTGTCTTTTCTGTAAGTATTTTCATTATAATTGCTTGGATGATCCTTTCTCTGAAGTACATTGAAGCTTCAAATTTGGTTTTAAGAATGAAAAACCAGAGAGCTGAGTTCGAATCCCAGTTGAATTCGTAGCATTCACTTCCGCGTAAATACACCTGGGAAAGGTATTAATCAATCCCCATTCTGCTATGGATTAAATAGCAAAACATAATTTTATAGCTTGGTTACTAATTTGTCTATCGCGAAAATAGTTGGCAAATTATCACGGGAAAATCTTCTACTGGATCGGAAACATAATCGGATAAACGTGTATCATGTATGCCACTTAACTAACTGATCTGGATAAAAAATATTGATTAGCAGGACAGGTTGTTTTCTACAACCTTGGTAGGCATCCAGTCCACCGCAGAAATAAATGGCAAGCTACTGCGAAAAAATATGCCAATCAGTCATGGATCGAAAGAGACATAATCGCCGAAGCGTATATTATTTAACTGACGGACTAGAATGGCAGCGATGTCTCATTATTTTACATTTGAAATGAGTAAATGACATTGCACTTTTATATTATGAACAATCTTCTAGTCTTCTACTTTTCCAATCAATTTTGATCTTCAAAGATTTAAATACTATGTCAATCGTTAACGTTTTACTTGATTCTTGTCCTCTTATTGTTCTCTTTCATGAATAATATTTTTCTTTTTTTCTTATATATGCTCGCGTTTTAAAACATTGTGTCGTCCAGGCATTATTGTCTTTAATGAACTGATTAAAGAACAACATATTTTAGTGCACTCCTTTGTGTATAGACGTCAACAAGTGTTTTGGGAAAAAAAACTAACACTATATATAATTTTAACCATTTTTTGGGAAGATTGTTGTATATGTTGAAGATATACATATGTTAGGTTTAACATCACAACCTTATGAAGACGTCTTATACTTCATTTTTAGGATACAAGCACAATATCTAAAACACATTTTTCTCCACTTTAAAAATACAGAAAAGGCTTGTCGACAAAACCAATATACTACACCACGAAAATAATTTAAAAATCCAAATTCTCGAGGCTATCTATATATAAAATCAACAAAGACTAAAAATAATTTATTACGAATCGAACAACAAAATATTAAAGTGAATATAACATTTATATACTAATGCTAATTTTCATTTCTACAAAAGATCAGTTTCCTTATAATGAAATACTTGTTTGTATACAATTCATAACTACAAATGATAAATATAAAAATTCTAAATAACTATAACAGAGCGAGTTCGTTTACAATATCAACATGACAATAAAATGCAGGTCTGATCGCAGTTACAATAAAATGATCTTAGAAAAGTTCGAAAATACTTAGGTCAGGAAAAAACGTATGGCGTCAGTCTTGAAGGATTTCTTCTCAATATCACGAAACTAATTAAACAATTTGAAAGATCAATATAAAATTAAGTAGATAAAATATATTTATATTATTCAACAAATAATGTTGAAATGAAAATAACCAATACCTTTACAAGTGACGGATCAGACCAAAAAAGGGATCATTTTTGTTATATTTGGGCGGGAGATGCCTAGACTCATTCTCCAACCTTGATAGAGTCCAAAAAGCGTTTCCCTGCTCCTGGGATTGACGAATTATTCCTCACCTTCCGCCGACTTTCCCACATGCGGGAAGAGAAAGACTCGTTGCTCTGTCGCTACTTCTAGGAAAAGTGCTCAAAGGAACTGCATTCCCTGGTTCCGCCAATTCAAACACTCACGCTAAAGACACGCCCTGTCGCTAACATTGTAGCAAACCACCCATATTTCTTCCATATTTCATCGGTGAGGAGAAAGTTTAACTCTAGCACATTCTTTCTACACGGCACTGCTCTGAGGAACCGACTACCAAGTGGATGCTTCCAGAGCGCAAGAACATTAAAGTTCAAGGTTAATTTTAACCGAAATATACACCTCTTTATTATTAGTTATTATTCATTATTCATTTCATTTGTCATCGTCGATGAGAGAATCCACCATATATATATATATATATATATATATATATATATATATATATGGTGGATTCTCTCATCGACGATGAAATCAACTTTAAAACAGGAAATAACATATTACATTGCATTTGACTAGATGGTTTTGTTGTCATTTCGCGCTATCCCGCGGTGTGACGTCATAAAACCGCATCGCAAACTTAAGAACTGCGTTTATTATTTTTGGTAACTATTGCCGTTGCCAAGCGGAGTTTTATGTCAACACAAAATAAAATCGTCGGTGATGGTGGATTTTATAATATTTCAGTTTAAACTACCTCTCTGAAGATGGCTCATGTGAGCCGAAAGCTTAGAAGAAAACCAATAAATAATTATCCAAATGTTGGAGAATTTTTGTCTTTATTTTCAACTGAAATTAAAGCAAAAATACGACGTTTAGAACGGCTCATGATTAAACATAATAGACATTCATTGTCTCTTATATTTAATAGAATATGTTTAGAATATATATATATATATATATATATATATATATATATATATATACGTCAAAGTTTAAGAAATTAATAATACACGTATTGAGGATAAGCACGCATATATTTTCAAGAGACACCGACTCACTTACAAGATACGCATATACCTCATCTAAATAAGACCACAGAGGGAAATATTTCGGGGAGCGGAATAAAATGTTCCGCTCCCCAGAAGAAACAAATGAAAACATCACCGGTCTCTTTATGCGCAGACCGTTTAGTTTCTTTTTGTCTTTTTATGTTTTTGTCTCATTCATTTCTTTTATGCTATTTTTCCCTTGCGGCACATTTATATTCCATGATATTTTTTTCTTTTTTATTTACGTTTGTGACAGGCTTGGAACTTTGGCAAAATATGGCGGTTAGAATACGTTATGGATACACAAAAAGACCGCAGGAAATCACATCAGAATGAATAAATCGATAAAGTGTGCCAAAATTTGACAGGAATTACATTTTTTTTAAACCAATAAGGTTACGTAGTACTTCCCATATTTTAGTTACGATAGTGTAGGAATCCTTCTACTCGGGTTTTTGTTAAACGTCAAAATTCTGAGTTTCAAGATTCGATACAATAGCATGAAATATTGATGATGGACTGCTCGTAATTCGCCTGTATAAAATAATCCCACTACATTCATGGAAATAATAAAATTCGGTCGGAAAAGCCAACCTAGTATGAAACAATAATATTGATTATCTACAATAACATAAAATCAAGATGCCGTTTGAATATATGGGATGGCTAATTTAAGTTTCAATAGTTTTCTTAGACAGAATATAATATGTTCTTTGATAGAATATAAACTGTATTGTGTACGTATGTGAAAACAGTGAAATATGTTTACATGTGTGTTTATATAAAAGAGTCAATATGTGTAGGCGATAGGTAGAATTTAGTTCTTGTTCTGAATGGTATCACCGTAGTATGAGACGGTCTCATTTTAGTTTGGTCAGTGCTGAGTTGAGCGTTGCTTAGCGTGTCAACATGAATGCGGTCTTCAATATTAGCAGCTAAAGGGATGTGGACCTTTCTGGAAATTATGAGTCTCTTTCATCAGGCCGGATTTCGAGTGTTTTAATGTTCATGTAACAATTGTATTAAATAGTTTAGTATATACGACAACTGCATACATTATTAGACATTATTCATGTAAAAATATCTACCTGATGCTAAAATTAGAATTAGAAATGTATGAAAGACCAATGATAGTTGTAATGGAACCGAAAGACCGACATCAACATAAACAAGACTAAGAACAAAATGACATACTGGCGCAAATATTTCGCATACACCTTGCACGTTAAATATACAGAAAATACAATGGCCGCTCCCTGTGTCAAGAAACCAAGTTACTATGGACGCTTTTTATTAAATACTCTTGCTTTGTGAATGGTGTGAGCTCCTGCTGCTGGTGTAACTCGGAGATTGTTCTAAGCTATTGTCGCAAACGGGAATTGTTTCACATTGATTGTGAACTGTTTCATTTGGTGTTCGTAATGATCTTGTTTGCCATTAATTATAGAAACATTGTCAGTTTATTTAACTTCAATAAAATATTAAACTTTATCATTCATTTTCTCTTTATGTAACAATTGACATCTCATCGGATATTTTTAATCATTTCACCACAAGCAAAGTGGTAATGTCACAGGTATACATGGAGTGAAAGTGAATGAAAACACTTTAGTGAAAAAGGTTAGAAAGGGGCATTGATAATTACAAGATGGCATTTGATTTTGTATTTAAATTATTGAAGATACTAGGTAAAGGGAAGCAAAAAGTTGGAGGGACTTCTACAAGCGAGGCTAGTGAGAGAATAAACTTTTGTATATAAGCGGCAGTTGTAAATGACTATTTCATCAGTAAAACGATTAGACATTGTTGAAAATCTAGCAACGGACTTAAATCCAAATAGGAGAAGTACTGAAGAGAAACGATCATTTGCCATGAAAATACTTGCAGAAAAGACAGAGAGAAGCCACGACACATTAGTAAGAAGCTGACTGAACTCGAGATGCCAGAACAGCACTAATTACATTACAAACGCTTCTTTGAATTTTGTCAGGAATTGTAAGAATATAATTGTCATTATTCATAAACTTACACAAACATCGCTGCCAAACGAGTAAAAAACAAGACAATATGTTATTAAAAACAAGTCATATGCCCGTTTTTACTTTAATCGTACATAAAAGAAAGTTTAAACTCATTTACAATACGTAAATAAACAACTAGGGGAAATAAAACAAGTGTCTTATTCATAGATTTAGTATAATTTAATATTCGATGAAGGAGAATTTTTCCATAATTTCCAACATATTTAAGGCTTATTTTCCCTGTATTTTTTTTCGGTCAATGCTCCTAAAAATGAAGTTATATAATAAAACGTATCGATGTTTTTATTTGTGATTTTTGATTGAATTCTGATCACGTGAAGAAAGAAAGGCACTGAGGCACAAGGGGTTATTTAGTGTGAAAGAATTAAAAAAACAATCATTATTAAAGAGCGAGTATGAGTTTTGCTAAACAGCATATCAAACGCGGTGGTTTATTAAATGCTAAAAACATGGGGTTTTAAGTTATTTTTTTAATGTTCGGTTATAGTGAGAAGGTTGATTTTCTCACATTTTAATGAATTCTTTTGTTTGTATTCTTTTTTTTATTTTAGAAAATTGAAAATGTCTTCTAGTTTTGTATTCAAAAATGTATTGCTAAGAATAATTTTTCCTTTCAAGAATGTGTTATGATTATAATCTTTTCTTCAAAAATGTATTGTAGCAATATTTTTCTTTGAAAATATATATTTTTCTATAAATGTCGATTTTTAAGAATTTATTTCTATAAAAGACTATTTTTATACTTCTATAGTGTTTTGGACCCAGTTTGGGGGTTAACTATTTGCCTATAGATAACCCTAACAGGTGTTACACCCACGTCTATTGAACAGGTGTAGAGGCTCATCCCTTGTTCCCTGTTTAGGATGTGGTTTCCGGCTTTCTCTTTTCCAATCTTTTCACTCTTACGTAACCCCCTGCACACCGGGGTGATATGATAAAAAAAAAAAAACACTCCACGTCAAGGTGGACCTTGAAACAACAGCAATTAAGAGGTGGTTCCATGCTCCTCATAACCTCCCAATCAGAGAGGCTTTGCTGTTGGATGCAGTTTAACGTCATCCCCAAGACAAATTAAGAATCGAGAACAATAGAAGAGTAATGAAGAAAAAAGTCGCGAAGGAGTAAAATTGCATACATTATTGAAGTAAGAAACTGGAAGAGAGTTTCTCAAGCGAGAATCGTGATAAATGAAAATTTTAGCAAAGAACTTCCAATTACATCTAGACAATTCATCTGTAAGTGGAAGTCTATGTTCCAGAGAATGGAGCTCATCTAAACAATTACCATTGTATGGAAACAAAGAAAGCTCAGAGAAATAACTTCATAATGGTAGGTCTGAATCCGAGACGGCATGCCATGTTCAAGGAATATTGTTGGTTCTTCTTTTGATTTCAAGGGATTCAATAATTTCTTTTCACTTCATGTCAGAAGAGAATCTTAGCTCGAGTGGTTCAACGAGTTACTCTCCTGGAGGTTGCCATCAGATATCTTACAGGCTTGTTGTAGTTATTTAATACAAAGCAGTTTTGTTTTTTGAAACATTAAAATGAGCATGCTATTCTTTACCCCAGTTAACAATAGACTATATTACCATTTTTAAATGAGACACTAATTGGATCTTATCGATTCGAATAAATACTCCAAAGAAAAAATAGTCATAAAATATCTTATTAATAACAAAGCAAAAAATACACGAAATAAATCATTTTTTTCGTTTGCGTAAATGAGTTTAAAATTCAAATTACGGGTCACTCAGTTAAGTGCCATAGAGATAACACTTTGGGTGATCATGTCTCGAAAGAGACATGACTGACTTGGCAGAAGATTATCCAGCAGTAGGTTGCCATTGCTTTCTACGATAGACTGGTTGCCAACCAAGGCTATAGAACCCAATTTGTCCTATTATTTAACCCTTAATTGGAAGGAAGAGACGGATTAATACCTTTCCGAAGGGCTTTTATGCGTAAGAAAATATAAGAAATTCAACTGGAATTTGAACTCTGCTCCTCGATTTGTCGTTCTGAGTCAATAGCTACTGCACCACACCGCACATCTACAAATTATGGGTACTAAGATTAAAAATGTATAGGAATCTAAATAATTTGGAAGTGTATAAACAGAGGACGGAAAGTGTGACACTGAGATACCAAAAATTATTGGGATGGCCAAGAATGCATTCAAAAAGATAAGCAGAGCATAAGAAGATATAAAAATTTATTAAAAACAAAGAAAAGTGCATTGAACCGTGACATGATATCTGTTCTTCTGCATGGCACCAAATGCTGAACAAGTTCCTCAAAGATGAAGAAGATAATGTGGTTCTACAAAAATATATTAGGAATACTATAGACCCAACATATAAACAACGATAAGTTTTTGAAGAAAATGAAAGCAAAAAAGAAAATTATTAAAATCAGGAAGAGGGAGTTAAAATCCAGGGTCACGTAATGAGGAAGGAGTGATTGAAAAACCAGATACTCACAGGAGGGATTGAGGGTAAGAGGGACACAGGAAAGCATCGCGTAACTTACTTGATTAGTTTGAACAAATCGATGGTAGAACAGTGTTATAAAGATCTGAAAGAAACAGGAAAAATTGAAGACCATGATCACCTACGTTTTGAAGGATGATGACACATAAAAGGAGAATACAACTATTGGAAAAAATTAATCGATTAATGCAATTAGAAATGTTTTAATCACAATGTATTAATTATCATGAAAGAAAATCGTCGTTTCCGCAAAAGGCCCACACAAGTGTGTCACCTATCGGAGACTTAAAAATAAAGGAGCTGCAGAAGTATTACAACAAAATGTGCTTTGTGGTGAAATGGATATAGTCTCGGAATGAGAAATCAGGAAGCCGAGCTCGAGTTCCAGTTAAATTCGTTACATTCAGTTACGCGCAAATTCGTCTCTTCCCTCTTACTATAGGTTAAATAAAATAACAAATTGTATTTTATAGCCTTGGTTGGCAACCAGTCTACCACAGAAAGTAATAGCAACCTACTGAAAGAAAATCTGACAGAAAAATAATCAGTAATGTCTTTTGCAAAACATGATCACGTTTGACACTTAGCTTACTATATAGACGGATGTGCATTGCGAGCAATAGATATAGGCTCGGAACAAAAAAGCTCAGAGCCGAGTTCGTGGCATTTATTTACGCACAAATACCCTTGGAAAAGGTATTAATCTGTTTCTTCCCTCAAGCTGTAACTCAAATAAAAGGGAAATTTAGTTTCTGTAGCCTTGGTTGGCCACCAGTTTACCTTAGGAAGTTATGGCAACCTACTGAAGAAAAATATTCTTACTAGTCAATCATGTCTCGAAAGAGACATGATCACCTAAGCGTGTATCACGTATGGTACTTAACTGATACAGAAGATAGAAAATGTAAGATAAAAATCCTAAATCGCCTGAGCCGAGTGAAAGCTGTTTTTCAAAATCTGAGAGCCGAGTTCGAATTCCAGTTGAATTCGTGGCCTTTATTTACGCACAAATACTCTTGGAAAAGGTATTAATCTGTTTCATCCCTCACGCTGTAACTCAAATAAAAGGGAAATTTAGTTTCTGTAGCCTTGGTTGGCCACCAGTCTACCTTAGTAAGTTGTGGCAACCTACTGAAGAAAAATATTCTGACTAGTCAATCATGTCTCGAAAGAGACATGATCACCTAAGCGTGTATCACGTATGGTACTTAGCTGATACAGACGATAGAAAATGTAAGATAGAAATCCTAAATCGCCTGAGCCGAGTGAAAGCTGTTTTTCAAAATCTAAGCAAAGAATTAAGAGATAGAAAACCGCTGTTAAATCAAAAAATAATTTTTATTTGCCATTATTCATATCGTGAAAGGCAGTGAGCGACTGTCTCTTTCAAAGTTAGAGAAAAGGCTTGAAGAATCAAAATATTATTCTAATGAAGAAAGCTAAAAACACCCCGGAGAGAATGTTTGAATAACGAAGAAGTTTTAATAGAAACAGGAACTGTAATGAAACTGATACTTTCATGAATTCGGAAGAATCGCATATCTGCCTCATCGTCTTCTTAATGTTCGCAGGGCTGTGAAAGCTCTGACTGCTTCCTCTCTAGACTGGCATGACCGTCTAACTAAAGTTGCCACCTACCGGGTGAATTCATGCAAACTTGGGCACGAACCAGACAAATGTCTAGCTTACTGGAATCTAATGTAAACCGGATATTAACCCACCTATAAATTTACTGTGATTTTTACACTGTAAGAGGTGTATTCCCCGTTGAATAACACAAGTGTTTATATGTCAATGAATCAACCAACTCAAAAACACACACATATTTTTTTATAGATAAAAAAATTATATATCGTTACCCCCATATATATATAAGCCAGGTTTTTTCTTTTCCCCTTTTCTTTTTCCTTTTTTTTTGTATCTATTCCTTTCTCCCCACCAACCCTGCTTTTCACGTCCGCATATCCAATGCACATTTCCTAATTTTCTCTCTTTTTCCTTCTCACCTTTTTATCCCACCTCTCTCCTATAACTTTTTCCCTATCTCACTTTTTTCGTTTTTTCCCTCATTTCCCGTTTTTCTTTCTCCTACTTCCGTTCATGGGACACGATTGTTTTTTTTATTTCTTTACACATGTGTAATCTGTAAATGTCCTTTTCAGAGATCGAGTTGAGTCCATTTCGCCATCTCTCTTTGTATGTCCTCTCTCTTCTGGAAGATCGTTTGGACGCCTGTCTTTGAACATAATCTTTCCTCTCTATGTTTTTCTCTTCCCCTCCCACCTTTCTTTCTTCTTTCCTTCTTTTTAAGTGAACCTCAGGCGTATGAAATATTTTTTCATTTTTTTCATATTAAAAGATCGCTGACGAAGCGAACATACTTCGCAGAAATAATCATACGACTCATGCAATTTTCGAAATTTTATTTGAAATATATATATATATATATATATATATATATATATGTGTGTGTGTGTGTGTGTGTGTGTGTGTGTGTGTGTGTGTTTGTGTGTGTGTGTGTGTGACTAAAGCCAAAATGAAAACTAAGCTTATGCCTTTCGTTCTCTGATTTTGTCAAAGCAAATGTAATGATTTTATTTTTCAACAAGTATTTAGAAAATCTGCTGAGGAGACCATGGACCGAACATGTGAACACCGACGAGGTTTCGGAGGGGACGGAAACGAAGAAAAAACTAATACTTAACAACAGGAAAAGACAGCTGAAGTTTCTGGGACATGTATTGAGGAAAGAGGTTGCGGAGAATCTGATATTCACGGGGCGGATAGAGGGAAGGAGAGACAGGGAAAAGCATCGCGTAACATACTTGAGAAACTTGAGCAGATAGATGGCAGAGCAGGGTTTGGGAGGATAACAGGAAAAGGTGTATTAAGAGCTACAAGGGATGGGGAAATCTGGAAGGCCTACGTCCTGAAGTGACGCATTATATAGAAGAAGTTTTATAAACTAAATTAAAAACTTTGTTTTTTCAAAATTTTTAAATTTAAGAACGCTTATAAATA
Source organism: Ascarosepion bandense (assembly GCA_037127315.1). Classification (NCBI taxonomy): domain Eukaryota; kingdom Metazoa; phylum Mollusca; class Cephalopoda; order Sepiida; family Sepiidae; genus Ascarosepion; species Ascarosepion bandense. The sequence goes on along the minus strand of JBBBDQ010001286.1, from coordinate 274,151 downwards.
TAAATCAGTCTAATTAAAAAATAATTTATATTATGAAGGATGCTAAGCAATAGACTGAGTGAATAATTTTATTTTTATAACCCTTTTTATAAATATATACCCACTTATACATCTATGCGTGCTTACGGCCATATCACGTTGAATACACCGGTTGTCGCGCGACCACCGAAGTTACGCAACGTTGAACCTGGTCAGTACTTAGATGAGTGACCGCTTGGGAATACCAAGTGTTGTAAGCGTATAGTGACGGATGTGCGCTGTAGTGCACTGGATATCGGCTCGAAAAGAGAAATTGGTGAGCCGAGTTCGAATTCCAGTTGAATACTCTGCATTCACTTAAGCACTGCTACCCTTGGTAAAGGTATTAATTCGTCCCTTCCATCCAGTTATGGGATTAATAACAGGGTAGTGCTTGGGGACACCCTGCTCTTAAAAACAAATCCAAATGAATCTTGATACTCGAAAAGAAAAAGTATTGCTAAATACAAAACTTATATAAAAACAACAATAAATTGTTGAAAGAAAAAGGTATTACCAGCAATAAATAAATAAAATTTCGTTGGCAATAAATGAGCCGCTGAGGTTGATATGCCATAAAAACAAAACAACAAACATCTGTGTGTGTTCGCGTGCGTGTGTTTTTTGTTTGTGCGTGGTTTTTATATATATATATATATATATATATATATATATATATATATATAATCGTTTCACCCCAAGCAAGGCAGTACTGCCACTGGTGCGCAGAGGGTTACATAATAGGAGAGTGAGGAAAGAGGATAACAGATAACAGTAGGTGTTGGAGAATGGTTAAGAGAAGGATGGGCACATCGGTGTGAAAAGAGCTGCGTGAGAAGACAGTTGGGGGTTAAGGAGGTAATAAATGACGGTTGACGTTGCATTTAAATTCTTGGAGGAAAAAAGAATACGGAAGGAAGTTCCACAAACGGGAAGTTTGAGAAGAGAAACTTGATATAGTAAAAGCTGTGGTTACATTTGATTGTTTTCACAGTGAAAAGGTCGGATAATGCTGCTAGGCTAGTAGCTCGAGTAAATTCGCGCAGGGTGGTGGCATCAAGGAAAGTATTTATAGAAGAGACATGGATGCTACGTCGGTGAGAGAGAGAGAGAGAGAGAGAGAGAGAGAGAGACTGGGATCCTGCCACCAGGTCAGGACCGAATACACTGTAGATTCTCTTTTGAATTTTGTCGAGAAACCCAAGAGGAACAGCATTATTTAATCCATGGGTGGATGGTATATTTCTGTATGTGCATGATGGATTCAGAAGAGAATAACTTCCTCGCTCACAGGGACCAGAAAAACTTAACAGTAGGTTTAGCTATTAATTCAATGTAATCGTTCCATTTATGGTCAGTCGATAAAGTGAGGCCGAGAAGGCGCAGTGTATTAGTTTCAGGGAGATTAGAGTGATCAAGGCTGATGGCGGATAGGAAGAATTAAATATGGTGGCTTCAAGGAAAGTAGCATTAAAAATTATTAGCCATTTTTTACCGTAGTCCACCACTGACTGGAGGTTCTTTTCGAGAGTAGCAGCAAGCGTTTTTTTTATCGGCCTCGGTAGATTTCTGACTGAGGCAGGCGGGAGTAAACAATGGTGTCGTCAGCGCAGATGCCTACTTGGGATGGTTACATCAGGGAGATCGTTGATGAAAATCAGAAAATGTATAGGACCTAGGATAGAGCATTGAGGTACGTTCACGTTCGTATGAGAAGGGCTGGTAGCATGACAATTCAGTACGTCCTTCATTACGCGATTCAATAGGAACATATTGATTAAGTCAATCAGGCGCCCAGTTATACCATAGCCTTGCATCTTTCGCAGAGAGCCAGCGTCCTATACTCTGTCAAATTCTTTGGAGATTTGACAATTCTACTCCTTCAGCTTCTTCTCTCGCACTTCCCGCCTGTGGAACTCGCTTCCATATTCTTGCGCTCCAGGAATTTAAATGCAATGTCAATACTCATCTATTAACCACTTGACTCTAGTTCTTTTACCACCCCGTATATCCTCTTCTTTCTCTCTACCCTTGCAACTGTCATCACACCTGTATTCCCATCCTTCTCTAGCTCCTTTCTAACTGGTTCGTCTTCCTCTTCACTCTCTTCTAATTAATCTTTTTACTCTTATGTAACCCTCTGCACATCAGTGGCATTACCGCCTTGCTTGAGGTTATACGATTAAAATAAAGATCCAGGCCAACAGTTCGAGCTTCGCCGTTCTTATCAAGAGCTTTGTATATATACTCAGTAATGGTCGTTAGCATGTTTACGGTATACCTGAGGAAGCGGAAGCCTTAGTGTCTGTCGGAGAATAGTAGGCTATAAGATTTTGAACAACTTTAGCATTAATGATGGCTTCAAAAACTTTGCCAAACATCAGTAGGTGGCTGAAAGGGCGATAATTTGAGGGGTCTGAGACTTCTACCGAGTTCTTAAATACGGGAATCACCGAAAAGGACTTTCAGCAGTAAGGAGTTCCGGGAAGTAAGAAATGGCAGTAGTTTGCTGCTGTTTAGCACAGATTAGCTTAGCCGCCAATAGTCTTTAAAACCGAATTCCGCGCTGCTCTACGCTGTTTCATCCTGCCAGCAAACAAGAGCGTACCGTTATTGAAAATCCTCTTACACTCATTAGGAACAGAGGCAAAATTGCGCCCTTAATGGTCAGACGCGTCGCTTCGATAAAGCCGGAATTCCTGATTCCTGTGGACTATGGCGGCCGAGCAGGCAGGAGAGAACCATGCGTGCGAATTAGGTTTAAGGTGAAACTTCTTGGCCAGGATGAAAGCATCCATGCCAGCTTTCACCCAGGAGGAAACCTTACAAGCGCAATATTCACTGGGGAGATTAGAAATTTTCTTTCAAGTGACGTCGCTCAGAAAATCTTGTTCCTCTCAGTCTGTCCCTTGATAGCAGTAAGAGATTTTGCTGGTCGGAGGTTCCTGGGGGAGGGAGAATAGAGGGAGATATTACAGAATTTACAGCATAAAACAAAGCTGATAGTATGGCAGGAGTCAGGGATAGAAGTGAAGCAGATATCTAATAGAGAAGCTTGTCCTTCAGGTATACTGGAAAAAGTATGAAAACATTTAAAAAACTTATATTTGCTCGAAAATTTTCCTCAAACTTCTCATTTGACTCGTCCGTACCCGATTCCCTCTTAGAACTGAGGTTTAACTGAGGGATGTTTACATAAACCCCTTTCTGATCTCTAAGATAATTCCAAAAATCGGCCACCATAAGGAGAGCGGAGGCGATGGAATTCCGGTCATTGTTCTGAAGAAATGTTCCCCTGAACTCACCTCTTTTCTCTCTAAAGTCTATAATTAATGCATCTCAGCTGCCCGTTTTCCTTCCTGATGGAAGTCCTTTTGTGTGGTTCCTGTAATTTGTAACTTAGAAGAATTCTCGGACCCTTTAATTATCGTCTTATCAGCCACCTACCAATTTTTGCAAGGTGTTTCAAATCTATCGTTAATGCTGAAACAATTCAACATCTTACCGCCAGTAAACTATTCTCGGACAGACAGTATGGCTTCCGCTTTGTCAGGTCTACTGCTGATTTGCTAACAAGCATTACCCGGCCTTCCACAAGAACAGCGAAGTTCGGGCTGTTGCCCTGGATATCTCCAAAGCATTTAATAGGGTCTGACACGCCGGCCTTCTGCGCAAGCTACAGGACTGTGGTATCACTAGACAGTTGCTTGGTTTGATTTAATTGTTCCTACCAAACCGCATAAAGAAGGACTACTTGAGCGGGGATGCCTCCAGATCCTATCATACGGGCGCAGGTGTCCTCCAGGTCTCCCTCCTAATCCTGACGCTCTTTCTGATCACCATCAAACGATCTCCCTGATAGGATCAAATTAAAAGTAGGCATTTTTGCTAACACCACCACTATTTACTCCCACCTGCCTCAATCTTAAATCAGCCAGGGCAGACAAGGATAAATTCGCTGATGCTCTTGAAAATGACTTCCGATCTGTGGTGGACAAGAGTATGAAATGGCTCATTAATTTTAATGCTTCTAACACGGTCCTGCCATCTAGCAATTACCATAGACAATCCCGCGCGCCCTCCATTAACATGGATCTAGCTAGTCCCCTCGAAACAATACACTACGTCTCCTCAGCCTCACTTTCTCAGACGACCTCAATTGAATCGACTATATTTAATCAAAAGCTAAATCTACTGCTAGGAATTTCAGGTTACTTTGAAGGAAAAAAAATTTCTCCCTGAGTTCATCTTGCACATATACAAATCAACCATCCGCTCCAGCATTGAATACTGTTGTCATATCTGGTTAGTCAACCTTGCTATCCTTCTCGGGATTCTTGACAGGCTCTAGAAGATAATATGCAATCTGATCGCTTCCAACTTGGCAGCTCGACTCCATTCATTTTCTTACCGACGTCATGTGGCTTCGCTTTGTCTCTTCTACAAATATTTTCATGGCTTCTGCTTTGACAAGCTTAGCTCTCTGGTACCCCCTTCACAAGAATTTACTCAAGCAACCAGACTGACAACAAGGACTCACCCTTTTACAGTCAAATATATCTTTCACTTCTACTCTTCCGGCTTCTTTTCTCGCACCTCTTGCCTTTATACCTCTTTCCGTGTACTTGCTTTCTTGATAGCTACACTCTCCAAGAGATTAAATGCAACGTCAGTTGCCATCTGTTAGCCATTTGACTCCCATACTTGCCTTATCATTTCCCTCAAACTTCCTGAATTATCACCCTTTTTCACTCTACTCTCAAGCAACTCTCTTCACACCAGTATACTCATCCATTTCTTGTTCATTCTATCTCAACCCCTATAACCGTTCTTTCTTCGGTTTCTCTCTCTCTCTCTTCGCACCCTTCCTGTGTAACTCTTCACTTTCTTTTTATATAACCCCTTGCGCACCAGTGGCAGTACTGCTTTGATAGAGGTGAAATGATTTTAAAAAAATGTTATCTGCGTGATTATCGGGGCTCGTTCTGTGAAGTCCATCGTAGCGTCTTTCGGAATAGAATCTTTAATAACACTGTTCAAAAATGCGCCTGTGAGGACTCCTCCTGAATAAAAGCTGGTATCAAAGCATTCATTCCACCACGAAAATACCAAATGAAATCCTATTCATCTCTTAGGTTCTCACCTGATTGCTCGACCGCTACAAATTGCAGGAATTATTTTTTCCGGCTATACAAGAGCGAAATGTCTGATTAAAACGGATGCCTCTTTGTCGTCAAAAGTCTAAGCAAAATCTGAAATAAGCGAAGTTACTGTTTGCTGATAGAATTGAAAAAACGCATCGCAATTTCGGTTTAGAGTATGTTGCACAACAGCGTATAATTACTTCCTCTGTTCAGTCAATTCGAATTTCTGTCATCTACGACAAGGTTGAATGCATTACTCAGAAATTTTCTTCAAACTTAACACTTGTCTCATACCAATATCTGATTTCAAACTCAACGCTTGACTTATACTAATACCTGATTTCGTCGCTAGAATAGAGACTCTATTGAGTATTATGCGCATAGTACTGTCAGAGGTTTCAGTCATCATTTCAAAACTAGACTACAACTAGGCAGCCAGAGTTTACGTGATCTCAGCCGTCGTCCTAACGCGCTCCCAAACTGGCTCCAGTTATCTCCAAACTCTACAACAATTTACTCGCTACTTTCTGATTTCCACCCTAGTCGGAAGACCTCTTCTGGAATTGCTGTTTTGAAGAAATCTGGAGAAGCCGAGAACTTCCTTCATAGGGAAATGTAAGTTCGTCTCGATATATTTCTTTCAAAGAAGAGCTTTTTGTTCGACCGATTCCTAAGGGGATGCTTCCTCGAACACTACAATCTTAACCTGTTAATGTCAAAAAGTTAACCGCTATATTTCACGCATAAACCGAGCCTCTTAATCTGCATCCCACCTGCCACAAGTGGCTCTCGGGACTTGCACAGAATGAACATCATTTGTAAAAACTACACAGAAATTTACAAGTGTTAATATTTCAACTTAGAAAAATAGTTTATCTATATAAAGATGTGGATTTTTTACCCTTTATTTACCCTTTGAGGGTGATTTAAGCCGGTTAAATTGTAAGAATCTTTTGAAGATGATAATAATTTAGTGATATAAATCTTACTAATTAACCCATAGATTGGAGGAGAAGAGGAAGAGTCCAAAAGTTATCTGTGCATGAGTAAATATAACGAACCGACTTCACAAATGAAGAGACAGGAAATGACAGAGGTATTATTCTGTGCCGAATATAAAGAATAGAAAAAATAGAACATGGAAGAAAGGGAGAATTATACAGCAATGAAACATATACCTACAATCAGAATGAGACATTTGTCATTTCTATAAGAGATAGAGTGTCCGGTGTATTTATTATTATTACTGGAGGTGAGGAGAGACTCGCATCAAACATATCCTGGATCATCTTTATCTCGAAATAGTGAGATACTTTACTTTATTATTTTCATTATTGTTCTTCATGTTGCAATTATTATTTTTATTATTCCATCGCTTTTGTTCTTTGGTCTTTTGTATGACACGAGTTAACTACATATCACCTGATGTACGTATCGATTTGCGATGTAAAGGAAAAGCGCCGTAACATTGTGTTCAGAAAAAAATACGTGGATGCAAAGGACATGGTGCTGTGAATTGGAACAAAATAGAAAACAGCTCTAGAAACAAGTAAACAATCAAGCATCCTGTGACTCGATTCACTAAGTTCGGATGTATTGATTAGAAATATGAGTTGCCTTGCAAGTATATGTCGTTGTCTTGGGTTTGTTTGATGATATAGATGGTTGTGCATTGCTTTCAGGAAGTAGTGTTCGAGTAGAGGCGAAAATCAAAATGCTGAATGCTGATTTTCTAGGTAGGGTGCTTATTTCATATTTTAACGAAAGATTTTACACAATTTTGTGATCATTACTTCTCTTTGGTATTATTTCATGCAAGAGGAAATGGTGCTCAGATAACTTTCTGGGCGCAGTTTAGCTGTTCACAAGGACAAAATTATCGAACACACTTTTAGTCATAAATGATCTATCGAGAGTAGCATTGCACAAATTTGATTTTCTCAAATGATTTTCTAAGCGTTAGCTTCGATATGGCATAGGCCCAAATGAAAGGAGAATCTAGTGATGATCGAATTTACTATATAGTCTTAATTGATCTAGAGAGACAAGCAGGCTGACCATTACACTACGTCGAAGTTATTCGTATGATTCTCTAAGCATTAGCTTTGATGTGGTACAAGCCCAAAATTTGGTGAATCAATTGAGGAAGGAATTTATGATTTAGTTATAACTTATCAAGCGATCCAAGCGTTCTGACCATTGCACCACGCCCAAGTGACCAAGAGAAAATGATACTCTGAGTCAATAGCGTGTATTCTATTATTTTTTTCTTATCGAAATTGTTCCATAGAAAAAAAAATTATTAAGTTGAATAGATTAATTTTAGTATTTAGAGATAATTTAACGGATATTGCCACAGAAAAAGGAATCGACGGGCTGGATTTAAATTGTTCGAGTTCACTTGCTTAAAATTGGAGTTTAATTTTTCTCGCTCTAGCTATAAGTTAAACACAGGCGTAGATTTTCTCTTTTCTTTGGTCACAACAAGTCTTGGAGATGAAAGCTATTTCCGTCGAGTTTATAAACCACTGTAATACTAGGTTTGGTATGTTCAACTTTCGTTCGGATTTGATATGAACATCTCACGAGAGTTTTGCTTTCTCATTCCCTAAAACATTCTACGGATCCCGGACATACTATTCACCGTTTAATCCATATTTGTTGCTCAGAAACGAGATGATATTTTATCCCAATTTATCTTGGGTCTGCTTGTAGTACCTTTGAACAAGCATTTCGCGTCGATGAAATGGGTTACGTATTCAAACACATGCCAATCTGCCTGAAGAGACACAAGCAATGGAAAGGCAACTCTAAAATAAAAGGTAACTCTTAATCTTAGACTTGAAGAGGTTAAAGATCTGGCGAAGCTTGTTATCAAAGGTTAGTACTAAGGAATGTATCTCGTAAGACAATTTGCCATTTGAATAGCGATAAAGTCCTGACAGATGACGTTTTGTCTGTGGGAAAGGGGTTATCGGCAGTGAAGTGATTCATCACCCACAAGGTCACATAGACGTTTTCAAACTCTAAATCTAGAAAGCTTTTTGGTGGAACTCTTTCCATAGATACACTAATGGTGTGGCACATACGACTGAGATGTGTTACAGGACTGGTCCGTTTCTTACATATAAGTAAATGTATGTCGGGAAATTTGACATGTATAATGATAATATACACACTAAATAGTCTGCCTCCTTCTACCGAGCGCCTATCGCTCAGAGTTAGAATCTCCGATTGACGCCAATTCGGTCGGGTTTCATTCCTGGGTTAAAAAGCAATCGGAGTCTAAACTTACTGATGAGCTGTGATACAGCGAAACATATCTGTCTCTCTCTATATATATGCTTGTAACATTTAAAATGCTTTATGCGATAAGGTAGAGAACTCTATCGGCTCCGAACGAAAAATCGGAGAGCTGAGTTTTAATTCGTTGCATTCGCATACACACAAATTCCTTTGGGAAAGTTATTATTCCATCGATTCTCCCTATGAGTTGAATAGCAAAACAGATTTGTTTCTATAGCCTTCGCTGGCAACCAGTCTGCTACAGAAAAAGATGGCAACCTACTATGACATAATTTTCTGCCTAGTCATGAGAAATGGGAAAAGAGTGTATAAAATAATTCCATTACAGGGAGATTAAAAATACAGTTAAAAATAAATTTACTAAGTTTTAAATTAGTTAAAGTCAGGGGGACCCCTACCCGGTCCTGCAGAGGATTTGGACTGTAAAACAAGATGTGGATAAATAGATGCAAGGCCATATCAAATAATAGCAGCAAGGCATTTTCAGATTAACTACTTACATCGTAGGGTGAACGAAAGCAGTATTTTTTTAATTCGTTCAAAAAGGATTCCCTTTCTTTCGTTCGGCTTCGTTTAAATCTACAATCCATTGCCTCTGTTATTCTAAAATTAACTGCAGTCAGCTCTACAAATCTATGTCAGTGGAAAGTACATGGAAAAAGTGGGTTAAAGAACACCAAGAATGAATTAATGATATTAATCGTTTTAGAGTTTATTGAATTTTACATTCAGTTTTATCTGTAGATGCAATATGATTATGTAACTCACGTGGTGAGATGTAAGCAAAACGTAACTAAATCAGAACCACCATCATCATAAAGAATAGTCTCGTAGCTGGGTGCAGATGTACGGTCGATATGCAGTTAAGCAACTGATCATTTACTTCACATGTCTGGGTAGAAAGCCGAAGACGTATTCCTTCAGCTGTAGAATTTCTTTGGTAAGTAGGCCTGGTTTTCTAGTACAGCCATAGCCGATATCTTCCGACTTGAAAGTTCGTCTTGATCACGCTCACGTGGTCGTTGTTTCCCTTGCAAGAAATCAGATTAGTAAACTTTCCATTCGTAATATTTTGTTATCACTGCACTGGCGGTATATGTTCCTATAGGGGCAAATATACACCTTTGTGCTAGATGGCTGTTGACTATATAAGGATATTCATTTGCCTTTTGACATGTTTTGTTTTTAAATCCAGACTTTCTCCTCGCTGTAAAAGCCGGTTGGGCCAACATCGTTAATAGCCCGATATATAATGATATAAACATATAGCAGGGAGAATTGGGTCCATCAGAAGTGCTCTTTGAGTGATCTGAAATAAATATATTTATCATTTGATGAATAGGGTTCAAATTTTAGTTCTTGATCTGAAACAAATCTTCCATTGATTCTGATGTTCTTTATTTTATAATCAGGACATTAATAAACTTAAAGCAAGTTTACAATAAATGCCGAACATTACTTACGATATCAAATGGAACTTTGAGGATTTTCACTTGCATAATATAATATTCAAATTAATGGTTATGTCGGAAATGACTTAATTAAGATAATATAGTTTACTTGAACCTATTGTTTTTAAACTTGTAGGTGTTCGAGTAATACGTTGGCCTTATCTGAATCTAATTTGTTAAATATATATTCTTTCTGTTAAAATCATATCATCTTGCTAAACAGGATTTTAAAATTACTGACAAAATCATGAAATGAACAAAGCGAATTGCCAAATAGGATAAAACGCCTTAGTATAAATTTCAGATAAATTATTGTATATATTTCAGAATATATATGTATAAACCGAGTTGAGCATTGAGAGACAGGAAGTTTTCCGTGGAAACAAAGAAATTACTGGATTGTTATGTGATGTCTGTTCTTCAATATGGTGGCGAATGCTAGACAATCACAGCAAAGATGAAGAAAAGACTTGAGGCAACTGAAATGAGGTTCTACAGTAGAATACTGAAGATACCACTGACCGAATATGTGAGCAACGACGAGGTTTTAAAGAAGATGGACATGAAAAGGAAATTAATAACTAGCATCAGGAAAAGACAGCTGACGATTCTGTAATGAGGAAGTAAGACTTAGAGAATCTGATAACCGGACGAATAGAGGGAAGGAGTAACAGGGAAAATCAACGCGTGACGTACTTCCGGGATTTGAGCAGAGAAAAGCTTGAGAGGGATATCAAGAGTAAAGGGGGTCAGTAGCTACAAGGGATAGGGAGATTTGGAAGGCCATGATTGCCTACACTCTGAAGGAACACGCTGCATAGAAAAAGAATATATGTATACAGCACGTCTCTGTTGTTGACAACATGTTTTATCAGGATCTGTCCATGACATATGCCTCCTTCAACTTTCGAAAAATGATTTTTTGATTTTTGTTTATTTGGCGCTAAAACGCTTGTTCTGGTGCAGCATGGGAGTATTATATAGTTTATTTAACTATTTATTTTAAAACCTAGTTTTTACTTTTTCTTTACTCATAATTACTATTTTTATCTGTATTTTAAAGTATTGGTATTGCTTAAATTGTCATTTTTCTTTTTTTATTAATTATGATTTATTTTTGGTTCCACACTACGACATACTATAGTAATCAGGATTATGGTTTATAAATAATTATTTGCAGCTATCAGTACGAGCTCATGCAGTAAATATATATTTTGACATTATTCCAATAATTTAGAAGAAGTATAGCCGATGACGACATTTTATTTCAAAGTTTTATTTCTCTTATTTTTCTGGCTTTAAACCTAATAACAATTAAGCGAAGATTGTCAGCAATTTTTAGGTTATTTTTCTTTAGAATCCTTCTTGCTCATTTACAAATCTGCTATTCGTCCGTGAACTGAATATTACTGCCATACTTGTTCTGAATATTACTGCCATACGTGTTCTGATTATATATATCAAGATTCTCGGCAAAATACAAATAAATTTCTGTAATATTATTGGCCACGACTTAGCATCTTGACTTCAGTCACATTTTCACCCCTGTGATTTGGCTTCATATCAAACGTTTTTATCAACTCTTCGGCTTTTTATGTCAACCGCATAAATTTAAGCATATGTGCGTTGTGGTGCATTGGGTATCAACTCGGAACGAGAAATCGGGGAGCCGAGTTCGAATTCCAGCCGAATTCATTGCATTCACTTACGCGCAAATACCCTTGGGAAAGGTATTAATCCGTCTATTCCTTCCAGTTATGGGTTAAATAACAGGACAGATTGGGTTCTATAGCCTTGGTCGGCAACCAGTCTACCGCAGAAAGCAATGGCAACCTACTGCGTGATAATCTTCTGCCCAGTCAGTCATGTCTCTTATGTGACATGATCGCCCAAGCGTGTATCACGTATGGTACTTAACTGAATGATTGATTCAGCCAAGTAGGTTTTACACTTAAAATAGCTAACCGTAGTTTATATTCTAATAGTTTCTTTTCTAGTATTTCTCACCTGTAAAACACCCTTTTGATTGCTTGCTTCATTGCCACCGACAATATTAAAAAATGTGAAAGCAATAGCAATCGCATTATTGAGCCTTCTTAATTAATTTTCTTTTATTGTCTTTTCTCTTCACCAAAGTCTCATCATTCACTTTCATTCTCAGCATTTTTGTGGCATTATGTCTTTCTTGTGTTGAATTGATTATATAATGGAAGTTATTAAAACACAGTGTGTCTATCAGGCGGATAAGAATTTGGAATGAAATGGGATTGTCCTGATGTGTTATGCTTACTGTCAAAACACCGATTACATTTACTTTTGCACCTTACTATAAGGTCTTCTAAGCGGACTGTTTCTTGTCTGAATGTATAATGTACCGAGATACATTTTATGTGTCTTATCTGGCACATTTTTGTGTCGGATAGGGACCCAAATCATCTCTCAGTTCCGTCTCTGTCCCCGAAGACAGAATACGGCTCAGTTGTAGCTTCGTCCGCGAAGACAGGTTTGCTTTTTAGAAAAATTACACTGATAGATGCGCGGTCCCTGGGAACAGTTTCCCTCAGCCGCACCCTCCCCCTTTGCAGCAAAGGGGTGGACCAGGTGCACGTCACCGGAGCCAGCTCAACCTGCGCTTGAGACTGTGGAATTTTGTATTCGGATGCGCATTGTGGAGCAATGAATATCGACTTGAACGACAAATCGGTGGAGCCAATTTCGAATTCCAGTTGAATTCCTTGCATTCACTTACGCACAACTGACGTCAGAGATGTCTTGCATAGTTTTGTAGCATATCATTTTTAGAGACCAAGCTAAATAGTTCGTCCATATATCGATAATGACACACTTAACTTTCTTAAATTAAATAATTTAAGCGAAATATTAAAGCAGAATCTTCAAAGACCTGAGAAGAGAAGATAAATATTGACATCAAAAATCACAATACCAAAAAAAACATTTATCTACTCGAACACTGAAAACAGTCGCCGAATAACAATTTTACAAATAGACAACTGTATTGAGTGTCACTCAGAGACGAAAGAGTGAAGTCCGCTGAACATGGCCCGCCTGCATGAAAAAAATAGCGCACAAAATTGTTGCATTTATTTGAACTTAACACAGAGATATATGAACATATTCAGACACAACCGGGAAATGTAAAAAGACAAACACTTCAATACGTATACATGCGGAAAGCAATAAATATTCACACACACACAGTGCATAAATACACACATTATTCCAAGCTAATAAACGAACACACTAATGTAAATTGTGCTGCAAATATTAATAAAAGATAAAACAGGAAAATCTACCTTCATAAACAAACATATTTTTTCTATGAACGACAGAAAATAAAACTCCTCCATTATTGAATCGATTGCTCCCGCTTTGAATGAACTCTTCCGCTTTTGATGTCTACGCATGCGCACATGATCGGGTGCCCCTTAGCGCTTTATGAAACAAAAGGATGACAAGAATGAATGACTAGAAAATGATCGAATAAGAGCGATAGGAAAAGAGAGACGTAGAAATAGATCTGGAGAAGGAAAAAAGATCATTGCGTTTTGTTTAGGTCTAGAGAGCGTAAGAGAAATAAAGGGGCTGTCGATTGAAAATAAAAATAAGACGAACAGGATGAGCATAGGAAATACTGTTTTGCAGGGTGAAGTGTGGGCAGATATTACAAACGATAAAAAACTGAATTTTAAAACAAGTAAAAACAGAGTATTATCTGTTGATTGCACAAGAAAATAGCCATGAAGGAAAAGTTCTAAGAGATATGAAGAAATAAACAAGAAAAATGAATTAAGAGAAAGAAAATGAAACAAGAAAATAAGAAAGGTCTTATCATGTGTTTGTTATTGCTTCTTACTGTTTTTTTTTTCTTACATAGATTTTATTTAAGCATAATTCAAAGGTCAAACGTATTCTGAAAGGCGTCGTCACATTCTTCTTCCTCTTTTTCTCATTACAATTGTTTTTCTTCTTCTTTTCTTATCATCTTAGTTGTTTCTTCTTCTTCTTTTATATTCTATTCTTTGTTTTTATATTTGTCTTTTTATTATATTATTGTTGTTTGTATGAGAGATCAGTTCTTCAACATAATGACACTGACGAGGCAATATATAAAGCCCAATACACCTGTCATAACACGGAGGCGCTTCAGTAGACAAAATTCCAAAATTCATACTCGTATTTTATATGTTGGCCTAAGAAACATTTTTATTATCCTTTGCAAATAGCAATATGGCGGTAGTAAGGTAAAATGGCACGTGGAATGAAATTACTCACGGATATATATGTCAAAGAATTTCTCTGTCCGGCAGAACTTCCATCGACTGTTTCTGAAAATGTGAAAAAACATTTAGTGGATATGAGCACAGTGACAATGGAGTCTGTTTAACAGACCTATTATTTCGAGATGAATGCAAGCGTTTGAATGGTGTTAAGGAAAATATAGAAATAATTGGACTAACTTGCATATATAGATTGAACTCCGACAAGATGAATACAATAAGTAAATATTTTCCATGTTTAGACAAAGTGAATTGAATTTATGGACTGAAATCCGAGAAAATTAATAAAATAAGTAGATGATTTCCATGTTCAGCAAAGTAAGTTGAAATATGGATTTTAATCCGACAAAATGAATAGAACAGATTTTCAATCCATTTATGCAACTCACTTTGTCTGAATATATATATATATATATATATATATATATATATATATATAAGCCGAATATATGGTTTAAAATATGGATTTCAACCGTTAACATTTTACTTTAAAAATTTATTTATTTATCTATAAAAAGTTGGCTTGATCATTGTATGCATTAGTTCGCTACAATTTTAACGAAAATGAATTTCGTTTTATCATTCACATACATGTTAACGTTATCAGCTTATAAACACATATATTCATATATTTAAACCTCATATTTCTTATCATAAACAATTTAAAAACGAAAATAGTCCATCACTTGATACTTGAATACATTATTTTGCTAAAATTTTAAACGGAAATATATTTTGTTTTACCCTTCATACGTTACCGACTTAGAGACACACACTTTCATTAATTAAACAAGCCAGGATTATTTTCATGGACTTAATCTAAAAAATCGTCCATTGTTTAAATACACTTTACAAATGCATTTTTTCGCATACCTATATTTAAACAGGCATTTGTACACAAAAAACATATATTGCTTTTATTATGCGTGGCACACAGACATAATCAGACATGGGTTTCCTACATTTAAAAATGTTCAGCTATTGCGTTATTACATGTGACACATGTATGACCGATGAATCAAACTTTGATCAACATATTGTCTGTTTGTTTTTAAAAATTTAAATAAATTTATACAACCCCTGACTCATTAACAAATCGCTGAGGAAGCTTAATAAAGTGAAACTTGTTAAAAACACTTTTCTAGCTGTTTCTTTAATTATTCTTTTCGTATATTTATTTGAATTTGTGGGAAGCGACAAAAAAAGGAGGAAAAAGACAACAATTCAGAATCTGTTATGCTTTCAAAAAGGCATTGGATAATCAACTAATATAAAACACATGAAGAGGTTGAAATAAAGTTGGTGTAATCAGCTTACATTCTGAATTATTATTATTATTATTATTATTATTATTATTATTATTATTATTATTATTATACATATATATATATATATATATACGAATATTGGACATGGCACAAAATAAAACTTAAAAATTGGAAAAAAAAAACATGCGTCTAATTATTAAACAGACATACTTTTTCAGTTGAATTTGACAAAAACATTTACTGTTGGAAAAGCAAACGCACACGTACATACACAGACGTATATATATATATATATATATATATATATATATATATATATATATATATATTAATACAGGTTTCATTGAATAATATATAGACAAGTTCTGTCTATTTATTTTGTGTAAGATATGATTAGCTTGATAGTGTTGTCATGGAAAGACGACAAGAAATCGCAATAATTGTTGATTTTTTATCAGGTCTGAGCTTTCGGCTTACATAAGCTATTATCGCACTTCGACACACTAAATGTTCTATGTTCACTGAACATTAAATGTTCATCCTTTGATAATGTCTTATGTAAGCCGAAAGCTCAGACCTGTTAAAAAATCAACAATTATTGCGATTTCTTGTCGTCTTTCCATAACAACTCTATCAAGCTAATCAGATCATACGAAAGGATCTTACACTAATAAATAGACAGAACTTGTCTGTATCATTTAATGAAACTTGTATTAATGAAAGAATGCTGCCAAAATACACACAATAAATATATATATATATATAATTTATATTCTATATATATATATATACATACATACATACATACATATATATATATATATATATATATATATATATATATATGACATAGCACAACAAGTTTATGGTTTAAAAGTTTGTATGTATCAATCCAGTTGACCGGCATTGAAACTTGCCTCACAAAAAGTTAACCTTTTACATACTCGCTGTCTTTAATGCGGCTTGAACATCTCTTGACAGAACTTAACCAACAAGTAAATTTTTATTGCATTCCCTATAGTTTCTATGGAGACCTTCGTAATATATATCGTAATTCTTGACTTTAAATAACGACTTACTGGCAACTACATTAACTATACTTCTCTAACGTCTAGTGTTCGCTTTTAAATGAATTTTCGGAATTAAAGCTTCCTTTTTTTAGTGAGATTCAATTTAATTTATATAAAAAACGCTTATCTACTGAAATTTCTTTTAAGCCGAGTAACTCCTCAATGTTCGATCTTTAAAGGCTGATTTAGGTTTGACAAATAAGAAACTTCATTTTTCTCTTCGTATATTATATTTATCTAAACTTATTTAAAAATGGAACATTGTCTCTGTGTGTGTTTGTGTGTATACGTTACCTTTAGACGCCAAAACGGCTGAACCGATTTTCTTGAAAATTTACATAGTTGTACTACAAGCGTCTGCGAGTGGTTTTATCTAGGGTTTGTGTCTAGGTACCCCGATAAATATCGAAAATCGATAATCGAAAAAATCGGGTTATAGAAGGAGTGGTCCGATTTTCATAATATCTGATACACTCATAGACAACGACATAAGAAACGATATTCAGAAGTTTCAAGGTTGCAGTTCCTACAATAGTGCAGGAAATTGATTATATATATATATATCCCGGCCAGAAGCAAGTGGATATGTCTAGCCACACTGCCGAGCTGTGATAGAGCAAACGGGCTTGTATGTGGATGACTAATATATATAAAAGGCAAGATGTTTGTGTGTGTGTGTCTGTTTATCTGCCTGTGTGTCTGTATTTTTTCAGCCCTTTTATTTTAGTTTTTGTTCCGGGTTTGGTTCTAAGGAGATATAATTGTAGTTCTTAGTCTCAGCCATGATACCATTTACTCAGAGGACTTATTTAGCCTTCAATATTCAGTTTACGATGAAAGAAACTTATTTGATATCGATACAAGAAAATCAAAATTTGACTTACATCCATTCATTTCTTTCAGTCTACGGTTTCGCTTTAACTGGAAACAACTATTGATTTTTAGTCTTTCGTGCCAACGTCCAAAGAGTCTGAGCTCCAGTAACATGGATTAATTTTAAAGCTTTCATTACACACGAGCAACGCCGGGCTATACTGCTAATTGATTTATATGTTGATTTTATTTAATAAATTGTAATTATTTATCAGATATTAGATTGTTAAAATGGCTTATATAAATAACGAGTAAATATGTACTTGCATAAAGAGATTATCAAATCAATGTTTTGATATATTGCCAGTTGATGAATATCATTAAATGTCTTTGAAACTGTAGAAGCACATGTCTGTCTTGGATATCAGTCAGAAAATTAAGCGCATTACTTAATACACGCTTATGTGACCATATTTATTTTAATCCATGACTGAACAGGCAAAAGATTTTGCTTCACTAGGTTGTTATTTCTTTCCGTGGTAGAGTGGTTCCCAAGCAATTTTATAGAATTCAATCTGTCTTGCTATTGAACCCATAGCTGGAGAAAGAAGTGATGGATTTATGCCTTTTACAAAGGGTCTTTGAATATAGTAAATGCAACAAACTCAACTTGAATTCGAACTCGGCTCATCGATTTTTATCCCCTCTTGTATATCAGTCCGTTAAGTGCCGTGCGTGATACATGCTTCGGCGATCATGTCTCGAAAGGGATATGACTAAAGGGGTAGAAGATTTTTCTCACAGTAGTTTGTCATTACTTTCTGCGGTAGATTGATTGAAAAACAGGGCTATAGAATCCAATCTATTTTAGCTGGAGAGAAGAAATGGATTAATATATTTTCGAAAGGCATTTGTGCGTAAGTGAATGCAACGAATTCAACCGAAATTCGAACACGGCTGTCTGATTTCTCTTTCCAAGCCGATATCCAATGCACTACAACATACATCGCAATATGCAACAAGAAAAAAAATATGTTCATGCAATAAGAAATGAAAAACATTGATATTTTCTGCCTGCATTTCTGGAATGAGAATTTAAAAACATTTACATTATATCCGTTTTATAATTTCATCCCAAACAAGGTGATAAAGTCACGAAGATGGGGAAAGGCTACGTAGTGAGGAAGAATATAAGAAAAAGCAAAGTATGAAGAACTGAGAACAATAAATGTACATGACCAAGAAGACATTGAAGATATAGTTTTATTATCTCAGCGTTTGTGTTCTCTATCTTTTGTCAGATTAAAACTCATTACTAGAATCGAAGAGCTCCTGATGAAGGCTAGAATTTGCAATGACCGAAAGGTGTGTGCCACAACCCCAGCGTAAATAATTAATATAAAAGTTATATATATATATATATATGGAGAGAGAGAGAGAGAGAGAGAGAGAGAGAGAGATAAAATGAGAGTTAATGAGAGAATGTTTATTTGCTTCATTTACGCTGGCTCTACTGCATAAACATATATATATATATATATGTGCACTTTTTATACAAGTAAACGCAGCAGTAGCAAGTTTTTAATTTATCTGTTCTGTCACTTACAATATATATATATATATATATATATATATATATATATATATAGTGACGTAAATTTATATATATATATATATATATATATACATACATAACAGGAGGTGTACATATGTATAGTATTATTATTCATATGCTAATTATAATACTGCTCACTGTATGAACAGCGCTGTATTATATCCAAATATGCATTGGCATGGCTAAAGACGTATTTCAGAAACTAACCAGAGTACTGAAAGACAAAAATCTCATTAGAACATTGAAAATGTGCTGGATTGCTATGTGATATCTGTCTTTATGTATGGAAGTAAATGTTGAACAATCTCATCAGTTATGAAGGAAAGGCTTGAGGCAGTAGAAATGTGGTTTTACAGTAAGATATTGAGGATACCATGGAAGGAGCACGTGTACAACGATGAGGTTTTGGAAAGGATGCAAACGTTAAAAAAATGACCTTACACTTAACATCAGTAAGAGACTAATAAGTTTTCTGGGACACGTAATCAAGAACGAGGGCTTGGAGAATTTAATACAGGTCGGTTAAAGGGAATGGTAGACAGAGTAAATCAGAGCGTGACCTTCTTAATAGGTCTGAGCAAATATATGGCGGAGTGGGTTTTGGAAGATATACAAAAAGAAAATATATTGAGATAAACAAGCGACAGAACCAGGTGGAAGTTCATCATTGCCTACTTCTTGAAGATCACGGAACTTAAAGAAGAAGAAGAAGAAGAAGAAGAAGAAGAAGAAGAAGAAGAAGAAGAAGAAGAAGAAGAAGATACACAATATTCCAATCAATGGACACCTGATGATGACCAGAGGGTATTTAGTCAAAACGTTTTGTCTATTATAACATCTATATCAACCAAGATGAGAACAATTTTTCGAAATAATACCAAGATATATTTTTTGATTGATTTGTGTATATTTGCGCTTGTCTACCTTTTACAAGTTATTCAAATTCAAAAAATGTTTTAGATTGTTTGAATATTTTTACGATAAAAATGATTTTCGGATATAAGACTAACTAATTAGCGTATAACAAGAGAGAAGTAGAATCATACGTTTCACAATGTTATCTGCACGGAAGTGAGAGTATAACAAATTCAGTGCTGTTATCCATCCTCCACCCATACTTATCCATAGCTTAGATAACCTATATTTTCTAAGCGGTTAACCGTCTAGTTACTTAATTTAACTCTCTTACCTCCACCTTATGTATTAAACAGGAGGACAGCTTTGGTTCTATAACCTTAGTTGGCAACCAGTCTACCAGAGAAAATAATGGCAATTAACTTCGGAAAATCTTCTCGACTTTGCTTAAAGTTGCAACGTGCTAAGACCATATGCTTGTTTATTATGAATATTTAATATTGACTTTGTAAAGGATTTATTCAAAAACATTTGTTTTTATTCAAAATTTGTTTATTCAGTCATTTGTTCATTCAGTCATTTCTTTCTTTATTCAATCAGTTAAGTGCGATACGTGGTATACGCTTTGGGCAATCATGTCTCGAAAGAGACATGACTAACTGAACAGAAGATTTTCCCGCAGTTGGTTTCCATTATTTTACGCGGTAGACTGGTTGGCAACTAATGCTATAGAACTTAATCTGTCCTCCTATGTCACCCATTGTTACAGGTAGGAGAGATGAATTCATATCTTTCTCAAGAGCATTGTGCGAAAGTGACTGCAGCGTATTCAAAATTGAATTTGAACTCGGCTCTCGGATTTCCCAATCCGAACTAATATTTACTGCACCACAAATTATTTATTTATCCTATATAATTATAAAAAAATACGCGATGTAAAGAAATATAATTAAGAACTAAATAATATATATATATATATATATATATATATATATACGGAAGATTAACAGATGATCAGTTGGTGATTAAGTAAAAAATATAATTGTCCTGTGGAATCAATTAGCCAATGATTGAGGCTTTAGCTAATTTAATATTGTATGGCTTGCATCGAAACAGCATGATATTACTTGTACTGACGTTACAAATTTTCTTAAATCCGTTTCGGTGTAGTCGACGGAAGTCGGTCGTCCAGAATGAGGTGAGCATCTGAGGGTAAGAATCACAGACCGAAACTGAGTAAACAATGGCTGACATTTCCTGACCTCTGGGACTGTATTTCTGTAGACAGTGCAAATAGCCCTTACCCTCTTTTGAAGCTTTTGAAACGTTTTTGATCTCATGACGCATGCAGAGATTCTCATGGGTTTTATCTAGACTTATTTTATTGGAGCATCACTCCGAAACTTAGTCAACTAAACATTATTTCCAAAAGGAAACTATAAAGTTCAAAACACTATGTGATACAGATAAATGCGTATTATACTACTTCCATAGCAAACTTGGAAAACATGGAATAGAGAGAATTTTTTAAAGAAAATTAAACTATAAAGAAATTTGGTATAATTTTCTGTAAATTAAAACATATTGTGATGTTATACGAAATATATGAAATCACCATTATTTTATGGTTATTAATTGAAAATAGTTTGAAAATAAATGCTAAATGTCTATTTGTGTTCTGAGAATGGTAGAATTTGAATTAAAATGCATGGTTCTTTGTAGATAAGCTGTAAAACAGATTTATACTTAATAATCTATGTTTCAATCATGACATTTCTGTGTATTCCATTTTCGGAAACTATGCAAACGTTTTATTCACTGAGTATTCTTAGAACGGGTAAGTGCGTTGTGGTGCAGTGAATATCGACTCGGAAATACAAATCGGGATGCCGAATTCGAATTCCAGTTAAATTCCTTGCATTCACTTACGCACAAATACCCTTAGGAAAATCCGTCTCTTCCCTCCAGTTGTGGGTTAAATAATAGAAGAGATTGGGTCCTATAGTCTTGGCTAGCAACCAGTCTATCGCAGAAAGCAATGGCAATCTACTGCGGGATAATCTTCTGTCCAGTCAGTCATGTCTCGAAAGAGACATGATCGCCCAAAGCGTGTATCACCTATGGCACTTAACTGATAGATTGTGAGAACAAGTTATATGATTAAAGAAATTCCAAAAAATACCTACACAATTTGTATATGACGAGTAGACGGAATGATTCCATTAGGAATCACTATATTTGCCACCATTGAATTTTCGATACTCTTAAATGTATCTGAAATTATTTTAATCTCTTTACTATTTCCTCTTATCTATAAAATTTATCCATAATTGTTTTACCATTTTCTCTTATCTATAAAATTACTGGAATCGTGCCTAGTGAGATTTCGAAAGTTAGTGACGGGATTTTCGTTATCGTCTAACGTTAATTTAAAGGCAAAGATCGAGGCGAAGTGATTCGCAGTGTCCACTGAGGGAGCTATGACCTCGGGGTCATTTATAATTTTTGGCTGAGTCGCTTTACGTCTTTTCATCATTTGGTTGATGATTTGGTTGATGATCTTCCATAATTCACAGGATCCAATTTGTTTCTTTTCTACCTTGTCTTATATAGTCCTTTTTCGACCATGATGGAAATAATTCTGCTACTACAATGATGTCTAATGAATGATACTGATAAAACGACGAATGTAGCAGCTATGACGTCGGACTGATACCCACGAGAACGACGACAAAATTAAATCTTTGCGAATTTACTGCGGCTGGAAATTCGTCGTCTCTCACTGCGACGGTGACGATATTTCTCACACTTCTGGGGCGACGATTAAATTACAACTCTTGTGGCGATGATTAAAACCTCTGGAGCGACGATTAAACTTCTCAAATCATAAATCATTTTCGTCGGGGACCACTCAACCTGAGTTTTTCACATAAATCAATTTCACAAACTTCTTTTCATAAACAACTTCAGCGAAAGGACAAATCACTTCTTCTTCATAAAATGTCAGCAACAATAATCTTTTCTGCGTTGTCTTTTTGGTCTTCTTTCTCGTCTTCATTTTCTTCGTCATATCAACAATAAACTGTAAAAATGTCGAGAAACAATGAACCGGACCCAAATGTAAACAAAAAATAATACTATTTTCATTTTCCTTTTTTCAAACAAAAACAACTTCGGTGAAATGCCGTAGAGTAGGAGTTGGTTCTTTTGGTTAGATGTTGTCAGCATCCTCCCGCATACAGAAAAGAACCCACCAGCCAGAAGGCTGTGGTTTCTGACTAGTTATCTTCACAATTCAACTTCTTTATTCGGCGGTAAAAAAAAGACTCTTTTAGAAACCAAAACTCAAATTACTACTAAGAAATTTTAACTGTCAGAGTAACGTCATTTCCGCTCAACAGATAGCTATCTTCCAGGGCAAACTTGTTTCTGGGCTATAACTCAATTGGAGTAGATAGATCTATCTATCGCCTGGTTCACACTCCACCCACATCTATTGAACAGGTTAAGAGGCTCATCCCTTGTTCCCTGTTTAGGATGTGGTTTCCAGCTTTCTCTTTTTCCAATCTTTTCACTATTACGTAGCCCCCTGCACATCAGTGGCGTTACCGCCTTGCTCGGGGTGATACGATTAAAAAAAAAAACAAACTATTTCTGACTCCGTAATCATAATAAACATTTCCAAACCAATTCAACCTGTTTGAAACCTTCGACCAATACGCAATCTTCAACAATATATATCTTTTTACAAATTTTAATATATCCACGTTGCTAAGCGCAAATACACTTCACGTCAAAAAATCCATTTTGCCTTAAAATTTCGTCCCAAATAACGAATCCGCAACGATTGGTCTCGACTGCTACTGCTCAGCTGCACTTGACCATTTCTAGAAGCTTTTGCAGTAATTGAAAGCAGTTATTCTGCAGTGAGGCTCAAACTATATCATTTAATGCAATATATATTACAGAAATAGTTTCGGAGAGTTATGGCTGCAGCACATTTAGGAGCAAAGCATAGCGGGCTGTTTGTTTTTTGGTGGAATATTTTTGTGGGGGGTATAAAATTCTCCATTCCAGAAAACTCTAATCAGTGACAAAACCAGCAGGTTTGAAAGCAGCATCCTTGAAAAGTTTGGGAGGAGAAGATCATGTAGCAACGAAAACTCACACAATCTAGTGTATGAAATGGTTTTTATGTTAGATATTCTAGTTTTGTTCTGTTTAATTGGTTTCATGTGTGTACGTGTTAGAGAAAAACGAGTCGTCAGTGCGACGCACACCGCCATATGAGCTTCAAGCATAAATAATCTGGAAAAGATCGTCCAGAGATACTGCCCTGCAAGTAACCGTTATCATTTCATTGATAACCCTAGTGAAGACTACCTTACGGTCCAGAAACTAATCACAATAGTTCAATAGGCACGATATTATATACCTGCTGATAGAACAGACTCTTTCGGAATTACTCGAAGGTTTGGATCCCTGACTATCTGGCAGATAAAGCTAAAACCTAAAAAATGTCTACTTCCAGTGCCTTAAATGAAGGAACAATCAACCCTGGAAATTAAATACATGCGTTTTGCTCCGAGTGAAAATGTCACGTCTGCTCAGAAGTCAGAGCAACAAAATTGTTTGAAGTTCTCAAAATAACTGGATGCTTTCTAGCATATTTAATCTTAAATAAATTAAAGCAGTACTAATTGCTATATACAGTTCTTCTGATATCTGCTTTTGCTGCCCGCTTATTATTAAAGCTTCTTGTGCCATACTGGTTTGCCTGGGATGAATTCGGTTTTTTAAAAAAGTATTATGGAACAGATGAAAATTTAGTCTTTCAATATGAAGATTATTGTTCAGAAACGGCAGTGAAAATAGCTGACATAAAATGCAAAAGTACCGGACATCGTAAAACGAAATAGTAAAATGAAGCGAATGAGAATGATGCGAGCAAGAGATCTGAGATCGAATATTGTTGGAGGCAGGAAAAATTTTTAATATCTAGTCAGTGTTTCCTACAGTAGAAAATGTTACACCGGAATTCTATGGAGAATTGAAATAGAAAAATCAGCTTTCTATAATCTAAGCATGATGAAACCATGCAATTCCTTTAGAAACTATGAAAATAAATATAAAAATACTCAACATTTTTTAAATCATTTCTCACAAGTAAAGATAATTATGACGCAATAGGTTAGTGCATGTTATATAATAAATTAAAAATATACTATTAAAAAGGAAGAACAATAAAAGAACAAGGATGAAAAAGATAACAAGTGGTACTGTATTTAAATATTTGAAGATAACATTTGGCTGGGAAGCATAAAAGCGGAAGAGAGTTACTGGATTGATTACTAACTCAATAGTCACGATCTCGCCCGGTTCACACTCCACCCACGTCTATTGAACGGGTGTAGAGGCTCATCCCTTGTTCCCTGTTTAGGATGTGGTTTCCGGCTTTCTATTTCCAATCTTTTCACTTTTCATTATTTTTTTTTCAATTGGAGTAGATAGACTAAACTATCGCCCGGTTCACACTCCACCCACGTCTATTGAACAGGTGTAGAGGCTTATCCCTTGTTCCCTGTTTAGGATGTGGTTTCCGGCTTTTTCTTTTCCAATCTATTCACTCTTACGTAGCCCCCTGGACACCAGTGGCCTTACCACCTTGCTTGGGGTGATGTGATTAAAAAAAAAATTATACAACTGATGATGGGATAGACACTTTCGGGGTTACTCTAAAGATTGGATCCCTGACTATCAGCGCTAAAACCTAGAAAATGTCTACCTCAGGCGCCTTAAATGAAAGGGCAATCAACCCTGGAAATAAGATACATGCGTGTTGCTCCGAGTGAAAATGTCACGTCTGCTCAGAAATTACGGCAACAGAATTTCTGGAAGGTCTCAAGACAAATTCGGAAGCTCCTCCAACTGTATACTTTCTAGCAAATTTAATCTTAAACAAATTAATGTACAAAAAATTGTAATTACCTGCCTAACAGTAGTTGAATTCGAAACTGATTTTATAGCCTTACCTTTATTGAAATTTGGGTGTATTCCCCTTTCACTAATTTTGAAACCTAGTTGAAAGAATTCACATTTAGCTAGTTTCACCTAGGGAAAATGTTTACGCAAGCATCCTAAGACTGTGTCTATATGCATAAATATTATTTTACTATACTCGAAATTATCACATTTTTTCATTTCTTCTGCTATTAGAGTAGATAGTCTTAACTATCGCCCGGTTCACACTCCACCCACACCTATTGAACAGGTGAAGAGGCTCATCCCTTGTTTCCTGTTTAAGATGCGGTTTCCGGTTTTGTCTTTTCTAATCTTTTCATTCTTTTCTTTTTTTTTTCAATTGGAGTAGAGAGACTAAACTATCACCCGGTTCACACTCTATCCACGTCTATTGAACAGGTGAAGAGGCTCCCTTGTTTCCTGTTTAGGATGCGGTTTCTGGTTTTTCTCTTTTCTAATCTTCTCACTCTTATGCAGCCCCCTGCACATCAGGGGCGTTACCGCCTTGCTTGGGGTGATATGATTAAAAAAAAAAAAAGAAACCTCTCGCTTATGTGCTGTCTGTCAGGCGTGCTATTTTGCCCAATGTGTTTGTCACCGAAGAAGCCACATTTCCATATCGTCAGACTGCACGAAATCAGAAAAACCATGCTGTTCTGTTTTAAGTTTTTTGCCTTTTTATTTTGTTTTCTTTTTTTAAGACTAGCAATATTTCTATTATAAGCACAAGAACATAGTACACATCAGGGGAAAACTAAAAGTCACTTTTCCTTGATGTCCTTCTTTTATACCACGATCGTCTACTGTTTTCGTAGATGGTAACCGGGTTGGTTATCAATTTATACATTTAAAAAAACGCCATAAGTCACTTCGAACGAAATCATACATGTAGTGTTTTACGCTGAAACTGGACAAACAACGAAGAATACGTATATATGCAAGGAGCAATTTCGAGTGATTGAAAGAGAAGATTTGATAAGTTTCAAGCAGAGAGAAGGTGACTATTGAAGTTTCAAACAGTGAGAAGCACGAGAGAAGAAGTCATAGAACCTATGGCTAAAAGCAGTGAAATGGTGAGACCTAGCTAATAATATAGTCAGTCAGTCAGTTATGTGCCATACGTGAAACAGGCTTAGGCGATCATGTCTCGAAAGAGACATGACTGACTGGGCAGAAGATTATCCCGCAGTAGGTTGCCATTGCTTTCTGCGGTAGACTGGTTGCCGACCAAGGCTATAGAACCCAATCTGTCCTGTTATTTAACCCATAACTGGAAGGAAGTGCCGGATTAATACCTTTCCCATGGGTATTTGCGCGTAAGTGAATGCAGTGAATTCAACAGGAATTCGAACTCGGCTCCCCGATTTCTCGTTCTAAGCCGATATCCACTCCACCACATCCGCGCATATAGTACTGCACTTAAATTCGAGAAGGTCTAAGTTCCAATGAGGAGTGCTTGTCAGAACAATTGCCCTGAAAATATTAATAAAAGAAGTAAAGATAAGCTCACCTACGGTAGTAAGAAAGAAATATTGAAGCGGAGATACAAGCTCAAGACCAATAATATTACCGATTCTTCTTTGGATTTTCTTAAATACCTGTAGATATAGCAGAATAAGCAGATGTGGCAGGAATTTAAGAGATACAGATAATTATAGTCTGATGCTCCTGCTCTTTATTTAGATCTTCTTGATAGCATCCAAAGAAGAATCAGCAAGGTTATTGGTCCTGATCTGGCATCTCTGCTTCAGTCAATTTCACTTAATTAAAGTCTATTTTTATGTTTCGTAGTCGTTGAAGCTTGTGTGGAGCTGAGAGAGAGAGGAGAAATTGTTGAAATTCGTTAGCTAGGCTCTGTCTCTTCAGTAAAAAATTCCAGACTCTATAAAGTTTCAAAACTTCCACACCTCTCGACCTCCTCGGGCTGTCGCCCTGAAGACACCATCTAGTCCAGATTTATTTGTCAGTCACCAGCGGTCCACTGTAACTTTCTTTTTTTTTTTTTGACATCGTACCCAGCCGAATATATCTTTTTTTTACGTTATCTACGCCCGGGTGTACCTGCCAATTACATCCGCAGTTGAAGGTAATATATTAGAAGCGCATTTTGCTGAGCCGCCAGTAAATTTCTAGGGTCTAACTTGCGAGCTGCTATGTTTTTTTCATTCTAACAGCAAACAATAACTTTGTATCATTTGAGACACACTTGTATTGAGAAGAGAAAAGAAACCGGGAAGCCGTTTCTAAACAAGAAACAAGTGACCAACCTCTGAATAAGTGCTTTCGTAAGAACCGAAAGCAAATATTCATGCGCTAGCGAATTTATTCGTACCTGTTAAAATATTGTCGAAATCGATAGAATTATCACTATATATATATATATATATGGTTTGAACACTTAAGTTTCTTTCCATTTTATCAGACTTGAATAATATCTACTGCCGAATTAAACGCATGTCATTTACGCTCAAAACGATCATTCCCCACCTCAAAATGAATTTTACATAAAAAATGATCAGTCTGTTAAATGCCATGTTCTGGTATTTAATTCATTTTCAGGAGGGAAAAGAAATGAATTAATACCTTTCCCATGGGCATTTGAGCAGCAGTGAATGCAACGAATTCGACAGTTATTTGAACTAAGCTCTCCGATTTCTCGTTCCAATTCGATATCCAGTGCTCTAAAACGCACACACTACGCCGTTTTTGACTAATGGCGTGGTCGTTACTCAATGAGGACAAATTGAATCGGTGGTTTCACTCATTAGATCGCAGTTTGGTGGCTGCTCTAGTAATTACTATACTTCAGGTCTGATGACAATTATACTAAATATAAATTTATGAAGATCAAAGTTGGCTAAGAAACAAGAAGAGAGTTCCCAAAACGAGACGTGCGATAGAATCAACTTTTATCGTAGAAAATAAGTGTCTGTGTATTTAAAAAAAAAGTTGAAAATGCAACTAAATATTTAAAAGTCTTCAGTGTAACAATGTTTTCAAAAGTTAAATTGAGATGGCATTATATACATTGCAACTTTCTTATATATATATATATATATATATATATATATATATATATACCTATATGAGATATACCTATATGAGATATACATAAAATATAATTTTCTCATCATAATCTAATTATATGCTAAATGTTTCATAAAAAAAATTATATAAAAATTAGAATTGTGCACGAAAACATGAATAAATTCACCGAGGTTCATATTTTGTTATTTATGTTCAAGTGCTTCCTTTCCCAAGGCTATTTGCGCCTAAAGGAATGCAAGGAATTCCTGTTGAATTCCTTGCATTCCTTTACGCGCAAATACCATTGGGAAAGGTATTAATCCGTCTCTTTCCCCAAGTTATGGGTTAAATAATAGGACAGATTGGGTTCTATAGCCTTGGTCGGTAACCAGTCTACCGCAGAAAGCAATGGCAACCCACTGCGGGATAATCTTCTGCCCAGTCAGTCATGTCTCTTTCGAGATATGATCGCCCAAGCGTGCATCACGTATGGCACTTAACTGACTGATTGACTTTCGACTCTCGCAGTCATTATCCCAGAACTGATGTGGTACCTATAGGATAGAGTTTTTTTTTTTTTTTCTCAGTAACCTGGTATTTTTGGGATTGTTGGATGCTTGAAATGGACTAGCGAAACGTCGTGATAAAAACATTGGGAAAAAAGACGTACAAATATAATGCGATTTAATTATTTTAGTTTTAGTTATTGGTTTAGTTTTTTTTTTGTATAATGCTAATAAAATATGGGCGTACATTAATTATATCATATGCACTTTGAGATATCTTCTGCGGTGAATTATATATTGTAGGCTCTTTATTTTTGTATAATAATAGTTTCTAGTACTTTGTAGTTTTTCCTTGCGCTTGATAGGGAAAAATATTTTGGTTTTATATACTAGTATTTCTCTTATGTTGACTGTTGTATTTTAGTCGTTCATGATGTGCTGGTCAATATGTGCAGAAACTGCCCTGAGTTTCGAGAGGGAACAGGTCAGTCTGCGAGATAATGTAATGTATGTGTACCCAATGAAAATACTTAATTTTTTTTACTGATTATTAGTTTTGGTGATGCAAACTATCGAAATGTTTTCTTATTTTTTAGATACATTTGATTGTTTAAGTAAATGATTTCATTTAGGATTTTTTCAGATTGTTAGCCATGTCAGGAAAGCTAACAGTTCTAAGAAGAGTATAACTTGTGCTGCCAAGAACATACGAGCCAATATAAGAACTAAAAAAAATAATGTGTCGACTGAGGAAAAAATGTGGACACTCATCGTAAACTGTAAATTTTTATATAGAAACAAGCTGCATACCCCACCATTTCTCGGGTGATTTTTGATGGTTATGCTGAAATGGTATGGTGAAGAGCTTATTCAAAAGGTTCTAGTATGAGTTTGCTGTGACACGTAATTAAAAAATTAAGTAAGTATTGGTTTTTGTTGCATTCAACCAGTCTACCACAGAAAGAAATAGCAAACTACTGCAGGATAATCTTCTGCCCAGTCAGTCATGTCTCTTTCTAGACATGATCGCCCAAGCGTGTGTCACGTATGACACTTAACTGACTGACTGATTCATGTTTGAGTAGATATTCTGTTTTTAATCAAACAGTATATTTATATATCTATCTCTGCCGGTCTAATTATTTACCATAAATTTAGTTACGAAAATCTGTATCACCCGGCAGTATTCAAACATGCGACCCCTAACAACATAGAGAAAGTCACAAATTGACATGGTGCCTTTTAGACCGCTCGACTACGATTGATTCCACAGTCTAATCGAAGTTAAATCAAGCCTTAAAAACTTACTTCGATTAAGACTTTTAATTATTATATAATTTTTCTATGTATTTGTTAGATCATGTATCTTCAGAATTTCATGTTCTTTGTAGATGTTACAAAACATTTAATTTCCTTTCTCTCTCATTCCTAATTTTTGTTTTGACAACAACATTCACAAGATCGTTATGTATGTTTTCCCGCTTTTATCTTCGTCATTCTTTTCTTGAAAATGTCATGTGATTGCCAAATTTTCTTTTTTTCATGTCGTTCTTATTAATTATGTGCCATGGGAATTACAATATTTTCTTTCAGATGTTCTGTACAGCTATACATTTTGCTTTTCTAAAGCTTCTATGTGACTCACATGAACTGTTCATGGTATTCTCAGCATCCTCCTGTAGAATCAGATTTATGATGTTTCACGTCTCTGTTTTATCTGTGATGAAATGTTCAGCATTACCTCCCACATACGAAGACCGACATTGCATTTCATTCCATTGCTTTTTTCTAATTTTCTAACTATTTTACTGAACTTTTTAAAGGCATATTTTGATATCCAAATACGCAATTCTATCAGTTTCCACCCCAGTTAAAAATACTTCAAAGATAATTAATGTTTTAAATGCTTTGATTTTGATAGTACCACTTTGTAATTTGCATGGTGAGCTGTGGTATTTTACTCATAAACATATTTTGATGATAAACATATATTTTGCTTACAATTGATATTAAGTCCTTCTTTTTGCTTTCATTTACTCCTGCCTGTATGGAATTCTGCAGTGTATGCAGTTTATTTTCTGTGTATGAACTGCTAAAACAAATAATAATGTCTTGGATATATATATATATATATATATATATATATATATATATATATATATACTAGCAGTATAGCCCGGCGTTGCTCGGGTGTAATGAAAGCTTTAAAACTAATCCATCATCCTGCAGCTCAGACTTATCTAACTGGTATGTTGATTTCCGCTTTTTATTTGAATTTTTTATTTTAATTTTTGTCTGTTTAATTTTTGTCTTTATTTTGTCAGAATTTTTTAACAGGGGTAGTACTCTGCTATTGTAAATAATTTTTGCGTTTAAATCTCGTTTCGACGTAAATGGTAAATGTTTGCATAGTGGTTTCACAGCTTGAATGAATTCTTTAAGGGTAGGGTCGGTGTAGCATTGGTCATTATGAACCCCTCTTCACAGCGGGCCATCCTTTCTTTCTTTCTTTCTCCTTCTCTCTCTCTTTCTCTCTCTTCCGATTTCAACTAACCCAAGATGGCGAATAACACCAGTAAATTCTCTGGGAAAATTAAAGAACGGAATCCTATTTCTGTATTTCTGCACAACTTTTTCAGTCTGTCTTACCTAACTGGTATGTTGATTTCCGCTTTTTATTTTAATTTTTTATTTTCATTTTTGTCTGCTTAATTTTTGTCTTTAATTTGTCTGGATTTTTTAACAGGGGGTGTATTCTGCTATTGTAAATAATTTTTGAGTTTAAATCTCGTTTCGATTTATATTAAGTTAAAACTTATTTTTTTATTATTGGAGTAGATAGAACCCATCATCACCTGGTTTTACACTCTACCCCCTTCTTTTTAATAGGAGTAGAGGTGATCGCCTTGTTTCTTGTTAAGGAAGGGGTTTCCGGTACATTTTCCTTCGACTTCGGTCGTGGTTTCCAATCTTCTCACTTTCTTTTTTGTTTATTTCTCTTTCAATTGCAGTCGATAGACTGAACTACCGCCCGGTTCACACTCCACCCACGTCTATAGAACAGGTGCAGAGACTCATCCCTTGTTCCCTGTTTAGAATGTGGTTTCCGGCTTTCTCTTTTCCAATCTTTTCACTTTTCTTTTCTATATATTTTTTTTCAATTAGAGTAGATAGACTGAACTATCGACCGGTTCACCCTCCGCCCACGTCTATTGAACAGGTGTAGAGGCTCATCCCTTGTTCCCTGTTTAGGATGTGGTATCCGGCTTTCTCTTTTCCAATCTTTTCACTTTCCTTTTCTTTTTTCTTTTTTTTTTTCAGTTGGAGTAGATAGACTGAACTATCGCCCGGTTCACACTCCACCCACGTCTATTGAACAGGTGTAGAGGCTCATCCATTGTTCCCTGTTTAGGATGTGGTTTGCGGTTTTCTCTTTTCCAATCTTTCCACTTTTCTCTTTTGTTAATTTTTTTTTCTTTCAATCGGAATAGATAGACTGAGCTATCGCCCGTTTCACACCCAACCCACGTTTATTGAACAGGTGTAGACGCTCATCTCTGTTCCCTGTTTAGGATGTGGTTTCCGGCTTTCTCTTTTCCAATCTTTCCACTTTTCTCTTTTGTCAATTTTTTTTCTTTGAATTGGAATACATAGACTGAACTATCGCCCGGTTCACACTCCACCCACGTCTATTGAACAGGTGTAGAGGCTCATCCCTTGTTCCCTGTTTAGGATGTGGTTTCCGGCTTTCTCTTTTCCAATCTTTTCACTTTCTTCTTCGTTTATTTTTTTTAATTGGAGTAGATATACTGAGCTATCGCCCTGTTCACACTCCACCCACGTCTAATGAACAGGTGTAAAGGCTCATCCCTTGTTCCCTACTTAGGACGTGGTTTCTGGCTTTCTCTTTTCCAATCTATTCACTCTTACGTAGCCCCCTGCACACCTGTGGCCTTACCACCTTGCTTGGGGTGATGTGATTAAAAAAAAAAAAGAACTCTTTGAACGTTGGCATGAAAGCAATAGTTGTTTCCAGTTAAAGCGAAACCTTGACTGAAAGAAAAATGAATGGATGTAAGTCAAAGTTTGATTTCCTAGTATCGATATCAAATAACTTTTTTCATCGTAAACTGAATTTTGAAGGCAAAATATGTCCTCTGTGTAAATGGCATCATGGCTAAGACTAGGAACTACAATTATACCTATTTAGATCCCAACCCGAAGCAAAAACTAAAATAAAAGGGCTGAAAGAAATATAGACATACAGGCAGATAAACAGACACACACACAAATATCTTGCCTGTTATATATATATCATCGATTTTATGCACTATTGTAAGAAGTGCCACCTTGAAACTTCCGAATATCGTTTCTTATGTTTTTGTCTATGTGTGTATCAAATTTGATTAAAATCGAACCACTCCTTCTATAACCAGATTTTTTCGATTATCGATTTTCGATATTTATCGGGGGTAACTCGACACAAAACCTAGCTAAACACACTCGTAGCCGCTTATAGTACAAATGTATAAATTTTCAAGAAAATCGGTTCAGCCGTTTCGGAGTCTATAGGTAACGGAGACACACACGGACACACACACAAAGTGCCATTTATAAGTAAGTTTATATATATATATATATATATATATATATAACCGAAATCTGTCGGACATTCAAGCCACTTTAATTTCTACAAAATTTAAGCCCAGAAAATGAAATGTTAAGACGACATGGAAAAATGAATAACATAACTGTAATTAGAACTTGGCCGACATCCACTCCACCACAACGCACATCTGAGGGGATTCACTCAGTTAAGTGTCATACGTGATACACGATTGGGCAATCATGTCTCGAAAGAGACATAACTGACTGGGCAGAAAATTATCTTGCAGTAGGTTGCCATTGCTTTCTGCGGTAGACTGGTTGCCGACCAAGGCTATAGAACCCAATCTGTCCTGTTATTTAACCCATAACTGGAAGGAAGAGACGGATTAGTACCTTTCCCAAGGGTATTTGCGCGTCAGTGAAGATAATGGATTCAACTGGAATTCGAACTCGGCACCCAGATTTCTCGTTCCGTGCCGATATCCACTGCACCACAACGTACATCCTAAGGGGATTACTTAGTTAAAAAAGAAAATTTATAATTTATATGAAAGATTAATCTAGATCAAGTTATTGCAACAGATATGTTTTTTCTGCATACATATAATTATCAATTAATTTCTATTGTTTAATAAGCTACGGTTATTTATGTGTTTTAAGATTTATTTTTATTTTTTAACAAATTTTGTTTTTTACATCTATCGCAATTCAAATTATTAGGTTTGAGCTTTGCTACAATATCCCATGTAATAATGGATGCATTACCTTCATTCTTTAATTTAAACGTTTGAAGAGAGAGAACAGTACTGTTTATATGTATATCCCATTGCTTAAAATCATTTAATGATGATAGAAACAACATTTTAACGAAATTTCATTAGAATCAAAATAAACTTTTACATCGTTGGCAGAATGTATGTTAGCTCGGTATACAATATAATCAGCCATGCATTAACAGTTTAAGGGACATTTTAGTCAGTTGCATTTATTTTTAGAAAGTTAAATTCCTTATCTTTGATAGACATACACTACCAGCCATAATTTTTAGGCCACCCGAGTTAAAAAAAACAAACAAAAAAAAACATGTAATTCATACTATTTTTAGTATTTATTGCCAAGTAAATAATTCGAAATAAAAATAGAATGTTTTTTTGTTAATATTGCACAATAATATGTGCATCAAATAAACTGTGCTGGTGTCCAGTTTTTGTGCTCTCTTCCTCTTGCTAGTCTCTTCTTCTTATTAGCTGGCTGAAGGAAAGACTTCCTTGCTGCCTTGTAAAAATTTGCAAAGTAATAATAACAAAAGAACCCTTCTATTTTCATTTAGATTTATTCACTTGGCAATAAATATTTAAAAAAGTATGAAATATATCATCTTTTTAAAACTGTCGTGGCCTAATAATTATGGCGGTGGGTGTACACTTATTTAATATATTATTGTTATTTTGGCATATTTATTTATCGGTGATTTTACATTATTTTTGTCAAAAATATTTTTAATATTAGTGAGCGAATAAATTGTTTATGAATTAAATGAGGAAAATTCTGAAATAAACTAACATTACAATTAAAAGTTTAGCTAAACTATATTACTCCAAATGTGACTATGTTTATTGTTACCCTTTATTAATTATCCTAAATTTACTTTATGATTGTTTGTTTCAGTGCTTTTGTATTAGTCAGTTAAATGCCATACCTGATACACGCTTAGACGAACATGTCTTGAAGATATATGCCTGACTGCGCAGAAGATTATCTCGCGGTTGGTTGCCATTGCTTTCTGCGGTAGACTCGTTGCCAGCCAAGGCTATAGAACCCAATCTGTTTTATTATTTCACCCATAACTGGAGGGAAGAGACGAATAACTTTCCCAAAGATATTTGTGTGTTAGTGAATGCAAAGAATTCAACTGGAATTCGAACACGACACCCCGATTTGACGTGTCCAGTCGATATCCACTGTACCACAGCTTTTATATATTTGATTTTATTATTATGAAATATTTTCTATTTCTTGGAGTTAGTAATCTTAGACTTAGACTGATTTACGTAAATCATCTAAAATACTATATGGAATTTTAGACTCTTTTCTATTTTGCCATTGTTCTATTTCGCCTGCCCTAGCAAAATCAAATGTTCTCATGGCAATGTTAAATTTTGTGTTAATCTTTTGGCACACAGATAATCCTTATGGAATACAACATGTTTTTGTGCGTGGTTTATGATATTATTTTAGTGATCACGAACAGGACATTCCAAAATGCGAAATACAGGTTGGGTGTACTAAATCTAAGCAGGTACAAAAATTTAAATACCTGGGAAGTTTTCTAACAGAAGATGGAAAGTGCGACACAGATCCGAAGGCGAATTGGCATGGCATAGGATGCGTTCCAGAAGTTGAGTAGAGTATTAAGAGGAAGGAAAATTTCGCTAGAGAAAAAGAAAAGTGTCCTGGATTGCTATGTGATGTCATTTCTTCAATATGGCAGTGAATGCTGGACAATATCATCAAAAATGAATGAAAAACTTGAAGCAATTGAAATGTGGTTTTACCGAAGGATGCTGCGGATATCATAGTTCGATCATGTGAGCAATGATGATGTTTTGGAAAAGATGGGAACAAAAAGGAAATTAATACTGAGTATCAGGAAGAGACAGCTAAAGTTCTTGGGACATTCGATGAGGGAGGGAAAAGCAGCGGATAACATATTTGAAGGGCCTGATCAGGTGGATGACAGAGCGAGGGTTGTGTGGTGTAACAGGAGAAAGCGTGCTAAGAGCCACCACGGATAGAGAGACGTGGAAAGCCATGATCGCCTACGTTCTGAAAAAACATGGCACATAGAAGGAAAAGAAGCAGAAGAAGAAGAATAGGACAGTCATTTTTAGCAAAATTGATGGAAGATATTAGCCATTTGTCGCTGATGTATATCGAATTGTATAACCATACATTCTCTCTTACCTTTTTATATCATTAAACCATTCTTTGGCTTCTGTTGTTTTATGCCTCTGATTAAACCCTATAGCATCTATCGTATATTTGTTTTCTATAGACATTACGTAATCTGTATTGTCGGTTGGTGAAGAAAATTGTTTTATGGCGTTTAACAATGGTGAATTTTTTCTGTTTGCGGTACTATCATCAGTTTTTAATTCAGTAGCTATTTTTGGCTTCATAGTTTATGTAATTTTCCCAGTTGGCTGGTGCCTTTTCGTAAAACTTATTAACATCTTTGTTGATAGCAATTGTGATTTGGTAATGATTACCCATCTCATAATTATTTATGCATGCTTGTATATAAGTTTTTTCTTTTCAGTACATAAATTAATTATAATTACACCCGCAATATCTAAATTAGACAGAACCAATATTATTTATGAATTTAAGAATTCCTGATCAATTTAAATTTCTAAATAATTAGGTTGGATATACTACACGCACATACATGCATTAATACATACACACACGTACACGCACATACACACTATAAATAACGGCAGCAGTAGCAGCGAAAGATGACCATTCGTTAGAGGCACTCTCCACGAGCGGACGTGAAATCAAGCTCTCCTATCACACCGAAGATCAGATTTTGATCTCGAAATATATTAAATAGGTAATGCTCTAGAGATTCTTTACCGTAATTATTTTATTAAACGCATTGTGATAGCTTTCAAAACCTACCCATACACCTACTACAACATGTTTAACAAGACGATTAACACTAGATCACTATGATCATAGCTCTATTAGGTTTCATACAAGTTGACATAAAGACCTAGCAAACTCTATCCGTAACATAGTCGTTGATAAAACAAATATAATAGCATAATTCATATGTAAAGAAGGTTAAAAATTATTGAAGTAATAAAAAAGAAAAAGCACTCAACAATATTAAATATGAACATGGCCACGATTTGCTGACAGTGTTTGGAAATAAAAGTTTATTATAACTGTAGATATATAAATAAAACAATCCATTTATTCAATGAAAAGTAAAATAATATTCATATTCTATAATGGCAAATATATAGCCGAAATCACTTATATAAATATCACATTCAGATTTTTTTTATATAATTTATGTACTGCAAAAGACAAAAATATACTTTCACATGAAAAATTATATAAAAATGGAAAAACATTACCACAGTACATTCTCTGTCATTTTATTGAAACTTGTATAAAAGACGAATTGCTGCCTTAATACACAATATATATAAATCCTTTGTACAATAAAGACGGAAGCTGATGATGGTTCGCCTGAAATAGGCTCATACTTCTGATTTTTTTTTTTAATCGTTTCACCCCGAGCAAGGCGTAAATACCACTGATGTGCGGGGGTCTACATAACTGAAGGAAAATTAATTAGAGGAGTGAGAAGAAGATTACAAACCAATTAGAAAGAAGCAATAGAAAGATGAAAATGCAGGTGTAATGACAGTTGCAAGGGGGGGAGAGAAAGGGAAGGATATACGGGGTGGGGGAAGGGCTAGAGTCAAGTGGTCAGTAGATGAGTATTGACATTGCATTTAAATTTCTGGAGGTTGTAGCCGTCAGGAAAGCAAGAATATGGGAGCGAGTTCCACAGGCGTGAAGTGCGAGAGTAAAAGCTGCAGGAGTAGAATTGTCGTCTGCATTTGGCTAACCTAAATGTGAATGGGTAGGACCCAGATGCCATTCTGGTTGCACGAGAAAACACCTGTTGAGGAGGCACCAGTGACTTAAGTTCGTCTGAGCAGAAGCCATGAAAGTACTTATAGAACAGACAAAGGGAGGCCACATTTCGTCGGTGGGGAAGTAGCTGTAGTCGAGCCGCCAAGTCAGCACCTATCACGATACTAACTCTCCTTTGGAGCCTGTCGAGAATACCGAGGTGAGCGGCAGGGGCACCTGACCATAAATGGCAACAGTACTCCATGCACGGTCGAATGGTAGACTTGTATATATGCAAGATGGATTCAGGCGGAAAGAACATCCTGGATCGACACAGTGACCCAACCTTCTTATCAGTGGATTTAGCTATGGATTCAATGTAGCGGTTCCACTTGAGATCAGAAGAGAGGGTAAGGCCGAGGAGGCGCAGTGTATTGCACTCAGGGAGAATCGCTTGGTCCATGCTTATGTGAGGCAGGATAGGTTGCCTGTGATGGTTGACAGACAACAGCTTGAAGTTGACAAGCCACTTCTTGCCCCAATTCACCACAGAGTGTAGATCCCGTTCAAGGTCAGCAGCGAGATTATATCTGTCTGCCATGCCAGGTTTCTTACTTGTGCGGGAGAATTTACCATGAAATAAAGTGTCTGTCTTAATTCTTCTTATATTTGCTCTATATATTTTATATACATATATATTTAGAGCTCTCTTAGAGAGTTATCCTAGAACTGTATGTACAGAATACTCATTTGAATGCTTCTATACCCACAACGCATGCTGATATATATATATATATATAAGATTGTCGACCAGTGCTTTCTGAGTCCTTTTTTATTTATGACAACCTTTTGCTGCGATATTATTATAACTTATAAGCAATAATCTGCAAATAATATACTCATAATTCAGTGATTCCACAGCGCTTACTCTCTTTCTTTCTCTCTCTCTCTCTCTCTCACACACATATATATATATATATATATATATATGTATATATTGACCTCTATCTGTATGCTTGTTTTCTACTTTTACATATACATGCACACACACACACGCGTGCGCGCACACACACACACACACATATATATATGTGTGTGTGTGTGTGTGTGTGTGTGTGTGTGTGTGTGTGTGTGAGTGAGTGAGTGTGTGAGTGTGTGTTTGTATGTTTATGTGTGCCTGTGTCCGCGCGTTTGTGTAAATATATTCATCGAAATGTATGTACAAATATTGATAACTGCAGATATGAATATATATAGATTAGTACTGTGATTATTACTCCACCGTTTTTTTATATCTATTTTTCGCTTTCATCTTGAATGCTCATTATTATCATTTATGCCCAGTGCGTCAAAGACGAGTTCAGCAATAAATCCAAAAAAGCCACATCATAAAGAAAGTGTAAGAAAATTTGACTTTTTTCTCCATTTATCGTTGCCGAAAATGACATACTACTGCGAGAGAAATCGATATTTGTCACTACTGAATCTCTTTTATAATTTACTGTTTTCGAAACAATGTCTGCTGAAACCAATTTTGCATGCAACATTCTCCCATTATTTTTTCATTCCTATAAAAAAAATGCCATCTTTATTCATTTCAAATATTACATCGTTTTAAAACATCAAAAGCTTCCG
Source organism: Ascarosepion bandense (assembly GCA_037127315.1). Classification (NCBI taxonomy): domain Eukaryota; kingdom Metazoa; phylum Mollusca; class Cephalopoda; order Sepiida; family Sepiidae; genus Ascarosepion; species Ascarosepion bandense. Next base: position 233,860 of record JBBBDQ010001286.1, on the reverse strand, counting down.
TCACGGCTTATCTACATATTTACCTAACCTGGTCGATTACAGAACAGCAGTATTTCGTATCGAAAGAGAACTACCTTCTTCTTTACTGCGTCTTTTAAGAAATGAAGGGTAATGGCTCTCCATAACTTCATATTTATTGTATGATTTGCTTTTTTCATCCAGCCTTCTATTATCTTCTCTGCTATTTACACATGCTAGTTAGGGATTTTTTCTTGCCTTCAATATTTCTTGTGAGTTTCAAATTCTTCGAACATTCATTCTGTATTATTTGTTTTAGAAATTTCAGTTCTTTCTGATAAAATTAATTTTTGAAATGTGGTTCATGAAGTTGCGCTGAACACTTTTTGTTCAGAATATAACTTACATATTTATACGTTTATCATTCGCTAATAATGTGAGTATTTTTGCCGTATATTGTCTGATGCTTCTGCTATGTAAATATCAATACTTGATTAATCTAAAAGAAAAATTTGTAGTGTTATTAATCATGATCTGGCATCTCGGTTTCAACCACGTTACCAACGCTGTAACGTAAATTTATTGCGCTTTTCATGGTAACTCTTCTGATGAACTTGCATATAGAGTACGTAGACTTTACGAATTTAAGCGTCGTAGGAGATTTATCGACAAGGACTCATCATTTTACAATTTAAATGGCTAGATGTAACTGTATGTTTTATGAGAACAGTTTTTCTCTCTCACTTCTCACTTGTGAACCTTTTGTTCTTTTATCGTTCTCTCTCCATAATATTCTTTTGTCTTCACACATTCTCTCACGCTTAATAATCCAGTGCGTTTTTGTGATTGTATTGCTTTGTTTGTGGTGAAAAGATTAAAAAATATATATAATTCAAACACTGAGACATTTTAATTGTTAAGACCATATTTTCGAATTTTAATTTTTATGGTGGATTCAGGGTAGACAAAGCAATTCCAATTTCAGATGATAATTTAACTGTGTATTTGATATTTCAGTTTCACGTCCCATTGTAACAAGCGTGAATGTCATTTTATTTGATTAAACCATCTTGCAAATATGTAAATCTACAATCCACCCGTGTATTGAATACTGATGCCACAGCTGATGCTATTCCCCTGTCCTGCTATCTAACCCATAGCCGGAGGGAGAATTGACGGATTCAAGCTTTTCCCAAGGGTATATGCGCATATGTGAATGAAACGTATACATTGGAATTTGAACTCGGCTTTTCGATTTCATATTCCGAGCCGATAGCCACTGCGCCACAACTCACATCATAACATAACTCAAAATGTGGACAAGTAAAAAACAATTTGTTCTGTTGCATCAAAAAAGGGAAACGAAAAACGAGCGTCTTCTAAAATACCACTAAATGCAACTTTATCCACCACTTACAATCAAAATAATGTTTCATATCTTAGAGAAATCTAATACTTTAAACAAATAACCATTTCGAAGCGCCACTTGGATTTATATTCTTAACCTCCCTATTGAGAATTGTGCTATAGAAGTTCTTCTTGGGTTAAAACCGGCGTTTATACTTTTGTACTTTCTTGCAAATACTAAGTAAAACGACTTCTCCTTGTGTACACCCATCGGTTCAGCCTCTATAGCCCATATGAATGACATATTTTTCCGAGTGTCAGTTAGTTAAATGCCATACGTGATACACGCTTTGGTGATCATGTCTAGAAAGAGAAATGACTGAATGGGCAGAAGATTATCCCGCAGTAGTTTCCCGTTACTTTCTGCAGTAGACTAATTGCCAGCCAAGGCTATAAAAGCCTGTCTGTCCTGGGTTAGATACCCATAGGTGGAGGGAGAATTGACGGATTCATACCTTTTCCAATGGTATTTCCGCGTAAGTGAATGCAAGGAATTCAACTAGAATTCGAACTTAGTTCCCTGATTTCTCGTTCCAAGCCGATATCCACTGCATCACAACAAACGTTTCCGAGTATACCAGAGTGATATTTTCCATTACAATTGATATCTGTTTGTGAATGTTCGAAATAATTGTAAACGTGTCCTCAAAGAGGCTAAACATTTGTTTGCTGATAAAATGAGGCAATGTACATCCTACAACGATTCTGACTGATGTGGCAACTGACGACTCTGTAAGAGTGTTTTAGATATGAGTAAGTCTTCAATCCTCTATTTCTTCACTCGGTTTGATTGTTGATTAAGGAAAATGTTTTGCTTATAAATTCTCTTTAAATTCTACTCTTGATGCATCTAAAGTACTTTTGTAAAACTTTCCAATATAACTGGTCATCTATTGAGAATATAACTCCGATCATAGTTTTTGCTATCACTTGTAAACTGGATTTTCACAAAGCACATACCATTGATGGTATGCCTAGAATAGTCCTTAAGAATATGCATTTGAACTGTCTCCTGTACTCTCTAAAATCTACAATGAATGCTTTTGGAATAAATGATTACTGAAAATCCTGTTTTAGAGTTCTTATTTTTAAGAACTCAAGCGAAATATCTGATCTGTCGGCCTGTTCTATCTTTTTTCGGCAAAGTACTAGAGGCTGTGAGGATGTGCATTATGGTGCCGTGAATAACGGCAAGAAACAAGGAATCGGAGAGCAAAGTTCAAATTATAGTTTAATTCGGTGCATTAACTTATGCACAAATATCCTTAGAAAAGGTATCGTATCTCTCTACAGCTAAGGGTTAAATAGCAGAAAAGATTTGGTTAAATAGCCTTAATTGGCAGCCAGTCTACTACAGAATGTAGTAGTAACCAATCAGCGGGAAAATAATCTGCCCAGTTAGTCATGTCTCTTTCGATCGCCCATGTGTATCACTTATGGCAATTATCTGTCTGACTAGAAGTTCTAGATGCAACATCAATCCTCATAATCTGTTTCATTTAATCATGTACATTTTAAAGAAAATTTTGTCGCCTTTCTTTCAGGAGAAATAGTTAAGCAAAAATTATGTGTCTGTGTCCGTGTGTGTGTGTGTGTGTGTGTGTGTGTGTGTGTGTGTGTGTGTGTGTGTGTGTGTGTGTGTGTGTGTGTGTGTTTGTAGATTTAATGCGATTTAAAATGTATTATAGACTATAAAGGTTGTTTATAATTCAAGCCAAACCAAAACCTTCTCCGCCACCGACTTGCTAAACCCCATCAATATGTCTCGCTTTTCTTTTCTCTGTCTTTCCATTAATTCCGTGAGTATTAGATTTTGCGAGCCATCCTTCCTCATTACCTGTTCCAGAAACTTCAGCTGTTTTTTTCGTCATGTTAAATATAAGTTTCCTTTTCGCTTTGCGCAGGAGAACAAAAAACATGCAGAGTGCTTTTCTTATGAAGAAAAGATCAATCATCGTGAATAGTAAAACAGAACCAGTGGGTTTTCTGAATTCCATTAAAACAATGCTTTTTAGTTTAGAGGAGAAAATAATCGATATTTATAAAACAACACTATTAATATGTTTTCCTCATATTTCCTGTCTATTCACACTGATATTTTTTATTTTGTTCAATAGTTTGTTTGTTTTTTATCTCAGAAGAAGAAACACAGAAAGAGCTGACATTCAAGAAAGTTTTCTGTTTTAGATGTATGCATATCATTATATATATAATTCCGAAAACTACATTCGTTGTATAGCTATACAACAAATGAAATATGCGGAATTTTATTGATATAATACACATATTTAGTTCTGTAAATAAAAATAATATTTACATTGAGTCCTCCACCTTGATCAATTTTAAATTTAATATTAATAAAATTAGTATAACCAGGATTTGTTTTTTGGGGATTTTAATTACATACTATTTCTTTTTTTGATTTATATATCTGAGTGTGGGGGCGGGTGAAGGAGTGGTTAGATTATTTCTGACCATGGTAGATTTATCAGGAAGATTACATCTTGATATTATTAGTATGGGGTGGAGGGGATCCCAGCATGCGGTATCTTTCGAAAGTGCCTGACTCAACCCTTGTGACTGTAAACTATGATCCAAGTCTTGTGCCTGTAAACTATGACCCAAGCTTAGTGAGTGAAATTACGTAAATAGCTTCCTTCCCTGATGGTTGCTAGCTTGAAGTCACCGAGGATTTAAGTGTCCTGGCCTTGTTCGCACTGTTTTTTTTTTTAACGCTAGATAGCGTTCTCACTCTGTCTCAGAAACTGTAACTACGGTCCGCTCAGCATTGTTACAGTATAAACCGCAGGTGGGCTCCTTGGGTGTTGTACAAATAGAATATTTTAATTCATATGTATATTTTCAATTGGAGTAGATAGATCTATTTATCGCCTGTTTCACACTCCTCCCACGTCTATTGAACAGGTTAAGAGGCTTGTTCCTTGTTCCCTGTTTAGGATGTGGTTTCCGGCTTTCTCTTTTCCGATCTTTTCACTATTACGTAGCTCCCTACACATCAGTGTCATTACCGCCTTGCTTGGGGTGATACGATTAATATATATATATATATATATATATATATATATATATATATAGCATAATGATGATCCACGTATACTGTCTTAATATGCATAGGAAAAACTACTAAAAAGTTGTAAGTTTAAAAATGTATTTTTTTGACAGTATTTATTTATTTCTATTATTATATATATATATATATATACATATATGATATTTCAGACCGGCCTCGGCCTTTCATCAGAAACAAATGATTTTAAAATTTAAAATTTAAACTAGAAGCGTTTGTCGTGAGGAGCGTCTGTCGCGAGATGTTTACATCACGTGACGTAGAATATATATATATATAATATTTAAAAATTTATGTCATAAATATTCTATATCATTACAAAATTAGTTATTTCGTTTCGACACAACGCACTGTCTTATCCGGTTTTGGTACTATTTTTGGGTTGAATAGTTTTAAAACGTTCAAAATCAAAGCTACTGATTTTAAAAAATTTATGTTGAATACATGGTAGATTATACTCACTTTTGTACATATAGATGTTTTTGTGGACATAATTACTAGATGCAATTATATACGTAATTTATATTGTAGTTTTGTTAAAGTTATATTTTGAAATACAGTTTGACTTCTTTATGAAATTGTAAGATATTATATGGAATAATAGTTAATGTCATAACAGAGATTTTTCATGCTGGTAGTTTGGCTTCGTTTAGTGGCATATCAATCACTATGGGTTATTTTCAACAGAATTGAAAGCCTTCATTTACAGATAAAATGAATTGTTCGTCATTTTACTGTAAAAAGGTATTGTTAGTAAGTTTCTATTGCACAAAAATGTGCTGCTGGTATTTGTAATCTTAAAATGTGTTTTATGCTTTCATAATATTTTACTTTTGTCTTCGGGTTCATATTTTGTGCATAGCTGGGGCCCTAACAGGTGCTACCACCCAGGTTAGGGAGGTTTTGCGTACAGCAACAATTAAGAGGTGGTTCCACGCTTCTGAAATTATCCGATCTCCCAATCGTAGGATTTGGTGGCGGATGTAGTTTATCGTCATACCAACTACAACAAGGTTTGCATTCGTTACTGACAAGACACTGTTCTTGATAATGACTAAAGCATTCAACATTAGCTGAACAGATACAAACGACAACAGAATTAATATAGTTGATACACAATTCTAACTGAGAACGTGCAACATTCAAAATGTGAAAAATGCATCAAAATTATAAACATCTAGGCTGAATTTTTGCGAAATATACTTTAATGACATTTTCCTATCTAAATATTCTATTTGCTTTTAATTCCCCAATAGACAAGACTTTAGATACAATCAAGGTAAAGGGTTAGATTTGAAATTTTAATGAATGAGGTGTTAAAATCGACAGGAGTTTTAGATCGTAGGAACTGTATAATATATGGATAGGGGGGCTGATCACAATTGCTCCTTTACTTGATACGGGGGCATGAAATTGTTCAGGGTTGCCTGCACACACACGGGTGCACACACATATACATATATGCTTAAAATATGATTTTTGGATAAAATATATATTTCTAAATATAATACATATTTTCGTGGTGACGAAGATATTTGTCAAAATTTTCTTTCGTCATATCATATTTTTGTACTGTCACTGGAAAATTTTATATATGCGTCGCTAGTCATTAATCTACATGTATATGCAGTTATGAATATTTTACAAAGCATATTGATTGATAGTATATATCAGAAGTCTACACACACACACACACACACGCACTCACAAGCATATAGACCATATTTTATCACTAAGGTACGAAGCAAAATTATATATATATATATATATATATATATATATATATATATAAACTTTTATAAGAAATGCTTGCTTATATGTCACAAAAGATATACCTGTTTAAGAAAATATCTCTTTACAGGTGTTTAGGGTGGGGGCAGGCGGGTGTACGTCGGTAAGTGTGTCGC